>CM038404.1:32364528-32383467 GCA_021498475.1 Saguinus midas | reverse complement strand
CTGGTAAGAGCTGCATTTCGACATTCCTGAGTGAATGGAGTATATGCTGTAAGGAGAATTCTCTGCTTCTAAAACCAAAACAGCTACCTAACAGAACGGTTGTCAATGTGTGCATTCAACTTACAGAGTTAAACTCGTGTGTTGAAGGAAGTCTGGAAATGCTTTCTGTGGAGAGATCTCAAAACAGGCCTTTCCAGCAGTATTCCGCATATAACGAAATAGCAGTAAAAGTCTGCCTTAAACACAGAAGCAACGTATCCTTCAATCTGCTCTGCTGTGCATTTGTTCAGCTAAGTGAGTTAAATCTCCCTTTAGATTCCAGAGTTAGAAACACGTTTCTGGCAAGAGCTGCATTTCGACATTCCTGAGTGAATGGGAGTATATGCTGTAGGGAGAACTCTGCTTCTAAAACCAAAACGGAGCGACCTAACAGAACGGTTGTCAATGTGTGCATTCAACTTAGAGTTAAATTCTTCTGTTGAACGGAAAATCTGGAAACGCTTTCGGTGGAGAGATCTCAAAACAGGGCTTTCCAGCAGTATGCCCACATATAACGAAATAGCAGTAAAACTCTGCCTAAAACACAGAAGCAACATATCCTTCAATCTGCTCTGCTGTGTGTTTGTTCAGCTTAGTGAGGTAAACCTCCCTTTAGATTTAGGAGTTAGAAACACGTTTCTGGCAAGAGCTGCGTTTGGACATTCTTGAGTGAATGGGAGTATATGCTGTAAGGAGAACTTTCTGCTTCTAAAACCAAAACGGAGCTACAATACAGAACGGTTGTCAATGTGTGCATTCAACTTACAGAGTTAAACTCGTGTTTTGAAAAGGAAGTCTGGAAAAGCTTTCTGTGGAGAGATCTCAAAACAGGCCTTTCCAGCAGTATTCCCGCATATAACGAAAAAGCAGTAAAACTCTGCCTAAAACACAGAAGCATTGTACCATTCAATCTGCTCTACTGTGCGTTTGTTATGCTAACTGAGTTAAATCTCCCTTTATATTCAGGAGTTAGAAACACGTTTCTGGCAACAGCTGAGTTTGGACATTCCTGAGTGAATTGGAGTATATGCTGTAAAAAGAACTCTCTGCTTCTAAAACCAAAACAGAGCTACCTAACAGAATGGTTGTCAATGTGTGCATTCAACTTACAGAGTTAAGCTCCTGTGTTGAAAAGGAAGTCTGGAAAAGCTTTCTGTGGAGAGATCTCAAAACAGGCCTTTCCAGCAGTATTCCCACACATAACGAAATAGCCGTAAAGCTCTGCCTAAAACACAGAAGCAATGTATCCTTCCATCTGCTCTGCTGGGCGTTTGTTCAGCTAAGTGAGTTTAATCTCCCTTTATATTCAGGAGTTAGAAACATGTTTCTGGCCACAGCTGAGTTTGGACATTCTTGAGTGAATGGGAATATATGCTGTAAGGAATACCCTCTGCTTCTAAAACCAAAACAAAGCTACCTAATAGAAGGGTTGTGAATGTGTGCATTCAACTTACACAGATAAACTCATGTGTTGAAAAGGAAGTCTGGAAACGCTTTCTGTGGAGAGATCTCAAAAGAGGCCTTTCCAGCAGTATTCCTGCATATAACGAAATAGCAGTAAAACTCTGCCTAAAACACAGAAGAAACGTATCCTGAAATCATCTCTGCTGTGCGTTTGTTCAGCTAAGTGAGTTAAATCTCCCTTTAGATTCAGGAGTTTGAAACACGATTCTGGTAAGAGCTGCGTTTCGACATTCCTGAATGAATGGAAGTACATGGTTTAATGAAAACTCTCTGGTTCTAAAACCAAAAGGAGCTACCTAACAGAACGGTTGTCAATGTGTGCATTCAACTTACAGAGTTAAACTCGTGTGTTGAAGGGAAGTCTGGAAACGCTTTCTGTGGAGAAATCTCAAAACAGGCATTTTCAGCAGTATTCCCAAGATATAATGAAATAGCAGTAAAGCTCTGCCTAAAACACAGAAGCAATGTATCCTTCAATCTGCTCTGCTGTGCGTTTGTTCAGCTAAGTGAGTTAAATCTCCCTTTATATTCAGGAGTTAGAAACACGTTTCTGGCAAGAGATGCGTTTGGACATTTTTCAGTGAATGGGAGTATATGCTGTAAGGAAAACTCTCTGCTTCTAAAACCAAAACAAAGCTACCTAACAGAATGGTTGTCAACGTGTGCATTCAACTTGCTCAGATAAACTCGTGTGTTGAAGTTGAAGTCTGGAAACGCTTTCTGTGGAGAGATCTCAAAACAGGCCTTTCCAGCAGTATTCCTGCATATAACGAAATAGAAGTAAAACTCTGCCTTAAACACAGAAGAAATGTATCCTTCAATCTGATCTGCTGTGCATTTGTTCAGCTAAGTGAGTTAAATCTCCCTTTAGATTCAGGAGTTAGAAACATGTTTCTGGCAAGAGTTGCGTTTTGACATTCCTGAATGAATGGAAGTACATGGTTTAATGAAAACTCTCTGGTTCTAAAACCAAAACAGAGCTACCTAACAGAACGGTTGTCAATGTGTGCATTCAACTTACAGAGTTAAACTCGTGTGTTGAAGGAAGTCTGGAAACGCTTTCTGTGGAGAAATCTCAAAACAGGCCTTTCAGCAGTATTCCGCATATAACAAAATAGCAGTAAAGTCTGCCTAAAACACAGAAGAAACGTATCCTTCAATCTGCTCTGCTGTGCGTTTGTTCAGCTAAGTGAGTTAAATCTCCCTTTAGATTCAGGAGTTAGAAACACGTTTCTGGTAAGAGCTGCGTTTGGACATTCCTGAGTTAATGGGAGTATATGCTGTAAGGAGAATTCTCTGCTTCTAAAACCAAAACGGAGATACCTAACAGAACGGTTGTCAATGTGTGCATTCAACTTACAGAGTTAAACTCGTGTGTTGAAGGGGAAGTCTGGAAACGCTTTCTGTGGAGAAATCTCAAAACAGGCATTTCCAGCAGTATTCCCAAGATATAACGAAATAGCAGTCAAACTCTGCCTAAAACCCAGAAGAAACGTATCCTTCAATCTGATCTGCTCTGCGTTTGTTCAGCTAAGTGAGTTAAATCTCCCTTTAGATTCAGGAGTTAGAAACACGTTTCTGGTAAGAGCTGCGTTTGGACATTTCTGAGTTAATGGGAGTATATACTGTAATGAGAACTCTCTGCTTATAAAACCAAAACGGAGCTACCTAACAGAACGGTTGTCAATGTGTGCATTCAACTTACAGAGTTAAACTCCTATGTTGAAGAAGAAGTCTGGAAACGCTTTCTGAGGAGAAATCTCAAAACAGGCATTTCTAGCAGTATTCCCGCATATAACAAAATAGCAGTAAAACTCTGCCTAAAACACAGAAGAAACGTATCCTTCAATCTGCTCTGCTCTGCGTTTGTTGAGCTAAGGAGTTAAATCTCCCTTTAGATTCAGGAGTTAGAAACACGTTTTTGGTAAGAGCTGCGTTTGGACATTTCTGAGTGAAAGGGAGTATATGCTGTAATGAGAACACTGCTTCTAAAACCAAAACGGAGCTACCTAACTGAACGGTTGTCAATGTGTGCATTCAATTTACAGAGTTAAATTCGTGTGTTGAAGCTGAAGTCTGGAAACGCTTTCTATGGAGAAATCTCAAAACAGGCATTTTCAGCAGTATTCCTGCATATAACGAAATAGCAGTCAAACTGCCTAAAACACAGAAGAAACGTATCCTTCAATCCGCTCTGCTTTGCGTTTGTTCCGCTAAGTGAATTAAATCTCCCTTGAGATTCAGGAGGCAGAAACAGGTTTCTGGTAAGATCTGCGTTTGGACATTCCTGAGTGAATGGGAGTACATGCTGTAAGGAGAACATTCTGCTTCTAAAACCAAAACGGAGCTACCTAACAGAACGGTTGTCAATGTGTGCATTCAACTTACAGAGTTAAATTCTTCTGTTGAAGGGAAAATCTGGAAACGCTTTCTGTGGAGAGATCTCAAAACAGGCCTTTCAGCAGTATTCCGCATATAACGAAATAGCAGTCAAACTCTGCCTAAAACACAGAAGCAACCTTATCATTCAATCTGCTCTGCTGTGCGTTTGTTCAGCTAATTGAGTTAAATCTCCCTTTAGGTTCAGGAGTTAGAAACACGTTTCTGGTAAGAGCTGCGTTTGGACATTCCTGAGTTAATGGGAGTATGTGCTGTAAGGAGAACTCTCTGCTTCTAAAACCAAAACGGAGCTACCTAACAGAACGGTTGTCAATGTGTGCATTCAACTTACAGAGTTAAACTCGTGTGTTGAAGGGGAAGTCTGGAAATGCTTTCTGTGGAGAGATCTCAAAACAGGCCTTTCAGCAGTATTCCGCATATAACGAAATAGCAGTAAAAGTCTGCCTAAAACACAGAAGCAACGTGTTTTTAATCTGCTCTGCTGTGCATTTGTTCAGCTAAGTGAGTTAAATCTCCCTTTAGATTCCAGAGTTAGAAACACGTTTCTGGCAAGAGCTGCGTTTCGACATTCCTGAGTGAATGGGAGTATATGCTGTAAGGAGAACTCTGCTTCTAAAACCAAAACGGAGCTACCTAACAGAACGGTTGTCAATGTGTGCATTCAACTTAGAGAGTTAAGCTCGTGTGTTGAAGGGGAAGTCTGGAAATGCTTTCTGTGGAGAGATCTCAAAACAGGCCTTTGCAGCAGCATTCCCGCATATAACGAAATAGAAGAAAATGTCTGCCTTAAACACAGAAGCAACGTGTTTTTTAATCTGCTCTGCTGTGCATTTGTTCAGCTAAGTGAGTTAAATCTCCCTATAGATTCAGGAGTTAGAAACTCATTTCTGGCAAGAGCTGCATTTCGACATTCCTGAGTGAATGGGAGTATATGCTGTAAGGAGAAATCTGCTTCTAAAACCAAAGCGGAGCGACCTAACAGAACGGTTGACAATGTGTGCATTCAACTTAGAGTTAAACTCTTCTGTTGAAGGAAAAAACTGGAAACGCTTTCTGTGGAGAGATCTCAAAACAGGGCTTTCCAGCAGTAAGCCCACATATAACGAAATAGCAGTAAACTCTGCCTAAAACACAGAAGCATTGTACCATTCAATCTGCTCTACTGTGCGTTTGTTATGCTAACTGAGTTAAATCTCCCTTTATATTCAGGAGTTAGAAAAACGTTTCTGGCAACAGCTGAGTTTGGACATTCCTGAGTGAATTGGAGTATATGCTGTAAAAAGAACTCTCTGCTTCTAAAACCAAAACGGAGCTACCTAACAGAATGGTTGTCAATGTGTGCATTCAACTTACAGAGTTAAGCTCCTGTGTTGAAAAGGAAGTCTGGAAAAGCTTTCTGTGGAGAGATCTCAAAACAGGCCTTTCCAGCAGTATTCCCACACATAACGAAATAGCCGTAAAGCTCTGCCTAAAACACAGAAGCAATGTATCCTTCCATCTGCTCTGCTGGGCGTTTGTTCAGCTAAGTGAGTTTAATCTCCCTTTATATTCAGGAGTTAGAAACATGTTTCTGGCCACAGCAGCATTTTTACATTCTTGAGTGAATGGGAATATATGCTGTAAGGAATACCCTCTGCTTCTAAAACCAAAACAAAGCTACCTAATAGAAGGGTTGTCAATGTGTGCATTCAACTTACACAGATAAACTCGTGTGTTGAAGGGGAAGTCTGGAAACGATTTCTGTGGAGAGATCTCAAAAGAGGCCTTTCCAGCAGTATTCCCGCACATAACGAAACAGCAGTAAACCTCTGCCTAAAACACAGAAGCAATTTATCCTTCAATCTAATGTGCTGTGCATTTGTTTTGCTAAGTAAGTTAAATCTCCCTTTATATTCAGGCGTTAGAAACACGTTTCTGGCAACAGCTGAGTTTGGACATTCCTGAGTGAATTGGAGTATATGCTGTAAGGAGAACTCTCTGCTTCTAAAACCAAAACAGAGCTACCTAACAGAATGGTTGTCAATGTGTGCATTCAACTTACAGAGTTAAGCTCGTGTGTTGAAAAGGAAGTCTGGAAACGCTTTCTGTGGAGAGATCTCAAAAGAGGCCTTTCCAGCAGTATTCCCACACATAACGAAATAGCCGTAAAACTCTGCCTAAAACACAGAAGCAACATATTTTTCAATCTGCTCTGCTGTGTGTTTGTTCAGCTTAGTGAGGTAAACCTCCCTTTAGATTTAGGAGTTAGAAACACGTTTCTGGCAAGAGCTGCGTTTGGACATTCTTGAGTGAATGGGAGTATATGCTGTAAGGAGAACTTTCTGCTTCTAAAACCAAAACGAAGCTACCTATCAGAACGGTTGTCAATGTGTGCATTCAACTTAGAGAGTTAAGCTCGTGTGTTGAAGGGGAAGTCTGGAAATGCTTTCTGTGGAGAGATCTCAAAACAGGCCTTTTCAGCAGTATTCCCACACATAACGAAATAGCCGTAAAGCTCTGCCTAAAACACAGAAGCAATGTATCCTTCCATCTGCTCTGCTGGGCGTTTGTTCAGCTAAGTGAGTTTAATCTCCCTTTATATTCAGGAGTTAGAAACACGTTTCTGGCAAGAGCTGCGTTTGGACATTCTTGAGTGAATGGGAATATATGCTGTAAGGAAAACTCTCTGCTTCTAAAACCAAAACAAAGCTACCTAATAGAACGGTTGTCAATGTGTGCATTCAACTTACACAGATAAACTCGTGTGTTGAAGGGGAAGTCTGGAAACGCTTTCTGTGGAGAGATCTCAAAACAGGCCTTTCCAGCAGTATTCCCGCACATAACGAAACAGCAGTAAACCTCTGCCTAAAACACAGAAGCAACGTATCCTTCAATCTAATCTGCTGTGCATTTGTTTTGCTAAGTGAGTTAAATCTCCCTTTATATTCAGGAGTTAGAAACACGTTTCTGGCAAGAGCTGCATTTGGACATTCCTGAGTGAATGGGAGTATATGCTGTAAGGAAAACTCTCTGCTACTAAAACCAAAACAAATCTACCTAACAGGACGGTTGTCAATGTGTGCATTCAGCTTACAGAGATAAACTCTTCTGTTGAAGGAAAATCTGGAAATGCTTTCTGTGCAGAGATCTCAAAAGAGGCCTTTCCAGCAGTATTCCCGCATATAACAAAATAGCAGTAAAACTCTGCCTAAAACACAGAAGCAACGTATCATTCAATCTGCTCTGCTGTGCGTTTGTTCAGCTAAGTGAGTTAAATCTCCCTTTAGATTCAGGAGTTAGAAACACGTTTCTGGCAAGAGCTGCGTTTGGACATTCCTGAGTGAATGGGAGTATAAGCTGTAAGGAGAACTCTCTGCTTCTAAAATCAAAAAGGAGCTACCTAACAGAACGGCTGTCAATGTGTGCATTCAAATGAGAGAGTTAAACTCGTGTGTTGAAGGGGAAGTCTGGAAACACTTTCTGTGGAGAGATCTCAAAACAGGTCTTTCCAGCAATATTCCCGCATATAAAGAAATAGAAGTAAAACTCTGCCGAAAACACAGAAGCAGCGTATCATTCAATCTGCTATGGTGTGCGTTTGTTCAGCTAATTGAGTTAAATCTCCCTTTAGATTCAGGAGTTAGAAACACGTTTCTGGCAAGAGCTGCGTTTGGACATTTCTGAGTTAATGGGAGTATATACTGTAATGAGAACTCTCTGCTTATAAAACCAAAACGGAGCTACCTAACAGAACGGTTGTCAATGTGTGCATTCAACTTACAGAGTTAAACTCGTATGTTGAAGGGGAAGTCTGGAAACTCTTTCTGTGCAGAGATCACAAAACAGGCATTACCAGCAGTATGCCCGCATATAACGAAACAGCAGTATAATCTGTCTAAAACACAGAAGCAACGTATCCTTCAATCTGCACTGCTGTGCGTTTGTTCAGCTTAGTGAGTTAAATCTCCCTTTAGATTCAGGAGTTAGAAACACGTTCCTGGCAAGAGCTGCATTTGGACATTCCTCAATGAATAGGAGTATATGCTGTAAGGAGAACCCTCTGCTTCTAAAACCAAAACGGAGCTACCTAACAGAATGGTTGTCCATGTGTGCATTCAACTTACAGAGTTAAACTCTTCTGTTGAAGGGAAAATCTGGAAATGCTTTCTGTGCAGAGATCTCAAAAGAGGCCTTTCCAGCAGTATTCCTGCATATAACGAAATAGCAGTAAAACTCTGCCTAAAACACAGAAGAAACGTATCCTGAAATCATCTCTGCTGTGCGTTTGTTCAGCTAAGTGAGTTAAATCTCCCTTTAGATTCAGGAGTTTGAAACACGATTCTGGTAAGAGCTGCGTTTCGACATTCCTGAATGAATGGAAGTACGTGGTTTAATGAAAACTCTCTGGTTCTAAAACCAAAAAGGAGCTATCTAATAGAACGGTTGTCAAGGCGTGCATTCAACTTACAGACTTACACTCGTGTTTTGAAGGGGAAGTCTGGAAACGCTTTCTCTGGAGAAATCTCAATACATGCATTTTCAGCAGTATTCCCGCATATAACGAAATAGCAGTAAAAGTCTGCCTAAAACACAGAAGGAACGTATCCTTCAATTCACTCTGCTGTGCGTTTGTTCAGCTAAGTGAGTTAAATCTCCCTTTAGATTCAGGAGTTAGAAACACGTTTCTGGTAAGAGCTGCGTTTGGACATTCCTGAGTTAATGGGAGTATGTGCTGTAAGGAGAATTCTCTGCTTCTAAAACCAAAACGGAGATACCTAACAGAACGGTTGTTAATGTGTGCAATCAGCTTACAGAGATAAACTCGTGTGTTGAAGGGAAAGTCTGGAAATGCTTTCTGTGGAGAAATCTCAAAACAGGCATTTCAAGCAGTATTCCCGCATATAACGAAATAGCAGTCAAACTCTGCCTAAAACCCAGAAGAAACGTATCCTTCAATCTGATCTGCTCTGCGTTTGTTCACCTAAGTGAGTTAAATCTCCCTTTAGATTCAGGAGTTTGAAACACGTTTCTGGTAAGAGCTGCGTTTGGACATTTCTGAGTTAATGGGAGTATATACTGTAATGAGAACTCTCTGCTTATAAAACCAAAACGGAGCTACCTAACAGAACGGTTGTCAAAGTGTGCATTCAACTTACAGAGTTAAACTCCTATGTTGAAGAAGAAGTCTGGAAACGCTTTCTGAGGAGAAATCTCAAAACAGGCATTTCTAGCAGTATTCCCGCATATAACAAAATAGCAGTAAAACTCTGCCTAAAACACAGAAGAAACGTATCCTTCAATCTGCTCTGCTCTGCGTTTGTTGAGCTAAGGAGTTAAATCTCCCTTTAGATTCAGGAGTTAGAAACACGTTTATGGTAAG
Organism: Saguinus midas; assembly: GCA_021498475.1. NCBI lineage: Eukaryota > Metazoa > Chordata > Mammalia > Primates > Cebidae > Saguinus > Saguinus midas. Next base: position 32,374,205 of record CM038404.1, on the reverse strand, counting down.
AGCTGCGTTTGATCATTTCTGAGTGAAAGGGAGTATATGCTGTAATGAGAACACTGCTTCTAAAACCAAAACGGAGCTACCTAACTGAACGGTTGTCAATGTGTGCATTCAATTTACAGAGGTAAATTCGTGTGTTGAAGCTGAAGTCTGGAAACGCTTTGTATGGAGAAATCTCAAAACAGGCATTTTCAGCAGTATTCCTGCATATAACGAAATAGCAGTCAAACTGCCTAAAACACAGAAGAAACGTATCCTTCAATCCGCTCTGCTTTGCCTTTGTTCCGCTAAGTGAATTAAATTTCATTTGAGATTCAGGAGGCAGAAACAGGTTTCTGGTAAGATCTGCGTTTGGACATTCCTGAGTGAATGGGAGTACATGCTGTAAGGAGAACATTCTGCTTCTAAAACCAAAACGGAGCTACCTAACAGAACGGTTGTCAATGTGTGCATTCAACTTACAGAGTTAAATTCTTCTGTTGAAGGGAAAATCTGGAAACGCTTTCTGTGGAGAGATCTCAAAACAGGACTTTCCAGCAGTACTCCCGCATATAACGAAATAGCAGTGAATCTCTGCCGAAAACACAGAAGCAACCTTATCATTCAATCAGCTCTGGTGTGCGTTTTTTCAGCTAAGTGAGTTAAATCTCCCTTTAGATTCCAGAGTTAGAAACACGTTTCTGGCAAGAGCTGCGTTTGGACATTCTTGAGTGAATTGGAGTATATATACTGTTAAAAGAACTCTCTACTTCTAAAACCAAAACGAAGCTACCTATCAGAACGGTTGTCAATGTGTGCATTCAACTTAGAGAGTTAAGCTCGTGTGTTGAAGGGGAAGTCTGGAAATGCTTTCTGTGGAGAGATCTCAAAACAGGCCTTTGCAGCAGCATTCCCGCATATAACGAAATAGAAGTAAAAGTCTGCCTTAAACACAGAAGCAACGTGTTTTTTAATCTGCTCTGCTGTGCATTTGTTCAGCTAAGTGAGTTAAATCTCCCTATAGATTCAGGAGTTAGAAACTCGTTTCTGGCAAGAGCTGCATTTCGACATTCCTGAGTGAATGGGAGTATATGCTGTAGGGAGAACTCTGCTTCTAAAACCAAAACGGAGCGACCTAACAGAACGGTTGTCAATGTGTGCATTCAACTTAGAGTTAAATTCTTCTGTTGAACGGAAAATCTGGAAACGCTTTCGGTGGAGAGATCTCAAAACAGGGCTTTCCAGCAGTATGCCCACATATAACGAAATAGCAGTAAAACTCTGCCTAAAACACAGAAGCAACATATCCTTCAATCTGCTCTGCTGTGTGTTTGTTCAGCTTAGTGAGGTAAACCTCCCTTTAGATTTAGGAGTTAGAAACACGTTTCTGGCAAGAGCTGCGTTTGGACATTCTTGAGTGAATGGGAGTATATGCTGTAAGGAGAACTTTCTGCTTCTAAAACCAAAACGGAGCTACAATACAGAACGGTTGTCAATGTGTGCATTCAACTTACAAATATAAACTCGTGTTTTGAAAAGGAAGTCTGGAAAAGCTTTCTGTGGAGAGATCTCAAAACAGGCCTTTCCAGCAGTATTCCCGCATATAACGAAAAAGCAGTAAAACTCTGCCTAAAACACAGAAGCAATGTACCCTTCAATCTGCTCTACTGTGCGTTTGTTATGCTAAGTGAGTTAAATCTCTCTTTATATTCAGGAGTTAGAAACACGTTTCTGGCAACAGCTGAGTTTGGACATTCCTGAGTGAATTGGAGTATATGCTGTAAGGAGAACTCTCTGCTTCTAAAACCAAAACAGAGCTACCTAACAGAATGGTTGTCAATGTGTGCATTCAACTTACAGAGTTAAGCTCGTGTGTTGAAAAGGAAGTCTGGAAACGCTTTCTGTGGAGAGATCTCAAAACAGGCCTTTCCAGCAGTATTCCCACACATAACGAAATAGCCGTAAAGCTCTGCCTAAAACACAGAAGCAATGTATCCTTCCATCTGCTCTGCTGGGCGTTTGTTCAGCTAAGTGAGTATAATCTCCCTTTATATTCAGGAGTTAGAAACACGTTTCTGGCAAGAGCTGCGTTTGTACATTCTTGAGTGAATGGGAATATATGCTGTAAGGAATACTCTCTGCTTCTAAAACCAAAACAAAGCTACCTAATAGAACGGTTGTCAATGTGTGCATTCAACTTACACAGATAAACTCGTGTGTTGAAGGGGAAGTCTGGAAACGCTTTCTCTGAGAGATCTCAAAACAGGCCTTTCCAGCAGTATTCCCGCACATAACGAAACAGCAGTAAACCTCTGCCTAAAACACAGAGGCAACGTATCCTTCAATCTAATCTGCTGTGCATTTGTTTTGCTAAGTAAGTTAAATCTCCCTTTATATTCAGGCGTTAGAAACACGTTTCTGGCAAGAGCTGCATTTGGACATTCCTGAGTGAATGGCAGTATATGCTGTAAGGAAAACACTCTGCTACTAAAACCAAAACAAATCTACCTAACAGGACGGTTGTCAATGTGTGCATTCAGCTTACAGAGATAAACTCTTCTGTATAAGGGAAAATCTGGAAATGCTTTCTGTGCAGAGATCTCAAAAGAGGCCTTTCCAGCAGTATTCCCGCATATAACAAAATAGCAGTAAAACTCTGCCTAAAACACAGAAGCAACGTATCATTCAATCTGCTCTGCTGTGCATTTGTTCAGCTAAGTGAGTTAAATCTCCCTTTAGATTCAGGAGTTAGAAACACGTTTCTGGCAGGAGCTCCGTTTGGACATTCCTGAGTGAATGGGAGTATAAGCTGTAAGGAGAACTCTCTGCTTCTAAAATCAAAAAGGAGCTACCTAACAGAACGGCTGTCAATATGTGCATTCAAATGAGAGAGTTAAACTCGTGTGTTGAAGGGGACGTCTGGAAACACTTTCTGTGGAGAGATCTCAAAACAGGTCTTTCCAGCAATATTCCCGCATATAAAGAAATAGAAGTAAAACTCTGCCGAAAACACAGAAGCAGCGTATCATTCAATCTGCTCTGGTGTGCGTTTCTTCAGCTAATTGAGTTAAATCTCCCTTTAGATTCAGGAGTTAGAAACACGTTTCTGGCAAGAGCTGCGTTTGGACTTTCCTGAGTCAATTGGAGTACATACTGTTAAAAAACTCTACCGAAACGGAGCTACCTAACAGAACGGTTGTCAATGTGTGCATTCAACTTACAGAGTTAAACTCGTATGTTGAAGGGGAAGTCTGGAAACTCTTTCTGTGCAGAGATCACAAAACAGGCATTACCAGCAGTATGCCCGCATATAACGAAACAGCAGTATAATCTGTCTAAAACACAGAAGCAACGTATCCTTCAATCTGCACTGCTGTGCGTTTGTTCAGCTTAGTGAGTTAAATCTCCCTTTAGATTCACGAGTTAGAAACACGTTCCTGGCAAGAGCTGCATTTGGACATTCCTCAATGAATAGGAGTATATGCTGTAAGGAGAACCCTCTGCTTCTAAAACCAAAACGGAGCTACCTAACAGAATGGTTGTCCATGTGTGCATTCAACTTACAGAGTTAAACTCTTCTGTTGAAGGGAAAATCTGGAAATGCTTTCTGTGCAGAGATCTCAAAAGAGGCCTTTCCAGCAGTATTCCTGCATATAACGAAATAGCAGTAAAACTCTGCCTAAAACACAGAAGAAACGTATCCTGAAATCATCTCTGCTGTGCGTTTGTTCAGCTAAGTGAGTTAAATCTCCCTTTAGATTCAGGAGTTTGAAACACGATTCTGGTAAGAGCTGCGTTTCGACATTCCTGAATGAATGGAAGTACATGGTTTAATGAAAACTCTCTGGTTCTAAAACCAAAAAGGGGCTATCTAATAGAACGGTTGTCAATGCGTGCATTCAACTTACAGACTTACACTCGTGTGTTGAAGGGGAAGTCTGGAAACGCTTTCTGTGGAGAAATCTCAATACATGCATTTTCAGCAGTATTCCCGCATATAACGAAATAGCAGTAAAAGTCTGCCTAAAACACAGAAGGAACGTATCCTTCAATTCACTCTGCTGTGCGTTTGTTCAGCTAAGTGAGTTAAATGTCCCTTTAGATTCAGGAGTTTGAAACACGATTCTGGTAAGAGCTGCGTTTCGACATTCCTGAATGAATGGAAGTACATGGTTTAATGAAAACTCTCTGGTTCTAAAACCAAAAAGGGGCTATCTAATAGAACGGTTGTCAATGCGTGCATTCAACTTACAGACTTACACTCGTGTGTTGAAGGGGAAGTCTGGAAACGCTTTCTGTGGAGAAATCTCAAAACAGGCATTTCAAGCAGTAATCCCGCATATAACGAAATAGCAGTAAAAGTCTGCCTAAAACACAGAAGGAACGTATCCTTCAATTCACTCTGCTGTGCGTTTGTTCAGCTAAGTGAGTTAAATCTCCCTTTAGATTCAGGAGTTAGAAACACGTTTCTGGTAAGAGCTGCGTTTGGACATTCCTGAGTGAATGGGAGTATATGCTGTAAGGAGAATTCTCTGCTTCTAAAACCAAAACGGAGATACCTAACAGAACGGTTGTCAATGTGTGCATTCAACTTACAGAGATAAACTCGTGTGTTGAAGGAAGTCTGGAAACGCTTTCTGTGGAGAAATCTCAAAACAGGCATTTCCAGCAGTATTCCCGCATATAACGAAATAGCAGTAAAACTCTGCCTAAAACACAGAAGAAACGTATCCTTCAATCTGATCTGCTCTGCGTTTGTTCACCTAAGTGAGTTAAATCTCCTTTAGATTCAGGAGTTAGAAACACGTTTCTGGTAAGAGCTGCGTTTGGACATTTCTGAGTTAATGGGAGTATATACTGTAATGAGAACTCTCTGCTTATAAAACCAAAACGGAGCTACCTAACAGAACGGTTGTCAAAGTGTGCATTCAACTTACAGAGTTAAACTCCTATGTTGAAGAAGTCTGGAAACGCTTTCTGAGGAGAAATCTCAAAACAGGCATTTCTAGCAGTATTCCCGCATATAACAAAATAGCAGTAAAACTCTGCCTAAAACACAGAAGAAACGTATCCTTCAATCTGCTCTGCTCTGCGTTTGTTCAGCTAAGTGAGTTAAATCTCCCTTTAGATTCAGGAGTTAGAAACACGTTTATGGTAAGAGCTGCGTTTGATCATTTCTGAGTGAAAGGGAGTATATGCTGTAATGAGAACACTGCTTCTAAAACCAAAACGGAGCTATCTAACTGAACGGTTGTCAATGTGTGCATTCAATTTACAGAGGTAAATTCGTGTGTTGAAGCTGAAGTCTGGAAACGCTTTGTATGGAGAAATCTCAAAACAGGCATTTTCAGCAGTATTCCTGCATATAACGAAATAGCAGTCAAACTGCCTAAAACACAGAAGAAACATATCCTTCAATCCGCTCTGCTTTGCCTTTGTTCCGCTAAGTGAATTAAATTTCATTTGAGATTCAGGAGGCAGAAACAGGTTTCTGGTAAGATCTGCGATGGTACGTTCCTGAGTGAATGGGAGTACATGCTGTAAGGAGAACATTCTGCTTCTAAAACCAAAACGGAGCTACCTAATAGAAGGGTTGTCAATGTGTGCATTCAACTTACACAGATAAACTCGTGTGTTGAAGGGGAAGTCTGGAAACGATTTCTGTGGAGAGATCTCAAAAGAGGCCTTTCCAGCAGTATTCCCGCACATAACGAAACAGCAGTAAACCTCTGCCTAAAACACAGAAGCAACGTATCCTTCAATCTAATCTGCTGTGCATTTGTTCAGCTAAGTGAGTTAAATCTCCCTTTAGATTCAGGAGTTAGAAACACGTTTCTGGCAAGAGCTGCATTTGGACATTCCTGAGTGAATGGCAGTATATGCTGTAAGGAAAACACTCTGCTACTAAAACCAAAACAAATCTACCTAACAGGACGGTTGTCAATGTGTGCATTCAGCTTACAGAGATAAACTCGTGTGTTGAAGGAAAATCTGGAAATGCTTTCTGTGCAGAGATCTCCAAAGATGTCTTTCCAGCAGTATTCACGCATATAGCAAAATAGAAGTAAAACTCTGCCTAAAACACAGAAGCAACGTATCATTCAATCTGCTCTGCTGTGCATTTGTTCAGCTAAGTGAGTTAAATCTCCCTTTAGATTCAGGAGTTAGAAACACGTTTCTGGCAAGAGCTGCTTTGGACATTCCTGAGTGAATGGGAGTATAAGCTGTAAGGAGACATCTCTGCTTCTAAAACCAAAACGGAGCTACCTAACAGAACGGTTGTCAATGTGTGCATTCAACTTACAGAGTTAAACTCGTGTGTTGAAGGGGAAGTCTGGAAACACTTTCTGTGGAGAGATCTCAAAACAGGCCTTTCCAGCAGTATTCCCGCATATAACGAAATAGCAGTAAAACTCTGCCTAAAACACAGAAGCAACGTATCATTCAATCTGCTCTGCTGTGCGTTTGTTCAGCTAAGTGAGTTAAATCTCCTTTAGATTCAGGAGTTAGAAACACGTTTCTGGCAAGAGCTGCTTTGGACATTCCTGAGTGAATGGGAGTACATGCTGTAAGGAGAACTCTGCTTCTAAAACCAAAACGGAGCTACCTAACAGAATGGTTGTCAATGTGTGCATTCAACTTACAGAGTTAAGCTCGTGTGTTGAAAAGGAAGTCTGGAAACACTTTCTGTGGAGAGATCTCAAAACAGGCCTTTCCAGCAGTATTCCCGCACATAACGAAACAGCAGTAAACCTCTGCCTAAAACACAGAGGCAACGTATCCTTCAATCTAATCTGCTGTGCATTTGTTTTGCTAAGTAAGTTAAATCTCCCTTTATATTCAGGCGTTAGAAACACGTTTCTGGCAAGAGCTGCATTTGGACATTCCTGAGTGAATGGCAGTATATGCTGTAAGGAAAACACTCTGCTACTAAAACCAAAACAAATCTACCTAACAGGACGGTTGTCAATGTGTGCATTCAGCTTACAGAGATAAACTCTTCTGTATAAGGGAAAATCTGGAAATGCTTTCTGTGCAGAGATCTCAAAAGAGGCCTTTCCAGCAGTATTCCCGCATATAACAAAATAGCAGTAAAACTCTGCCTAAAACACAGAAGCAACGTATCATTCAATCTGCTCTGCTGTGCATTTGTTCAGCTAAGTGAGTTAAATCTCCCTTTAGATTCAGGAGTTAGAAACACGTTTCTGGCAGGAGCTCCGTTTGGACATTCCTGAGTGAATGGGAGTATAAGCTGTAAGGAGACATCTCTGCTTCTAAAATCAAAAAGGAGCTACCTAACAGAACGGCTGTCAATATGTGCATTCAAATGAGAGAGTTAAACTCGTGTGTTGAAGGGTAAGTCTGGAAACGCTTTCTGTGGAGAGATCTCAAAACAGGTCTTTCCAGCAATATTCCCGCATATAAAGAAATAGAAGTAAAACTCTGCCGAAAACACAGAAGCAGCGTATCATTCAATCTGCTCTGGTGTGCGTTTCTTCAGCTAATTGAGTTAAATCTCCCTTTAGATTCAGGAGTTAGAAACACGTTTCTGGCAAGAGCTGCGTTTGGACATTCCTCAGTGAATAGGAGTATATGCTGTAAGGAGAACCCTCTGCTTCTAAAACCAAAACGGAGCTACCTAACAGAACGGTTGTCATTGTGTGCATTCAACTTACAGAGTTAAACTCGTATGTTGAAGGGGAAGTCTGGAAACTCTTTCTGTGCAGAGATCTCAAAACAGGCATTTCCAGCAGTATGCCCGCATATAACGAAACAGCAGTATAATCTGCCTAAAACACAGAAGCAACGTATCCTTCAATCTGCACTGCTGTGCGTTTGTTCAGCTTAGTGAGTTAAATCTCCCTTTAGATTCACGAGTTAGAAACACGTTCCTGGCAAGAGCTGCATTTGGACATTCCTCAATGAATAGGAGTATATGCTGTAAGGAGAACCCTCTGCTTCTAAAACCAAAACGGAGCTACCTAACAGAATGGTTGTCCATGTGTGCATTCAACTTACAGAGTTAAACTCTTCTGTTGAAGGGAAAATCTGGAAATGCTTTCTGTGCAGAGATCTCAAAAGAGGCCTTTCCAGCAGTATTCCTGCATATAACGAAATAGCAGTAAAACTCTGCCTAAAACACAGAAGAAACGTATCCTGAAATCATCTCTGCTGTGCGTTTGTTCAGCTAAGTGAGTTAAATCTCCCTTTAGATTCAGGAGTTTGAAACACGATTCTGGTAAGAGCTGCGTTTCGACATTCCTGAATGAATGGAAGTACATGGTTTAATGAAAACTCTCTGGTTCTAAAACCAAAAAGGGGCTATCTAATAGAACGGTTGTCAATGCGTGCATTCAACTTACAGACTTACACTCGTGTGTTGAAGGGGAAGTCTGGAAACGCTTTCTGTGGAGAAATCTCAATACATGCATTTTCAGCAGTATTCCCGCATATAACGAAATAGCAGTAAAAGTCTGCCTAAAACACAGAAGGAACGTATCCTTCAATTCACTCTGCTGTGCGTTTGTTCAGCTAAGTGAGTTAAATGTCCCTTTAGATTCAGGAGTTAGAAACACGTTTCTGGTAAGAGCTGCGTTTGGACATTCCTGAGTTAATGGGAGTATGTGCTGTAAGGAGAATTCTCTGCTTCTAAAACCAAAACGGAGATACCTAACAGAACGGTTGTTAATGTGTGCAATCAGCTTACAGAGATAAACTCGTGTGTTGAAGGGAAAGTCTGGAAATGCTTTCTGTGGAGAAATCTCAAAACAGGCATTTCAAGCAGTAATCCCGCATACAACGAAATAGCAGTCAAACTCTGCCTAAAACCCAGAAGAAACGTATCCTTCAATCTGATCTGCTCTGCGTTTGTTCACCTAAGTGAGTTAAATCTTCCTTTAGATTCAGGAGTTTGAAACACGTTTCTGGTAAGAGCTGCGTTTGGACATTTCAGAGTTAATGGGAGTATATACTGTAATGAGAACTCTCTGCTTATAAAACCAAAACGGAGCTACCTAACAGAACGGTTGTCAAAGTGTGCATTCAACTTACAGAGTTAAACTCCTATGTTGAAGAAGAAGTCTGGAAACGCTTTCTGAGGAGAAATCTCAAAACAGGCATTTCTAGCAGTATTCCCGCATATAACAAAATAGCAGTAAAACTCTGCCTAAAACACAGAAGAAACGTATCCTTCAATCTGCTCTGCTCTGCGTTTGTTGAGCTAAGGAGTTAAATCTCCCTTTAGATTCAGGAGTTAGAAACACGTTTATGGTAAGAGCTGCGTTTGATCATTTCTGAGTGAAAGGGAGTATATGCTGTAATGAGAACACTGCTTCTAAAACCAAAACGGAGCTATCTAACTGAACGGTTGTCAATGTGTGCATTCAATTTACAGAGGTAAATTCGTGTGTTGAAGCTGAAGTCTGGAAACGCTTTGTATGGAGAAATCTCAAAACAGGCATTTTCAGCAGTATTCCTGCATATAACGAAATAGCAGTCAAACTGCCTAAAACACAGAAGAAACGTATCCTTCAATCCGCTCTGCTTTGCCTTTGTTCCGCTAAGTGAATTAAATTTCATTTGAGATTCAGGAGGCAGAAACAGGTTTCTGGTAAGATCTGCGATGGGACGTTCCTGAGTGAATGGGAGTACATGCTGTAAGGAGAACATTCTGCTTCTAAAACCAAAACAAAGCTACCTAA
>CM038404.1:32321683-32364428 GCA_021498475.1 Saguinus midas | reverse complement strand
ACTCAGTTGATATATATATGGCTCAGGTTCCCAACTGGTGTAGATTTCAAGCATTAGCCTCTGAGCAGGGCAATTCATTGATTGATTTATGTATCTATTAATTGATTTATTTAGAGGCAAACTTGCATTTATTTATTGATATTTTCATTGATTTATTTTGTTGTATTCATCTTATTATTTTTGTTAATAGAGACAGGGATTCTTTCAGCTTCTTGGCAAGGCTTTTGTTGATGTCCTCCTGACCTCACGTGACATAGCTGGCTCAGGTTCCCAACTGGTGTAGATTTCAAGCATTAGCCTCTGAGCAGGGCAATTCATTGATTGATTTATGTATCTATTAATTGATTTATTTACATACCTACCTATATAATTATTTAGAGGCAGGCTGGCATTTATTTATGGATATTTTCATTGATTTATTTAGAGGCAGGCTTGAATTTATGTATCTATTAATTGATTTATTTACATATTTGGAGGCAAACTTGGATTTATGTATTCATTACTTTATTTTACAGGAAGCCTCGCTCTGTCAGCAGGCTGGAGTACACTGGCCCAATCTTGTCTCAGTGGAACATTCAGCCCCTGAGATTGAGCAATTCTTCCTCCTCAGCCTCCAGTATCTGGGACAAACGACGAGTGCCACCACGCCTGGCTAATATATTTTATTTTTAGTAGACATGGAATGTCACCATGTTGGCCAGGATGGTCTTGATATCTTCACATCGTGTTCCAACTGTCTCGTCCTCCCAAACTGCTGGGATTACAAGGTTGAGCCATGTTGCCTGGACTTTATTTGGAGACGTAATTACTGATATATTTAATTAGAGGTAGGCAGACTGACTGGCATTTATTTATGGATATTTTCATTGATTTATTTAGAGGCAGGCTTGAATTTATGTATCTATTAATTGATTTATTTAGTTGTATTCATCTTATTATTTTTGTTAATAGAGACAGGGTAACTTTTCTTATCTTGGCCAGGCTGGTCTTGGTGTCCTGAACTCAGTTGATATATATATGGCTCAGGTTCCCAGTGAGGAGGGATTACAAACATGAGTCACCAAGTGTGGCTGCTTATGTATTGATTTATTTACCTTTCATTTGATTGATTTAGAGGCAGGCTTGAATTTATGTATCTATTAATTGATTTATTTAGAGGCAGAATTGCATTTATTTGTTTTCTGACGGACGTGTGGAGAAGCAGGCCTTGTTTATTTACATATTTGGAGGCAAACTTGGATTTATGTATTCATTCATTTATTTTAGAGAAAGCATCGCTCTGTCAGCAGGCTGCAGTGCACTGGCCCTATCTTGGCTCACTGCAACCTCCAGCCCCTGGGATCAAGCAATTTTTCCTCCTCAGCCTCCAGAATATCTGAGACCACCGAAGAGTGCCACAGTGCCTGGCTACTATATTTTAATTTTAGTAGACGTGGAATGTCACCATGTTGGCCCGGATGGCCTCGATCTCTTGACCTCGAGATCCACCTGCCTATATCACCCTATGGGCCGGGATTACAGGCACAACCACGGTCTGCGACCTTATTTAATTATTTGTTCAGCTATTGATTTATTTACATAGTGCCAGGCAGGCAGTCTTTAATTTATTTATGTATATAAATCTATATTTATTTAATTATATGTTCAGCTATTGATTTATTTACATACTGGCAGGGAGGCCGTCTTACATTTATTTATGTATTTAAACAATATTTATTTAATTATTCTCATCATATTTTTTAAAATAGATACAGGGTTTGCTTCACCATCTTGTCGAAGCTGGGCTTGATACTCTGAGCTCAGGAGATGTACCCGGCTCAGGTTTCTATTTGCAGAGGATTGAAAATATGAGCCACCAATCGTGGCTATGCATTTATTGATTAGTCTACCCTGTTATTAATTAACTTTTTTAGAGGCAAACTTGCATTTATTTATTGATGTATTTTTGAGAAGCAGGTCGCAGTTAGTTATTTGTATATTTATTTACTCATTTGTTTATTGGTATATTTTGAGGCAGAATTGGATTTATGTATTCATCTAACTATGTATTTACTTAGATGCAGCCGGACAATTACTCATTCATTTATTTACATACCTACCTATATAATTATTTAGAGGCAGGCTGGCATTTATTTATGGATATTTTCATTGATTTATTTAGAGGCAGGCTTGCATTTATTTATTGATATTTTCATTGATTTATTTACATATATGTGTATATATATATATGTCTCTGTTTCCCAACTGTTGTAGATTTCAAGCATTAGCCTCTGAGCAGGGCAATTCATTGATTGATTTAGAGGCAGGCTGGCATTTATTTACTTAGACACTGGTTCGTATTTGTTAATTTGTTTTTATTTTAGTCGGATTCTTGCTCTGTCACCAGGCTGGAGTGCAGTTTTGCAATCTTTGCTTATTGCATCCGTTGACTCCTAGGTGAAAGCAATGCTTTTGCCTGAGCCTCTTGAGTACCTGGGACGAGAGGTGCATTCTACCACGCCTGGTAATATTTTTGTATTTTCAGTAGAAATGAGGCTTCACCATGTTGTCCAGAATGTCTCGATCTCTTGCCCTCGTGAACCGCCTGCCTTGGTATCCCGAAGGTTGGGATTACAGGCATCATCCACCATGCCGGGTTTTTCTTTAATTATTTCTTTATTTACCTAGAGGCATGCAGGTCTTCTAGTACGTACATATGTATACGTTTATTTACATATTTGTAGGCAAGCTTGGATTTATGTATTCATTCATTTATTTATTTAGACACAGAATGGCATCATTTATTAATATACTTAAGTATTTGTGTGCAGGCTTGCATTTATTTATTGATATTTTCATTGATTTATTTAGTTGTATTCATCTTATTATATTTTTAAATAGAGACAGGGTAACTTTTCTTATCTTGGCCAGGCTGGTCTTGGTGTCCTGAACTCAGTTGATATATATATGGCTCAGGTTCCCAACTGGTGTAGATTTCAAGCATTAGCCTCTAAGCAGGGCTATTCATTGATTGATTTATGTATCTATTAATTGATTTATTTAGAGGCAGACTTTTATTTATTAGCTGACATATTTATGGAAAAGCAGGTCACATTTAATTATACATTTAGAGGCAGGCTTGAATTTATGTATCTATCAATCTAGCTATAGAATTATTTTGAGGCAGATTCACATTTACTCATTTATTTATTTAGACCCAGGCTTTCAACATTTATTTACATACTTTTGTATTTCTGTGCAGGCTTACATTTATTCATTTTCATAGCTTTTTATATGATGATATAGAGGCTGTCTTGCATTTCTTGATAAACTGATTGATTGATTTTGGACAGATTTTTGCTCTCTCAGCAAACTGGTGTGCAGAGGCGAAATCCTGGATCCTCGCAAACCCCCCCTTTCGTTCCAGCAATTCTTCTTCTTAAGCCCAATTTCTATCTGGGACCCCAAGAACGTGCCAGCACACCTGGCTTCTATTTTGGTATTTCTACAAGAGACCAGGTTTCTGCATGTTGGCAAGAATGGTCTTGATCTCTTCACGTCGTGTTCCAACAGTCTCGTCCTCCCAAGGTGCTGGGATTACAAGGTTGAGCCATGTTGCCTGGACTTTATTTGGAGACGTAATTACTGATATATTTAATTAGAGGTAGGCAGACTGACTGGCATTTATTTATGGATATTTTCATTGATTTATTTAGAGGCAGAGTTGCATTTATTTATTGATATTTTCATTGATTTATTTAGAGGCAGGCTGGCATTTATTTATGGATATTTTCATTGATTTATTTTGTTGTATTCATCTTATTATTTTTGTTAATAGAGACAGGGATTCTTTCAGCTTCTTGGCAAGACTTTTGTCAATGTCCATCTTGACCTCAGGTGACATAGCTGGCTCAGGTTCCCAGTGAGGAGGGGATTACAAACATGAGTCACCAAGTGTGGCTGCTTATGTATTGATTTATTTACCTTTCATTTGATTGATTTAGAGGCAGAGTTGCATTTATTTATTTTAGGACGGACTTATGGAGAAGCAGGTCTTATTTATTTACATATTTGGAGGCAAACTTGGATTTATGTATTCATCTGTCTACCTATCTACTTCTTTAGAGTCAGCCTGACATTTATCCTTTTTTTATTTAGACCCAAAATGGCATCATTTATTAATATACTTAGGTACTTGTGTGCAGGCTTGCGTTTATTCATTTTCTAAACTGTCTGTATCATGATTTATAGGAGGTCTCATATTTATCTACCTATTTATGTATTCATCTGTCTTGCTATCTCCCCTTTAGAGGCAGCCTGACATTTATTCATTTATTTACATATTTGTAGGCAAGCTTGGATTTATGTATTCATTACTTTATTTTACAGGAAGCCTCGCTCTGTCAGCAGGCTGGAGTACACTGGCCCAATCTTGTCTCAGTGGAACATTCAGCCCCTGAGATTGAGCAATTCTTCCTCCTCAGCCTCCGAAGTATCTGGGACAAACGACGAGTGCCACCACGCCTGGCTAATATATTTTATTTTTAGTAGACATGGAATGTCACCATGTTGGCCAGGATAGCCTTGATCTCCTGAACTCGTGACACACATGCCTATGCGACCCTAAGTGCTGGGGTTTCAGGCACTAGCCACCGTGTCCAGACTTTTATTTAATTATTTGTTCAGCTATTGATTTATTTACATAGTGCCAGGCAGGCAGTCTTTAATTTATTTATGTATTTAAACAATATTTATTTAATTATATGTTCAGCTATTGATTTATTTACATACTGGCAGGGAGGCCGTCTTACATTTATTTATGTATTTAAACAATATTTATTTAATTATTCTCATCATATTTTTTCAAATAGATACAGGGTTTACTTCACCATCTTGTCGAAGCTGGGCTTGATACTCTGAGCTCAGGAGATGTACCCGGCTCAGGTTTCTATTTGCAGAGGATTGAAAATATGAGCCACCAATCGTGGCTATGCATTTATTGATTAGGCTACCCTCTTATTAATTAACCTTTTAGAGGCAAACTTGCATTTATTTATTTACTGATGTACTTATAAAGAAGCAGGTCACAGTTAGTTATTTGTATATTTATTTACTCATTTGTTTATTGGTATATTTTGAGGCAGAATTGGATTTATGTATTCATCTACCTATGTATTTATTTAGAGGCAGCGTGACATTTACTCATTCATTTATTCAGACGCAGGCTCACATCATTAAATTTTATATTTATGTCTTAGTGTGCAGCATTGCGTTTATTTGTTTCTTTACGTACCTACCTATATAATGATTTAGAGGCAGGCTTGCATTTAGTTTCTAAGACACAGGCTCGCATTTGTTAATTTGTTTTTATTTAGACGTATTGTTGCTCTGTCACCAGGCTGGAGTGCAGTTTTGCAATCTTTGCTTATTGCATCCGTTGACTCCTAGGTGAAAGCAATGCTTTTGCCTGAGCCTCTTGAGTACCTGGGACGAGAGGTGCATTCTACCACGCCTGGTAATATTTTTGTATTTTCAGTAGAGATGAGGTTTCACCATCTTGTCCAGAATGTCTCGATCTCTTGCCCTCGTGAACCGCCTGCCTTGGTATCCCGAAGGTTGGGATTACAGGCATCATCCACCATGCCCGGCCATTCCTTATTTATTTCTTTATTTACCTAGAGGCATGCAGGTCTTCTGGCATGTATATATGTATACGTATATTTACATATATGTGTATATATATATATGTATGTATACACACATATATTTGTATACATTTATCTATTTTTGATTTAACTATTTTCACCTTAGTATTTTTTAAATAGAGACAGGGTAACTTTTCTTATCTTGGCCAGGCTGGTCTTGGTGTCCTGAACTCAGTTGATATATATATGGCTCAGGTTCCCAACTGGTGTAGATTTCAAGCATTAGCCTCTAAGCAGGGCTATTCATTGATTGATTTATGTATCTATTAATTGATTTATTTAGAGGCAGACTTTTATTTATTAGCTGACATATTTATGGAAAAGCAGGTCACATTTAATTATACATTTAGAGGCAGGCTTGAATTTATGTATCTATCAATCTAGCTATAGAATTATTTTGAGGCAGATTCACATTTACTCATTTATTTATTTAGACCCAGGCTTTCAACATTTATTTACATACTTTTGTATTTCTGTGCAGGCTTACATTTATTCATTTTCATAGCTTTTTATATGATGATATAGAGGCTGTCTTGCATTTCTTGATAAACTGATTGATTGATTTTGGACAGATTTTTGCTCTCTCAGCAAACTGGTGTGCAGAGGCGAAATCCTGGATCCTCGCAAACCCCCCCTTTCGTTCCAGCAATTCTTCTTCTTAAGCCCAATTTCTATCTGGGACCCCAAGAACGTGCCAGCACACCTGGCTTCTATTTTGGTATTTCTACAAGAGACCAGGTTTCTGCATGTTGGCAAGAATGGTCTTGATCTCTTCACGTCGTGTTCCAACAGTCTCGTCCTCCCAAACTGCTGGGATTACAAGGTTGAGCCATGTTGCCTGGACTTTATTGATAGACGTAATAACTGATTTATTTAACTAGAGGTAGGCACTGTGACTCGCATTTATTTATTGATATTTTCATTGATTTATTTTGTTGTATTCATCTTATTATATTTTTAAATAGAGACAGGGTAACTTTTCTTATCTTGGCCAGGCTGGTCTTGGTGTCCTGAACTCAGTTGATATATATATGGCTCAGGTTCCCAGTGAGGAGGGATTACAAACATGAGTCACCAAGTGTGGCTGCTTATGTATTGATTTATTTACCTTTCATTTGATTGATTTAGAGGCAGGCTTGAATTTATGTATCTATTAATTGATTTATTTACATATATGTGTATATATGTATATATATATGTCTCTGTTTCCCAACTGTTGTAGATTTCAAGCATTAGCCTCTAAGCAGGGCTATTCATTGATTGATTTATGTATTCATTCATTTATTTATGTATTTAAACAATATTTATTTAATTATATGTTCAGCTATTGATTTATTTAGAGGCAGGCTTGCATTTATTCATTTATTTATGTATTTAAACAATATTTATTTAATTATATGTTCAGCTATTGATTTATTTACATACCTACCTATATAATTATTTTGGGACAGATTCACATTTACTCATTCATTTATTTATTTAGACCCAGGCTTTCAACATTTATTTACATATATGTGTATATATATATATGTATACGATATGTACATATATGTGTATATATGTATACGATATGTACATATATGTGTATATATATATGTATACGATATGTACATATATGTGTATATATGTATATATATATGTCTCTGTTTCCCAACTGTTGTAGATTTCAAGCATTAGCCTCTGAGCAGGGCAATTCATTGATTGATTTATGTATTCATCTGTCTTGCTATCTCCCCTTTAGAGGCAGCCTGACATTTACTCATTCATTTATTTATGTATATAAATCTATATTTATTTAATTATTTGTTCAGCTATTGATTTATTTAGAGGCAAACTTGCATTTATTTATTGATATTTTCATTGATTTATTTAGAGGCAGGCTTGAATTTATGTATCTATCAATCTAGCTATATAATTATTTAGAGGCAGGCTTGCATTTATTCATTTTCTAAACTGTCTGTATCATGATTTATAGGAGGTCTCATATTTATCTACCTATTTATGTATTCATTCATTTATTTATGTATATAAATCTATATTTATTTAATTATTTGTTCAGCTATTGATTTATTTACATATTTGGAGGCAAACTTGGATTTATGTATTCATCTACCTATGTATTTATTTAGAGGCAGCTCTGACATTTACTCATTCATTTATTCAGACGCAGGCTCACATCATTAAATTTTATATTTATGTCTTAGTGTGCAGCATTGCGTTTATTTGTTTCTTTACATACCTACCTATATAATTATTTAGAGGCAGCCTTGCATTTAGTTTCTAAGACACAGGCTCGCATTTGTTAATTTGTTTTTTATTTTAGACGTATTGTTGCTCTGTCACCAGGCTGGAGTGCAGTTTTGCAATCTTTGCTTATTGCATCCGTTGACTCCTAGGTGAAAGCAATGCTTTTGCCTGAGCCTCTTGAGTACCTGGGACGAGGTGCATTCTACCACGCCTGGTAATATTTTTGTATTTCTCCAAGAGGCCAGGTTTCTCCATGTTGGCCAGGATGGTCTTGATATCTTCACATCGTGTTCCAACAGTCTCGTCCTCCCAAACTGCTGGGATTACAAGGTTGATCCCTGTTACCTGGACTTTATTTGGAGACGTAATTACTGATATATTTAATTAGAGGTAGGCAGACTGACTGGCATTTATTTATTGATATTTTCATTGATTTATTTACATATTTGTAGGCAAGCTTGGATTTATGTATTCATTCATTTATTTATGTATATAAATCTATATTTATTTAATTATATGTTCAGCTATTGATTTATTTATCTTTCAATTGATTGATTTATGTATTCATTCATTTATTTATGTATATAAATCTATATTTATTTAATTATTTGTTCAGCTATTGATTTATTTACATATATGTGTATATATATATGTCTCTGTTTCCCAACTGTTGTAGATTTCAAGCATTAGCCTCTAAGCAGGGCTATTCATTGATTGATTTATGTATCTATTAATTGATTTATTTAGAGGCAGACTTTTATTTATTAGCTGACATATTTATGGAAAAGCAGGTCACATTTAATTCTAGATTTAGAGGCATGATTGAGTTTATGTATTTATCAATCTAGCTATATAATTATTTTGGGACAGATTCACATTTACTCATTTATTTATTTAGACCCATGTTGGAAACCTTTACTTATATACTTGTGTATTTCTGTGAAGGCTTGCATTTTTCATTTTCTTAGCTATTTATATGAAGATATAGAGGCTGTCTTGCATTTCTTGATAAACTGATTGATTGATTGATTTTAGCCAGATTTTTGCTCTGTCAGCAGGCTGGAGTACACTGGCCCAATCTTGTCTCAGTGGAACATTCAGCCCCTGAGATTGAGCAATTCTTCCTCCTCAGCCTCCAGAATATCTGAGACCACCGAAGAGTGCCACAGTGCCTGGCTACTATATTTTAATTTTAGTAGACGTGGAATGTCACCATGTTGGCCGGATGGCCTCGATCTCTTGACCTCGAGATCCACCTGCCTATATCACCCAATGTGCCGGGGTTACAGGCACAACCACGGTCTCCGACCTTATTTAATTATTTGTTCAGCTATTGATTTATTTAGAGGCAGGCTTGAATTTATGTATCTATTAATTGATTTATTTAGAGGCAGGCTGGCATTTATTTATTGATATTTTCATTGATTTATTTTGTTGTATTCATCTTATTATATTTTTAAAATAGAGACAGGGATTCTTTCAGCTTCTTGGCAAGACTTTTGTCAATGTCCATCTTGACCTCAGGTGACATAGCTGGGTCAGGCTTCCACTTAGTGGGAGATTAAAATCATGAGTCAGCAAGTGTGGATTCTAATGTATTGATTTCTTTATCTTTCAATTGATTGATTTAGAGGCAGAGTTGCATTTATTTGTTTTCTGACGGACGTGTGGAGAAGCAGGCCTTGTTTATTTACATATTTGTAGGCAAGCTTGGATTTATGTATTCATCTGCCTTGCTATCTCCTCCTTTAGAGGCAGCCTGACATTTATTCATTTATTTATTTAGACACAGAATGGCATCATTAATTAATATACTTAGGTACTTGTGTGCAGGCTTGCGTTTATTCATTTTCTAAACTGTCTGTATCATGATTTATAGGAGGTCTCATATTTATCTACTTTTTATGTATTCATTACTTTATTTTACAGGAAGCCTCGCTCTGTCAGCAGGCTGGAGTACACTGGCCCAATCTTGTCTCAGTGGAACATTCAGCCCCTGAGATTGAGCAATTCTTCCTCCTCAGCCTCCAGAATATCTGAGACCACCGAAGAGTGCCACAGTGCCTGGCTACTATATTTTAATTTTAGTAGACGTGGAATGTCACCATGTTGGCCGGATGGCCTCGATCTCTTGACCTCGAGATCCACCTGCCTATATCACCCAATGTGCCGGGGTTACAGGCACAACCACGGTCTCCCGACCTTATTTAATTATTTGTTCAGCTATTGATTTATTTACATAGTGGCAGGCAGGCAGTCTTTAATTTATTTATGTATATAAATCTATATTTATTTAAATATTATCATCATATATTTTAAATAGAGACAGTGTTTCCTTCACCTTCTTGTCCAAGCTGGCCTTGATGTCCTGAGCTAAGGTGATGTACATGACTCAGGATTCAGCTGCGCAGAAGATTGAAAACATGAGACACCAAGCGTGGCTATGCATTTATTGATTAGGCTACCCTCTTATTAATTAACCTTTTAGAGGCAAACTTGCATTTATTTATTGATGTATTTTTGAGAAGCAGGTCACAGTTAGTTATTTTATATTTATTTACTCATTTGTTTATTGGTATATTTTGAGGCAGAATTGATTTATGTATTCATTCATTTATTTACATACCTACCTATATAATTATTTAGAGGCAGGCTGGCATTTATTTACTTATTTGTTTATTGGTATATTTTGAGGCAGATTCACATTTACTCATTTATTTATTTAGACCCAGGCTTTCAACATTTATTTACATACCTACCTATATAATTATTTAGAGGCAGGCTTGCATTTATTCATTTATTTACATACTTTTGTATTTCTGTGCAGGCTTACATTTATTCATTTATTTACATACTTTTGTATTTCTGTGCAGGCTTACATTTATTCATTTATTTACATACTTTTGTATTTCTGTGCAGGCTTACATTTATTCATTTATTTACATACCTACCTATATAATGATTTAGAGGCAGGCTGGCATTTATTTATGGATATTTTCATTGATTTATTTAGAGGCAGCCTGACATTTATTCATTTATTTACATACTTTTGTATTTCTGTGCAGGCTTACATTTATTCATTTTCTAAACTGTCTGTATCATGATTTATAGGAGGTCTCATATTTATCTACTTTTTATGTATTCATCTAACTATGTATTTATTTAGAGGCAGGCTGGCATTTATTTACTTATTTGTTTATTGGTATATTTTGAGGCAGAATTGATTTATGTATCTATCAATCTAGCTATAGAATTATTTTGAGGCAGAATTGATTTATGTATCTATTAATTGATTTATTTACCTTTCATTTGATTGATTTAGAGGCAGGCTTGCATTTATTTATTTAGACACAGAATGGCATCATTTATTAATATACTTAAGTATTTGTGTGCAGGCTTGCATTTATTCATTTATTTACATATTTGGAGGCAAACTTGGATTTATGTATTCATCTACCTATGTATTTATTTAGAGGCAGACTTTATTTAATTATTTGTTCAGCTATTGATTTATTTAGAGGCAAACTTGCATTTATTTATTTTAGGACGGACTTATGGAGAAGCAGGTCTTATTTATTTACATACCTACCTATATAATTATTTTGGGACAGATTCACATTTACTCATTCATTTATTTATTTTCTAAATATTCTGCATCATGATTTAGAGGAGGTCGCATATTTATCTACCTATTTATGTATTCATCTACCTATGTATTTATTTAGAGGCAGCCTGACATTTATTCATTTTCTAAACTGTCTGTATCATGATTTGTAGGAGGTCTCATATTTATCTACCTATTTATGTATTCATCTAACTATGTATTTATTTAGAGGCAGACTTTATTTAATTATTTGTTCAGCTATTGATTGATTTAGAGGCAGGCTTGAATTTATGTATCTATTAATTGATTTATTTAGAGGCAGGCTGGCATTTATTTATGGATATTTTCATTGATTTATTTAGTTGTATTCATCTTATTATTTTTGTTAATAGAGACAGGGATTCTTTCAGCTTCTTGGCAAGGCTTTTGTTGATGTCCTCCCTGACCTCACGTGACATAGCTGGCTCAGGTTCCCAGTGAGGAGGGGATTACAAACATGAGTCACCAAGTGTGGCTGCTTATGTATTGATTTATTTACCTTTCAGTTGATTGATTTAGAGGCAGAGTTGCATTTATTTATTTTAGGACGGACTTATGGAGAAGCAGGTCTTATTTATTTACATATTTGGAGGCAAACTTGGATTTATGTATTCATCTGTCTACCTATCTACTTCTTTAGAGTCAGCCTGACATTTATCCTTTTTTTATTTAGACCCAAAATGGCATCATTTATTAATATACTTAGGTACTTGTGTGCAGGCTTGCGTTTATTCATTTTCTAAACTGTCTGTATCATGATTTATAGGAGGTCTCATATTTATCTACCTATTTATGTATTCATTACTTTATTTTACAGGAAGCCTCGCTCTGTCAGCAGGCTGGAGTGCACTGGCCCTATCTTGGCTCACTGCAACCTCCAGCCCCTGGGATCAAGCAATTTTTCCTCCTCAGCCTCCGAAGTATCTGGGACAAACGACGAGTGCCACCACGCCTGGCTAATATATTTTATTTTTAGTAGACATGGAATGTCACCATGTTGGCCCGGATGGCCTCGATCTCTTGACCTCGAGATCCACCTGCCTATATCACCCAATGTGCCGGGGTTACAGGCACAACCACGGTCTCCCGACCTTATTTAATTATTTGTTCAGCTATTGATTTATTTACATAGTGCCAGGCAGGCAGTCTTTAATTTATTTATGTATTTAAACAATATTTATTTAATTATTTGTTCAGCTATTGATTTATTTAGAGGCAGGCTTGAATTTATGTATCTATCAATCTAGCTATAGAATTATTTTGAGGCAGAATTGGATTTATGTATTCATCTAACTATGTATTTACTTAGATGCAGCCGGACAATTACTCATTCATTTATTTACATATTTGGAGGCAAACTTGGATTTATGTATTCATTCATTTATTTACATACCTACCTATATAATTATTTTGGGACAGATTCACATTTACTCATTCATTTATTTATTTATTGATATTTTCATTGATTTATTTAGAGGCAGACTTTATTTAATTATTTGTTCAGCTATTGATTTATTTAGAGGCAGCGTGACATTTACTCATTCATTTATTTACATACCTACCTATATAATTATTTAGAGGCAGGCTGGCATTTATTTACTTAGACACTGGTTCGTATTTGTTAATTTGTTTTTTATTTTAGTCGGATTCTTGCTCTGTCACCAGGCTGGAGTGCAGTTTTGCAATCTTTGCTTATTGCATCCGTTGACTCCTAGGTGAAAGCAATGTTTTGCCTGAGCCTCTTGAGTACCTGGGACGAGAGGTGCATTCTACCACGCCTGGTAATATTTTTGTATTTTCAGTAGAAATGAGGCTTCACCATGTTGTCCAGAATGTCTCGATCTCTTGCCCTCGTGAGTCGCCTGCCTTGGTATCCCCGAAGGTTGGGATTACAGGCATCATCCACCATGCCGGGTTTTTCTTTAATTATTTCTTTATTTACCTAGAGGCATGCAGGTCTTCTAGTACGTACATATGTATACGTTTATTTACATATATGTGTATATATATATATATATGTATGTATACACAAGTATATATGTATACATTTATCTATTTTTGATTTAACTATTTTCACCTTAGTATTTTTTAAATAGAGACAGGGTAACTTTTCTTATCTTGGCCAGGCTGGTCTTGGTGTCCTGAACTCAGTTGATATATATATGGCTCAGGTTCCCAACTGGTGTAGATTTCAAGCATTAGCCTCTAAGCAGGGCTATTCATTGATTGATTTATGTATCTATTAATTGATTTATTTAGAGGCAGACTTTATTTATTAGCTTACACATTTATGGAAAAGCAGGTCACATTTAATTATACATTTAGAGGCAGGCTTGCATTTATTTATTTTCTAAATATTCTGCATCATGATTTAGAGGAGGTCATATTTATCTACTTTTTATGTATTCATCTAACTATGTATTTATTTAGAGGCAGGCTTGCATTTATTCATTTATTTATTTTCTAAATATTCTGCATCATGATTTAGAGGAGGTCATATTTATCTACTTTTTATGTATTCATTACTTTATTTTACAGGAAGCCTCGCTCTGTCAGCAGGCTGCAGTGCACTGGCCCTATCTTGGCTCACTGCAACCTCCAGCCCCTGGGATCAAGCAATTTTCCTCCTCAGCCTCCAGAATATCTGAGACCACCGAAGAGTGCCACAGTGCCTGGCTACTATATTTTAATTTTAGTAGACGTGGAATGTCACCATGTTGGCCAGGATGGCCTTGATCTCCTGACCTCGTGACACACATGCCTATGCGACCCTAAGTGCTGGGGTTTCAGGCACTAGCCACCGTGTCCAGACTTTATTTAATTATATGTTCAGCTATTGATTTATTTAGAGGCAGGCTTGCATTTATTCATTTATTTACATATTTGTAGGCAAGCTTGGATTTATGTATTCATTCATTTATTTATGTATATAAATCTATATTTATTTAATTATTTGTTCAGCTATTGATTTATTTAGAGGCAAACTTGCATTTATTTATTTTCTAAATATTCTGCATCATGATTTAGAGGAGGTCATATTTATCTACCTATTTATGTATTCATCTGTCTTGCTATCTCCCCTTTAGAGGCAGCCTGACATTTATCCTTTTTATTTAGACCCAGGCTTTCAACATTTATTTACATACTTTTGTATTTCTGTGCAGGCTTACATTTATTCATTTTCATAGCTTTTATATGATGATATAGAGGCTGTCTTGCATTTCTTGATAAACTGATTGATTGATTTTAGCCAGATTTTTGCTCTCTCAGCAAACTGGTGTGCAGAGGCGAAATCCTGGATCCTCATAAACCCCCTTTCGTTCCAGCAATTCTTCTTCTTAAGCCCAATTTCTATCTGGGACCCCAGGGCGTGCCACCAAACCTGGCTAAAATTTTTGTATTTCTACAAGAGACCAGGTTTCTGCATGTTGGCAAGAATGGTCTTGATCTCTTCACGTCGTGTTCCAACAGTCTCGTCCTCCCAAGGTGCTGGGATTACAAGGTTGATCCCTGTTACCTGGACTTTATTTGGAGACGTAATTACTGATATATTTAATTAGAGGTAGGCAGACTGACTGGCATTTATTTATGGATATTTTCATTGATTTATTTAGTTGTATTCATCTTATTATTTTTGTTAATAGAGACAGGGATTCTTTCAGCTTCTTGGCAAGGCTTTTGTTGATGTCCTCCCTGACCTCACGTGACATAGCTGGCTCAGGTTCCCAGTGAGGAGGGGATTACAAACATGAGTCACCAAGTGTGGCTGCTTATGTATTGATTTATTTACCTTTCATTTGATTGATTTAGAGGCAGAGTTGCATTTATTTATTTTAGGACGGACTTATGGAGAAGCAGGTCTTATTTATTTACATATTTGGAGGCAAACTTGGATTTATGTATTCATCTGTCTACCTATCTACTTCTTTAGAGTCAGCCTGACATTTATCCTTTTTTTATTTAGACCCAAAATGGCATCATTTATTAATATACTTAGGTACTTGTGTGCAGGCTTGCATTTATTCATTTTCTTAGCTATTTATATGAAGATATAGAGGCTGTCTTGCATTTCTTGATAAACTGATTGATTGATTGATTGATTTTAGCCAGATTTTTGCTCTCTCAGCAAACTGGTGTGCAGAGGCGAAATCCTGGATCCTCATAAACCCCCTTTCGTTCCAGCAATTCTTCTTCTTAAGCCCAATTTCTATCTGGGACCCCAGGGCGTGCCACCAAACCTGGCTAAAATTTTGTATTTCTCCAAGAGGCCAGGTTTCTCCATGTTGGCCAGGATGGCCTTGATCTCCTGACCTCGTGACACACATGCCTATGCGACCCTAAGTGCTGGGGTTTCAGGCACTAGCCACCGTGTCCAGACTTTATTTAATTATTTGTTCAGCTATTGATTTATTTAGAGGCAGGCTTGCATTTATTCATTTATTTATGTATTTAAATCTATATTTATTTAAATATTATCATCATATATTTTAAAATAGGGACAGTGTTTCCTTCACCTTCTTGTCCAAGCTGGCCTTGATGTCCTGAGCTCAGGTGATGTACATGACTCAGGATTCAGCTGCAGAAGATTGAAAACATGAGCCACCAATCGTGGCTATGCATTTATTGATTAGTCTACCCTGTTATTAATTAACTTATTTAGAGGCAAACTTGCATTTATTTATTTATTGATGTATTTTTGAGAAGCAGGTCGCAGTTAGTTATTTTTATATTTATTTACTTATTTGTTTATTGGTAAATTTTGAGGCAGAATTGATTTATGTATTCATCTACCTATGTATTTATTTAGAGGCAGCGTGACATTTACTCATTTATTTATTTAGAGGCAGCCTGACATTTATCCTTTTTATTTAGACCCAGGCTTTCAACATTTATTTACATACCTACCTATATAATTATTTTGGGACAGATTCACATTTACTCATTCATTTATTTACATACTGGCAGGAGGCCGTCTTACATTTATTTATGTATTTAAACAATATTTATTTAATTAGAGGTAGGCAGACTGACTGGCATTTATTTATTGATATTTTCATTGATTTATTTATCTTTCAATTGATTGATTTAGAGGCAGGCTGGCATTTATTTATTTAGACCCAGGCTTTCAACATTTATTTACATACTTTTGTATTTCTGTGCAGGCTTACATTTATTCATTTATTTATGTATTCATCTACCTATGTATTTATTTAGAGGCAGGCTTGCATTTATTCATTTATTTACATACTGGCAGGAGGCCGTCTTACATTTATTTATGTATTCATTCATTTATTTATTTAGAGGCAGCCTGACATTTACTCATTCATTTATTTATGTATTCATTCATTTATTTATGTATTCATTCATTTATTCAGACGCAGGCTCACATCATTAAATTTTATATTTATTTACTTATTTGTTTATTGGTATATTTTGAGGCAGAATTGCATTTATTTGTTTTCTGACGGACGTGTGGAGAAGCAGGCCTTGTTTATTTACATATATGTATATATATATGTCTCTGTTTCCCAACTGTTGTAGATTTCAAGCATTAGCCTCCAAGCAGGGCAATTCATTGATTGATTTATGTATCTATTAATTGATTTATTTAGAGGCAGACTTTTATTTATTAGCTGACATACTTATGGAAAAGCAGGTCACATTTAATTATACATTTAGAGGCAGGCTTGAATTTATGTATCTATTAATTGATTTATTTAGAGGCAGCGTGACATTTACTCATTCATTTATTTATTTATTGATATTTTCATTGATTTATTTACCTTTCATTTGATTGATTTAGAGGCAGGCTTGCATTTATTCATTTTCTTAGCTATTTATATGAAGATATAGAGGCTGTCTTGCTTTCCTTGATTAACTGATTGATTGATTGATTTTAGCCAGATTTTTGCTCTCTCAGCAAACTGGTGTGCAGGCGAAATCCTGGATCCTCATAAACCCCCTTCGTTCCAGCAATTCTTCTTCTTAAGCCCAATTTCTATCTGGGACCCCAGGGCGTGCCACCAAACCTGGCTAAAATTTTGTATTTCTCCAAGAGGCCAGGTTTCTCCATGTTCGCCAGGATGGTCTTGATATCTTCACATCGTGTTCCAACAGTCTCGTCCTCCCAAACTGCTGGGATTACAAGGTTGAGCCATGTTGCCTGGACTTTATTTGGAGCGTAATTACTGATTTATTTAACTAGAGGTAGGCAGCGTGACTGGCATTTATTTATTGATATTTTCATTGATTTATTTACATACCTACCTATATAATTATTTAGAGGCAGGCTTGCATTTATTCATTTATTTATTTAGACACAGAATGGCATCATTTATTAATATACTTAAGTATTTGTGTGCAGGCTTGCATTTATTCATTTATTTACATACTGGCAGGAGGCCGTCTTACATTTATTTATGTATTCATCTACCTATGTATTTATTTAGAGGCAGAATTGCATTTATTTGTTTTCTGACGGACGTGTGGAGAAGCAGGCCTTGTTTATTTACATATTTGTAGGCAAGCTTGGATTTATGTATTCATCTGTCTACCTATCTACTTCTTTAGAGTCAGCCTGACATTTATCCTTTTTTATTTAGACCCAAAATGGCATCATTTATTAATATACTTAAGTATTTGTGTGCAGGCTTGCTTTATTCATTTTCTAAACTGTCTGTATCATGATTTGTAGGAGGTCTCATATTTATCTACCTATTTATGTATTCATTCATTTATTTTAGAGAAAGCATCGCTCTGTCAGCAGGCTGGAGTACACTGGCCCAATCTTGTCTCAGTGCAACATCCAGCCCCTGAGATTGAGCAATTCTTCCTCCTCAGCCTCCAAGTATCTGGGACAAACGACGAGTGCCACCACGCCTGGCTAATATATTTTATTTTTAGTAGACATGGAATGTCACCATGTTGGCCAGGATGGCCTTGATCTCTTGACCTCGTGATCCACCTGCCTATATCACCCAATGTGCCGGGGTTACAGGCACAACCACGGTCTCCCGACCTTATTTAATTATTTGTTCAGCTATTGATTTATTTACATAGTGGCAGGCAGGCAGTCTTTAATTTATTTATGTATTTAAACAATATTTATTTAATTATATGTTCAGCTATTGATTTATTTACATACCTACCTATATAATGATTTAGAGGCAGGCTTGCATTTATTTATTTATTGATATTTTCATTGATTTATTTAGAGGCAGCGTGACATTTACTCATTTATTTATTTTCTAAATATTCTGCATCATGATTTAGAGGAGGTCGCATATTTATCTACTTTTTATGTATTCATTCATTTATTTATTTATTGATGTATTTTTGAGAAGCAGGTCGCAGTTAGTTATTTTATATTTATTTACTTATTTGTTTATTGGTATATTTTGAGGCAGAATTGGATTTATGTATTCATCTAACTATGTATTTACTTAGATGCAGCGGACAATTACTCATTCATTTATTTACATACCTACCTATATAATTATTTAGAGGCAGGCTGGCATTTATTTACTTAGACACAGGTTCGCATTTGTTAATTTGTTTTTTATTTTAGTCGGATTCTTGCTCTGT
Source organism: Saguinus midas (assembly GCA_021498475.1). Classification (NCBI taxonomy): domain Eukaryota; kingdom Metazoa; phylum Chordata; class Mammalia; order Primates; family Cebidae; genus Saguinus; species Saguinus midas. The sequence continues at coordinate 32,345,270 of CM038404.1, read as the reverse complement.
CACCAGGCTGGAGTGCAGTTGTGCAAACTTAGCTTATTGCATCTTTTGACTCCTGGGTGAAAGCGATGCTTTCCCCTGAGCCTCTTGAGTACCTGGGACGAGAGGTGCATTCTACCACGCCTGGTAATATTTTTGTATTTTCAGTAGAAATGAGGCTTCACCATGTTGTCCAGAATGTCTCGATCACTTGCCCTCGTGAACCGCCTGCCTCGGTATCCCGAAGGTTGGGATTACAGGCATCATCCACCATGCCGGGTTTTTCTTTAATTATTTCTTTATTTACCTAGAGGCATGCAGGTCTTCTAGTACGTACATATGTATACGTATATGTACATATATGTATATATATATATATATGTATGTATACACAAGTATATATGTATACATTTATCTATTTTTGATTTAACTATTTTCACCTTAGTATTTTTTAAATAGAGACAGGGTAACTTTTCTTATCTTGGCCAGGCTGGTCTTGGTGTCCTGAACTCAGTTGATATATATATGGCTCAGGTTCCCAACTGGTGTAGATTTCAAGCATTAGCCTCAAGCAGGGCTATTCATTGATTGATTTATGTATCTATTAATTGATTTATTTAGAGGCAGACTTTTATTTATTAGCTGACATATTTATGGAAAAGCAGGTCACATTTAATTATACATTTAGAGGCAGGCTTGAATTTATGTATCTATCAATCTAGCTATAGAATTATTTTGAGGCAGATTCACATTTACTCATTTATTTATTTAGACCCAGGCTTTCAACATTTATTTACATACTTTTGTATTTCTGTGCAGGCTTACATTTATTCATTTTCATAGCTTTTTATATGATGATATAGAGGCTGTCTTGCATTTCTTGATAAACTGATTGATTGATTTTGGACAGATTTTTGCTCTCTCAGCAAACTGGTGTGCAGAGGCGAAATCCTGGATCCTCACAAACCCCCCCTTTCGTTCCAGCAATTCTTCTTCTTAAGCCCAATTTCTATCTGGGACCCCAGGAACGTGCCACCACACCTGGCTTCTATTTCTGTATTTCTACAAGAGACCAGGTTTCTGCATGTTGGCAAGGATGGTCTTGATCTCTTCACCTCGTGTTCCAACAGTCTCGTCCTCCCAAGGTGCTGGGATTACAAGGTTGAGCCCTGTTGCCTGGACTTTATTTGGAGACGTAATTACTGATATATTTAATTAGAGGTAGGCAGACTGACTGGCATTTATTTATGGATATTTTCATTGATTTATTTAGTTGTATTCATCTTATTATTTTTGTTAATAGAGACAGGGATTCTTTCAGCTTCTTGGCAAGGCTTTTGTTGATGTCCTCCCTGACCTCACGTGACATAGCTGGCTCAGGTTCCCAGTGAGGAGGGATTACAAACATGAGTCACCAAGTGTGGCTGCTTATGTATTGATTTATTTACCTTTCAGTTGATTGATTTAGAGGCAGGCTTGCATTTATTCATTTATTTACATATATGTGTATATATGTATACGTTTATTTACATATTTGGAGGCAAACTTGGATTTATGTATTCATCTGTCTACCTATCTACTTCTTTAGAGTCAGCCTGACATTTATCCTTTTTTTATTTAGACCCAAAATGGCATCATTTATTAATATACTTAGGTACTTGTGTGCAGGCTTGCGTTTATTCATTTTCTAAACTGTCTGTATCATGATTTATAGGAGGTCTCATATTTATCTACCTATTTATGTATTCATTTATTTATTTTAGAAAGCATCGCTCTGTCAGCAGGCTGCAGTGCACTGGCCCTATCTTGGCTCACTGCAACCTCCAGCCCCTGGGATCAAGCAATTTTCCTCCTCAGCCTCCAGTATCTGGGACAAACGACGAGTGCCACCACGCCTGGCTAATATATTTTATTTTTAGTAGACATGGAATGTCACCATGTTGGCCAGGATGGCCTTGATCTCTTGACCTCGTGATCCACCTGCCTATATCACCCAATGTGCGGGGTTACAGGCACAACCACGGTCTCCCGACCTTATTTAATTATTTGTTCAGCTATTGATTTATTTACATACTGGCAGGAGGCCGTCTTACATTTATTTATGTATTTAAATCTATATTTATTTAAATATTATCATCATATTTTTAAAATAGAGACAGTGTTTCCTTCACCTTCTTGTCCAAGCTGGCCTTGATGTCCTGAGCTAAGGTGATGTACATGACTCAGGATTCAGCTGCTTAGAAGATTGAAAACATGAGACACCAAGCGTGGCTATGCATTTATTGATTAGGCTACCCTCTTATTAATTAACCTTTTTAGAGGCAAACTTGCATTTATTTATTTATTGATGTATTTTTGAGAAGCAGGTCACATTTAATTATTCATTTAGAGGCAGGCTTGCATTTATTTATTGATATTTTCATTGATTTATTTATCTTTCAATTGATTGATTTATGTATCAAATAATTGATTTTTTAGAGGCAGACTTTATTTAATTATATGTTCAGCTATTGATTTATTTAGAGGCAGGCTTGCATTTAGTTTCTAAGACACAGGCTCGCATTTGTTAATTTGTTTTTATTTTAGTCGGATTCTTGCTCTGTCACCAGGCTGGAGTGCAGTTGTGCAAACTCAGCTTATTGCATCTTTTGACTCCTGGGTGAAAGCGATGCTTTGCCTGAGCCTCTTGAGTACCTGGGACGAGAGGTGCATTCTACCACGCCTGGTAATATTTTTGTATTTTCAGTAGAGATGAGGTTTCACCATCTTGTCCAGAATGTCTCGATCTCTTGCCCTCGTGAGTCGCCTGCCTTGGTATCCCGAAGGTTGGGATTACAGGCATCATCCACCATGCCGGGTTTTCTTTAATTATTTCTTTATTTACCTAGAGGCATGCAGGTCTTCTGGCATGTATATATGTATACGTTTATTTACATATATGTGTATATATGTATATGTATTTATGTATGTATACACATATATTTGTATACATTTATCTCTATTTGATTTAATTATTTTCACTTTTTATTTGTTAAATTGAGGCAGGGTGTTTTTCTTATCTTGGCCAGGCTGGTCTTGGTGTCCTGAACTCAGTTGATATATATATGGCTCAGGTTCCCAACTGGTGTAGATTTCAAGCATTAGCCTCCAAGCAGGGCTATTCATTGATTGATTTATGTATCAAATAATTGATTTTTTAGAGGCAGACTTTATTTATTAGCTGACATACTTATGGAAAAGCAGGTCACATTTAATTATACATTTAGAGGCAGGCTTGAATTTATGTATCTATTAATTGATTTATTTACATATGTGTATATATGTATACGTTTATTTACATATTTGGAGGCAAACTTGATTTATGTATTCATTCATTTATTTATGTATTCATTCATTTATTTATGTATATAAATCTATATTTATTTAATTAGAGGTAGGCAGACTGACTGGCATTTATTTATTTAGAGGCAGCCTGACATTTATTCATTTTCTAAACTGTCTGTATCATGATTTGTAGGAGGTCTCATATTTATCTACTATTTATGTATTCATCTGTCTTGCTATCTCCCCTTTAGAGGCAGCCTGACATTTACTCATTCATTTATTTACATACTGGCAGGGAGGCCGTCTTACATTTATTTATGTATTCATCTGTCTACCTATCTACTTTTTATGTATTCATCTGTCTACCTATCTACTTCTTTAGAGTCAGCCTGACATTTATTCATTTATTTATGTATTCATCTGTCTACCTATCTACTTTTTATGTATTCATTCATTTATTTACATATATGTATATATGTATACACACATATATTTGTATACATTTATCTATTTTGATTTAACTATTTTCACCTTATTATTTTTAAATAGAGACAGGGATTCTTTCAGCTTCTTGGCAAGGCTTTTGTTGATGTCCTCCCTGACCTCACGTGACATAGCTGGCTCAGGTTCCCAGTGAGGAGGGGATTACAAACATGAGTCACCAAGTGTGGCTGCTTATGTATTGATTTATTTACCTTTCATTTGATTGATTTAGAGGCAGAGTTGCATTTATTTATTTTAGGACGGACTTATGGAGAAGCAGGTCTTATTTATTTACATATTTGGAGGCAAACTTGATTTTATGTATTCATCTGTCTACCTATCTACTTCTTTAGAGGCAGCCTGACATTTATTCATTTATTTATTTAGACCCAAAATGGCATCATTTATTAATATACTTAGGTACTTGTGTGCAGGCTTGCGTTTATTCATTTTCTAAACTGTCTGTATCATGATTTGTAGGAGGTCTCATATTTATCTACCTATTTATGTATTCATTACTTTATTTTACAGGAAGCCTCGCTCTGTCAGCAGGCTGGAGTGCACTGGCCCTATCTTGGCTCACTGCAACCTCCAGCCCCTGGGATCAAGCAATTTTTCCTCCTCAGCCTCCGAAGTATCTGGGACAAACGACGAGTGCCACCACGCCTGGCTAATATATTTTATTTTTAGTAGACATGGAATGTCACCATGTTGGCCAGGATGGCCTTGATCTCTGACCTCGTGACACACATGCCTATGCGACCCTAAGTGCTGGGGTTTCAGGCACTAGCCACCGTGTCAGACTTTATTTAATTATTTGTTCAGCTATTGATTTATTTACATAGTGGCAGGGAGGCCGTCTTACATTTATTTATGTATTCATTCATTTATTTATTTAGACCCAAAATGGCATCATTTATTAATATACTTAGGTATTTGTGTGCAGGCTTGCATTTATTTACTTATTTGCTTATTCGTATATTTTGGGGCAGAATTGATTTATGTATCTATTAATTGATTTATTTATCTTTCAATTGATTGATTTATGTATCTATTAATTGATTTATTTACATATTTGAGGCAAACTTGGATTTATGTATTCATCTGTCTACCTATCTACTTTTTAGAGTCAGCCTGACATTTATTCATTTATTTACATATTTGGAGGCAAACTTGGATTTATGTATTCATTACTTTATTTTACAGGAAGCCTCGCTCTGTCAGCAGGCTGGAGTGCACTGGCCCTATCTTGGCTCACTGCAACCTCCAGCCCCTGGGATCAAGGATTTTTCCTCCTCAGCCTCCGAAGTATCTGGGACAAACGACGAGTGCCACCACGCCTGGCTAATATATTTTATTTTTAGTAGACATGGAATGTCACCATGTTGGCCAGGATAGCCTTGATCTCCTGAACTCGTGACACACATGCCTATGCGACCCTAAGTGCTGGGGTTTCAGGCACTAGCCACGGTGTCCAGACTTTATTTAATTATATGTTCAGCTATTGATTTATTTACATACTGGCAGGGAGGCCGTCTTACATTTATTTATGTATTTAAACCATATTTATTTAATTATTCTCATCATATTTTTTAAAATAGATACAGGGTTTGCTTCACCATCTTGTCGAAGCTGGGCTTGATACTCTGAGCTCAGGAGATGTACCCGGCTCAGGTTTCTATTTGCAGAGGATTGAAAATATGAGCCACCAATCGTGGCTATGCATTTATTGATTAGTCTACCCTGTTATTAATTAACTTATTTAGAGGCAAACTTGCATTTATTTATTTACTGATGTACTTATAAAAAGCAGGTCACAGTTAGTTATTTTATATTTATTTACTTATTTGCTTATTCGTATATTTTGGGGCAGAATTGGATTTATGTATTCATCTACCTATGTATTTATTTAGAGGCAGCCTGACATTTACTCATTTATTTATTTAGACCCAAAATGGCATCATTTATTAATATACTTAGGTATTTGTGTGCAGGCTTGCATTTATTCATTTATTTATGTATTCATCTGTCTACCTATCTACTTTTTATGTATTCATTCATTTATTTATGTATTCATTCATTTATTTATTTATTGATATTTTCATTGATTTATTTACATACTGGCAGGAGGCCGTCTTACATTTATTTATGTATTCATTCATTTATTTATTTAGAGGCAGCGTGACATTTACTCATTCATTTATTTATGTATATAAATCTATATTTATTTAAATATTATCATCATATATTTTAAAATAGATACAGGGTTTGCTTCACCATCTTGTCCAGAATGTCTCGATCTCTTGCCCTCGTGAACCGCCTGCCTTGGTCTCCCTGAAGGTTGAAATTACAGGCGTCATCCACCATGCCCTGCCATTCTTTACTTATTTCTTTATTTACCTAGAGGCATGCAGGTCTTCTGGCATGTATATATGTATACGTATATGTACATATATGTGTATATATATATATATATATGTATATATGTATACATTTATCTATTTTGATTTAATTATTTTCACTTTTTATTTGTTAAATTGAGGCAGGGTGTTTTCTTATCTTGGCCAGGCTGGTATTGGTGTCCTGAACTCAGTTGATATATATATGTCTCAGTTTCCCAACTGTTGCAGATTTCAAGCATTAGCCTTCAAGCAGGGCAATTCATTGATTGATTTATGTATCTAATAATTGATTTTTTAGAGGCAGACTTTTATTTATTAGCTGACATACTTATTGAAAAGAAGGTCACATTTAATTCTAGATTCAGAGGCATGCTTGTGTTTATGTATTTATTTAGAGGCAAACTTGCATTTATTTATTTAGAGGCAGCCTGACATTTATTCATTTTCTTAGCTATTATATGAAGATATAGAGGCTGTCTTGCATTTCTTGATAAACTGATTGATTGATTGATTGATTGATTGATTTTGGACAGATTTTTGCTCTCAGCAACCTGGTGTGCAGTGGCGCAATCGTGGCTCCTTGCAACCACCCTCTTTCGTTCCAGCAATTTTTCTTCCCCAGCCTACTTCCTAGCTGGGACCCCAGGGCGTGCCACCAAACCTGGCTAAAATTTTTGTATTTCTCCAAGAGGCCAGGTTTCTCCATGTTCGCCAGGATGGTCTTGATATCTTCACATCGTGTTCCAACAGTCTCGTCCTCCCAAGGTGCTGGGATTACAAGGTTGATCCCTGTTACCTGGACTTTATTGATAGACGTAATAACTGATTTATTTAACTAGAGGTAGGCACTGTGACTGCATTTATTTATTTAGAGGCAGGCTTGCATTTATTTATTTAGAGGCAGGCTTGCATTTATTTATTTATTGATATTTTCATTGATTTATTTTGTTGTATTCATCTTATTATTTTTTAAATAGAGACAGGGATTCTTTCAGCTTCTTGGCAAGGCTTTTGTTGATGTCCTCCTGACCTCACGTGACATAGCTGGGTCAGGCTTCCATTTAGTGGGAGATTAAAACATGAGTCAGCAAGTGTGGATTCTTATGTATTGATTTATTTATCTTTCAATTGATTGATTTAGAGGCAGAGTTGCATTTATTTGTTTTCTGACGGACGTGTGGAGAAGCAGGCCTTGTTTATTTACATATTTGTAGGCAAGCTTGGATTTATGTATTCATCTGTCTAGCTATCTACCCCTTTAGAGGCAGCCTGACATTTATTCATTTATTTATTTAGACACAGAATGGCATCATTTATTAATATGCTTAGGTATTTGTGTGCAGGCTTGCGTTTATTTATTTATTGATATTTTCATTGATTTATTTAGAGGCAGCCTGACATTTACTCATTCATTTATTTTAGAAAGCATCGCTCTGTCAGCAGGCTGGAGTACACTGGCCCAATGTTGTCTCAGTGCAACATCCAGCCCCTGAGATTAATCAATTCTTCCTCCTCAGCCTCCAGAATATCTGAGACCACCGAAGAGTGCCACAGTGCCTGGCTACTATATTTTATTTTTAGTAGACGTGGAATGTCACCATGTTGGCCAGGATGGCCTTGATCTCTTGACCTCGTGATCCACCTGCCTATATCACCCAATGTGTTGGGGTTACAGGCACAACCACGGTATCCCGACATTATTAAATTATTTGTTCAACTATTGATTTACTTACATAGTGGCAGGCAGGCAGTCTAATTTATTTATGTATATAAATCTATATTTATTTAAATATTATCATCATATATTTTAAAATAGAGACAGTGTTTTCTTCACCTTCTTGTCCAAGCTGGCCTTGATGTCCTGAGCTCAGGTGATGTACATGACTCAGGATTCAACTGCACCGAAGATTGAAAACATGAGACACCAAGCGTGGCTATGCTTTCATTGATTAGGCGACCCTCCGGTTAATTAACCTTTTTAGAGGCAAACTTGCATATATTTATTTATTGATGTATTTTTGAGAAGCAGGTCGCAGTTAATTATTTGTATATTTATTTACTTATTTGATTTTTGGTATATTTTGAGGCAGAATTGGATTTATGTATCTATTAATTGATTTATTTAGAGGCAGCCGGAAAATTACTCATTCATTTATTTACATACCTACCTATATAATTATTTAGAGGCAGGCTGGCATTTATTTACTTAGACACAGGTTCGCATTTGTTAATTTGTTTTTTATTTTAGTCGGATTCTTGCTCTGTCACCAGGCTGGAGTGCAGTTGTGCAAACTTAGCTTATTGCATCTTTTGACTCCTGGGTGAAAGCGATGCTTTTGCCTGAGCCTCTTGAGTACCTGGGACGAGAGGTGCATTCTACCACGCCTGGTAATATTTTTGTATTTTCAGTAGAAATGAGGCTTCACCATGTTGTCCAGAATGTCTCGATCTCTTGCCCTCGTGAGTCGCCTGCCTTGGTATCCCCGAAGGTTGGGATTACAGGCATCATCCACCATGCCGGGTTTTCTTTAATTATTTCTTTATTTACCTAGAGGCATGCAGGTCTTCTAGTACGTACATATGTATACGTATATTTACATATATTTGTATATATGTATATGAATTTATGTATGTATACACAAGTATATATGTATATATATATATATATGTATTTATGTATACACAAGTATATATGTATATATATATATATGTATACGTTTATTTACATATATGTGTATATATATATGTATATATGTATATATATATATGTCTCTGTTTCCCAACTGTTGTAGATTTCAAGCATTAGCCTCCAAGCAGGGCTATTCATTGATTGATTTATGTATCTATTAATTGATTTATTTAGAGGCAGACTTTTATTTATTAGCTGACATATTTATGGAAAAGCAGGTCACATTTAATTATACATTTAGAGGCAGGCTTGAATTTATGTATCTATCAATCTAGCTATAGAATTATTTTGAGGCAGATTCACATTTACTCATTTATTTATTTAGACCCAGGCTTTCAACATTTATTTACATACTTTTGTATTTCTGTGCAGGCTTACATTTATTCATTTTCATAGCTTTTATATGATGATATAGAGGCTGTCTTGCATTTCTTGATAAACTGATTGATTGATTTTGGACAGATTTTTGCTCTCTCAGCAAACTGGTGTGCAGGCGAAATCCTGGATCCTCATAAACCCCCTTTCGTTCCAGCAATTCTTCTTAAGCCCAATTTCTATCTGGGACCCCAGAACGTGCCAGCAACCCTGGCTTCTGTTTTGGTATTTCTACAAGAGACCAGGTTTCTGCATGTTGGCAAGGATGGTCTTGATCTCTTCACCTCGTGTTCCAACAGTCTCGTCCTCCCAAGGTGCTGGGATTACAAGGTTGAGCCCTGTTGCCTGGACTTTATTTGGAGACGTAATTACTGATTTATTTAATTAGAGGTAGGCAGACTGACTGGCATTTATTTATGGATATTTTCATTGATTTATTTAGTTGTATTCATCTTATTATTTTTGTTAATAGAGACAGGGATTCTTTCAGCTTCTTGGCAAGGCTTTTGTTGATGTCCTTCCTGACCTCACGTGACATAGCTGGCTCAGGTTCCCAGTGAGCAGGGGATTACAAACATGAGTCACCAAGTGTGGCTGCTTATGTATTGATTTATTTACCTTTCAGTTGATTGATTTAGAGGCAGAGTTGCATTTATTTATTTTATGACGGACTTATGGAGAAGCAGGTCTTATTTATTTACATATTTGGAGGCAAACTTGGATTTATGTATTCATCTGTCTACCTATCTACTTCTTTAGAGGCAGCCTGACATTTATCCTTTTTTTTATTTAGACCCAAAATGGCATCATTTATTAATATACTTAGGTACTTGTGTGCAGGCTTGCATTTATTCATTTATTTATGTATTCATTCATTTATTTATGTATTCATTCATTTATTTATGTATTCATCTGTCTTGCTATCTCCCCTTTAGAGGCAGCCTGACATTTATTCATTTATTTATTTATTGATATTTTCATTGATTTATTTACCTTTCATTGATTGATTTAGAGGCAGGCTTGAATTTATGTATCTATCAATCTAGCTATATAATTATTTAGAGGCAGGCTGGCATTTATTTATTGATATTTTCATTGATTTATTTACATAGTGCCAGGCAGGCAGTCTTTAATTTATTTATGTATTCATTCATTTATTTATTTACTGATGTACTTATAAAGCAGGTCACAGTTAGTTATTTTATATTTATTTACTTATTTGTTTATTTACATATATGTGTATATATATGTATACATTTATCTATTTTGATTTAACTATTTTCACCTTAGTATTTTTAAATAGAGACAGGGTTTTCTTCACCATCTTGTCGAGCTGGGCTTGATATTCTGAGCTCAGGTGATGTACATGACTCAGGATTCAGCTGCGCAGAAGATTGAAAACATGAGCCACCAAGCGTGGCTATGCATTTATTGATTAGTCTACCCTGTTATTAATTAACTTATTTAGAGGCAAACTTGCATTTATTTATTTACTGATGTACTTATAAAGCAGGTCACAGTTAGTTATTTGTATATTTATTTACTTATTTGTTTATTGGTATATTTTGAGGCAGAATTGGATTTATGTATTCATTCATTTATTTACATACTGGCAGGGAGGCCGTCTTTCATTTATTTATTTAGACACAGAATGGCATCATTTATTAATATACTTAAGTATTTGTGTGCAGGCTTGCATTTATTCATTTATTTACATACCTACCTATATAATGATTTAGAGGCAGGCTTGCATTTAGTTTCTTAGACACAGGCTCGCATTTGTTAATTTGTTTTTATTTTAGACGATTGTTGCTCTGTCCCCAGGCTGGAGTGCAGTTTTGCAATCTTTGCTTATTGCATCCGTTGACTCTAGGTGAAAGCAATGCTTTGCCTGAGCCTCTTGAGTACCTGGGACGAGAGGTGCATTCTACCACGCCTGGTAATATTTTGTATTTTCAGTAGAGATGAGGTTTCACCATCTTGTCCAGAATGTCTCGATCTCTTGACCTCGTGATCCACCTGCCTATATCACCCAATGTGCGGGGTTACAGGCACAACCACGGTCTCCGACCTTATTTAATTATTTGTTCAGCTATTGATTTATTTAGAGGCAGCCTGACATTTATTCATTTATTTATGTATTCATTCATTTATTTATGTATTCATTCATTTATTTATGTATTCATTCATTTATTTATGTATTTAAACAATATTTATTTAATTATTTGTTCAGCTATTGATTTATTTACATATTTGTAGGCAAGCTTGGATTTATGTATTCATCTAACTATGTATTTATTTAGAGGCAGGCTGGCATTTATTTATGGATATTTTCATTGATTTATTTATCTTTCAATTGATTGATTTATGTATCTAATAATTGATTTTTTAGAGGCAGACTTTTATTTATTAGCTGACATACTTATGGAAAAGCAGGTCACATTTAATTCTAGATTTAGAGGCATGCTTGAGTTTATGTATTTATCAATCTAGCTATATAATTATTTTGGGACAGATTCACATTTACTCATTTATTTATTTAGACCCATGTTGGAAACATTTACTTATATACTTGTGTATTTCTGTGAAGGCTTGCATTTATTCATTTATTTATTTAGAGGCAGGCTGGCATTTATTTATTGATATTTTCATTGATTTATTTAGAGGCAGAGTTGCATTTATTTATTTATTGATATTTTCATTGATTTATTTAGAGGCAGCCTGACATTTATTCATTTATTTATGTATTCATTCATTTATTTATTTTCTAAATATTCTGCATCATGATTTAGAGGAGGTCGCATATTTATCTACCTATTTATGTATTCATCTAACTATGTATTTATTTAGAGGCAGCCTGACATTTATTCATTTATTTATGTATTTAAATCTATATTTATTTAATTATTTGTTCAGCTATTGATTTATTTAGAGGCAGCCTGACATTTACTCATTCATTTATTTATGTATTCATTCATTTATTTATGTATTCATTCATTTATTTATTTATGGATATTTTCATTGATTTATTTAGTTGTATTCATCTTATTATTTTTGTTAATAGGGACACGGATTCTTTCAGCTTCCTGGCAAGGCTTTTGTTGATGTCCTTCCTGACCTCACGTGACATAGCTGCATCAGGCTTCCATTTAGTGGGAGATTAAAAACATGAGTCAACAAGTGTGGATTCTTATGTATTGATTTATTTATCTTTCAATTGATTGATTTAGAGGTAGAGTTGCAATTATTTTTTTCTGATGGACGTGTGGAGAAGCAGGCCTTGTTTATTTACATATTTGTAGAAAAGCTTGGATTTATGTATTCATCTGTCTAGCTATCTACCCCTTGAGAGGCAGCGTGACATTTATTCATTTATTTATTTAGACACAGAATGGCATCATTTATTAATATACTTCGGTATTTGTGTGCAGGCTTGCATTTATTCATTTATTTATTTTCTGACGGACGGTGGAGAAGCAGGCCTTGTTTATTTACATATTTGTAGGCAAGCTTGGTTATGTATTCATCTAACTATGTATTTATTTAGAGGCAGCCGGACAATTACTCATTCATTTATTTACATATTTGTAGGCAAGCTTGATTTATGTATTCATCTGTCTAGCTATCTACCCCTTTAGAGGCAGCCGGACAATTACTCATTCATTTATTTACATATATGTATATATGTATATATATATATATGTCTCAGTTTCCCAACTGTTGTAGATTTCAAGCATTAGCCTCCAAGCAGGGCAATTCATTGATTGATTTAGAGGCAGGCTTGCATTTATTCATTTATTTATTTATTGATATTTTCATTGATTTATTTACATAGTGCCAGGCAGGCAGTCTTTAATTTATTTATGTATTTAAACAATATTTATTTAATTATTCTCATCATATTTTTAAAATAGAGACAGTGTTTCCTTCACCTTCTTGTCCAAGCTGGCCTTGATGTCCTGAGCTAAGGTGATGTACATGACTCAGGATTCAACTGCGCAGAAGATTGAAAACATGAGACACCAAGCGTGGCTATGCATTTATTGATTAGGCTACCTCTTATTAATTAACCTTTTAGAGGCAAACTTGCATTTATTTATTTATTGATGTATTTTTGAGAAGCAGGTCGCAGTTAGTTATTTGTATATTTATTTACTTATTTGTTTATTGGTATATTTTGAGGCAGAATTGATTTATGTATTCATCTAACTATGTATTTACTTAGATGCAGCGGACAATTACTCATTCATTTATTTACATACCTACCTATATAATTATTTAGAGGCAGGCTGGCATTTATTTATTTAGAGGCAGGCTTGCATTTATTCATTTATTTATTTAGACACAGAATGGCATCATTTATTAATATACTTAAGTATTTGTGTGCAGGCTTGCATTTATTCATTTATTTATTTAGACCCAAAATGGCATCATTTATTAATATACTTAGGTACTTGTGTGCAGGCTTGCATTTATTTATTGATATTTTCATTGATTTATTTATCTTTCAATTGATTGATTTAGAGGCAGGCTTGAATTTATGTATCTATTAATTGATTTATTTATCTTTCAATTGATTGATTTATGTATCTATTAATTGATTTATTTATCTTTCAATTGATTGATTTATGTATTCATTCATTTATTTACATACTGGCAGGAGGCCGTCTTACATTTATTTATGTATTCATTCATTTATTTATTTATTGATATTTTCATTGATTTATTTACATACCTACCTATGTATTTATTTAGAGGCAGACTTTATTTAATTATTCTCATCATATTTTTAAAATAGAGACAGGGTAACTTTTCTTATCTTGGCCAGGCTGGTCTTGGTGTCCTGAACTCAGTTGATATATATATGGCTCAGGTTCCCAACTGGTGTAGATTTCAAGCATTAGCCTCCAAGCAGGGCTATTCATTGATTGATTTATGTATCTATTAATTGATTTATTTAGAGGCAGACTTTTATTTATTAGCTGACATATTTATGGAAAAGCAGGTCACATTTAATTATACATTTAGAGGCAGGCTTGAATTTATGTATCTATCAATCTAGCTATAGAATTATTTTGAGGCAGATTCACATTTACTCATTTATTTATTTAGACCCAGGCTTTCAACATTTATTTACATACTTTTGTATTTCTGTGCAGGCTTACATTTATTCATTTTCATAGCTTTTTATATGATGATATAGAGGCTGTCTTGCATTTCTTGATAAACTGATTGATTGATTTTGGACAGATTTTTGCTCTCTCAGCAAACTGGTGTGCAGAGGCGAAATCCTGGATCCTCAAACCCCCTTTCGCTCCAGCAATTCTTCTTCCCAAGCCAAACTTCTATCTGGGACCCCAGGAACGTGCCACCACACCTGGCTTCTATTTTTGTATTTCTACAAGAGACCAGGTTTCTGCATGTTGGCAAGGATGGTCTTGATCTCTTCACCTCGTGTTCCAACAGTCTCGTCCTCCCAAGGTGCTGGGATTACAAGGTTGAGCCCTGTTGCCTGGACTTTATTTGGAGACGTAATTACTGATTTATTTAATTAGAGGTAGGCAGACTGACTGGCATTTATTTATGGATATTTTCATTGATTTATTTAGTTGTATTCATCTTATTATTTTGTTAATAGAGACAGGGATTCTTTCAGCTTCTTGGCAAGGCTTTTGTTGATGTCCTCCCTGACCTCACGTGACATAGCTGGCTCAGGTTCCCAGTGAGGAGGGGATTACAAACATGAGTCACCAAGTGTGGCTGCTTATGTATTGATTTATTTACCTTTCATTTGATTGATTTAGAGGCAGAGTTGCATTTATTTATTTTAGGACGGACTTATGGAGAAGCAGGTCTTATTTATTTACATATTTGGAGGCAAACTTGGATTTATGTATTCATCTGTCTACCTATCTACTTCTTTAGAGGCAGCCTGACATTTATTCTTTTTTTTATTTAGACCCAAAATGGCATCATTTATTAATATACTTAAGTACTTGTGTGCAGGCTTGCGTTTATTCATTTTCTAAACTGTCTGTATCATGATTTATAGGAGGTCTCATATTTATCTACCTATTTATGTATTCATTTCTTTATTTTACAGGAAGCCTCGCTCTGTCAGCAGGCTGGAGTGCACTGGCCCTATCTTGGCTCACTGCAACCTCCAGCCCCTGGGATCAAGCAATTTTCCTCCTCAGCCTCCGAAGTATCTGGGACAAACGACGAGTGCCACCACGCCTGGCTAATATATTTTATTTTAGTAGACATGGAATGTCACCATGTTGGCCAGGATGGCCTTGATCTCCTGACCTCGTGACACACATGCCTATGCCACCCAAAGTGCTGGGGTTTCAGGCACTAGCCACCGTGTCCAGACTTTATTTAATTATTTGTTCAGCTATTGATTTATTTACATAGTGGCAGGGAGGCCGTCTTTCATTTATTTATGTATTTAAATCTATATTTATTTAATTATTCTCATCATATTTTTAAAATAGAGACAGGGTTTTCTTCACCATCTTGTCGATGCTGGGCTTGATATTCTGAGCTCAGGTGATGTACCCGGCTCAGGTTTCTATTCGCAGAGGATTGAAAACATGAGCCACCAAGCGTGGCTATGCATTTATTGATTAGTCTACCCTGTTATTAATTAACTTATTTAGAGGCAAACTTGCATTTATTTATTTACTGATGTACTTATAAAGAAGCAGGTCACAGTTAGTTATTTTTATATTTATTTACTTATTTGTTTATTGGTATATTTTGGGGCAGAATTGGATTTATGTATTCATCTAACTATGTATTTATTTAGAGGCAGCCTGACATTTATTCATTTATTTACATAGTGGCAGGAGGCCGTCTTTCATTTATTTATTTTCTGACGGACGTGGAGAAGCAGGCCTTGTTTATTTACATACCTACCTATATAATGATTTAGAGGCAGGCTTGCATTTAGTTTCTAAGACACAGGCTCGCATTTGTTAATTTGTTTTTTATTTTAGACGTATTGTTGCTCTGTCACCAGGCTGGAGTGCAGTTTTGCAATCTTTGCTTATTGCATCCGTTGACTCCTAGGTGAAAGCAATGCTTTTGCCTGGGCCTCTTGAGTACCTGGGACGAGAGATGCATTCTACCACGCCTGGTAATATTTTTGTATTTTCAGTAGAGATGAGGTTTCACCATCTTGTCCAGAATGTCTCGATCTCTTGCCCTCGTGAACCGCCTGCCTTGGTCTCCCTGAAGGTTGAAATACAGGCGTCATCCACCATGCCCGGCCATTCCTTATTTATTTCTTTATTTACCTAGAGGCATGCAGGTCTTCTGGCATGTATATATGTATACGTATATGTACATATATGTGTATATATATATATATGTATGTATACACACATATATTTGTATACATTTATCTCTATTTGATTTAATTATTTTCACTTTTTTATTTGTTAAATTGAGGCAGGGTGTTTTTCTTATCTTGGCCAGGCTGGTCTTGGTGTCCTGAACTCAGTTGATATATATATATGTCTCTGTTTCCCAACTGTTGTAGATTTCAAGCATTAGCCTCTGAGCAGGGCAATTCATTGATTGATTTATGTATCAAATAATTGATTTTTTTAGAGGCAGACTTTTATTTATTAGCTGACATACTTATGGAAAAGCAGGTCACATTTAATTCTAGATTTAGAGGCATGCTTGAGTTTATGTATTTATCAATCTAGCTATATAATTATTTTGGGACAGATTCACATTTACTCATTTATTTATTCAGGCAGGCTCACATCATTACATTTTATATTTATGTCTTAGTGTGCAGCATTGCGTTTATTTTTTTATTTACATACCTACCTATATAATGATTTAGAGGCAGGCTGGCATTTAGTTTTGTAGACACAGGCTCGCATTTCTTAATTTGTTTTTTATTTTAGACGTATTGTTGCTCTGTCCCCAGGCTGGAGTGCAGTTTTGCAATCTATGCTTATTGCATCTGTTGACTCTGAGGTGAAAGCAATGCTTCTGCCTGAGCCTCTTGAGTACCTGGGACGAGAGGTGCATTCTACCACGCCTGGTAATATTTTTGTATTTTCAGTAGAGATGAGGTTTCACCATCTTGTCCAGAATGTCTCGATCTCTTGCCCTCGTGATCCGCCTGCCTTGGTCTCCCTGAAGGTTGAAATTACAGGCGTCATCCACCATGCCCGCCATTCCTTATTTATTTCTTTATTTACCTAGAGGCATGCAGGTCTTCTGGCATGTATATATGTATACGTATATGTACATATATGTGTATATATGTATATATGTATGTATACACACATATATTTGTATACATTTATCTATTTTTGATTTAATTATTTTCACCTTTTTATTTGTTAAATTGAGACAGGGTGTCATTTCTTATCTTGGCCAGGCTGGTCTTGGTGTCCTGAACTCAGTTGATATATATATGTCTCAGTTTCCCAACTGTTGTAGATTTCAAGCATTAGCCTCCAAGCAGGGCAATTCATTGATTGATTTATGTATCTAATAATTGATTTTTTTAGAGGCAGACTTTTATTTATTAGCTGACATACTTATGGAAAAGCAGGTCACATTTAATTCTAGATTTAGAGGCATGCTTGAGTTTATGTATTTATCAATCTAGCTATATAATTATTTTGGGACAGATTCACATTTACTCATTTATTTATTTAGACCCATGTTGGAAACATTTACTTATATACTTGTGTATTTCTGTGAAGGCTTGCATTTATTCATTTTCTAAATATTCTGCATCATGATTTAGAGGTCGCATATTTATCTACTTTTTATGTATTCATTCATTTATTTTAGAAAGCATCGCTCTGTCAGCAGGCTGCAGTGCACTGGCCCTATCTTGGCTCACTGCAACCTCCAGCCCCTGGGATCAAGCAATTTTCCTCCTCAGCCTCCAGTATCTGGGACAAACGACGAGTGCCACCACGCCTGGCTAATATATTTTATTTTTAGTAGACGTGAATGTCACCATGTTGGCCAGGATGGTCTTGATATCTTCACATCGTGTTCCAACAGTCTCGTCCTCCCAAACTGCTGGGATTACAAGGTTGAGCCATGTTGCCTGGACTTTATTGATAGACGTAATTACTGATTTATTTAACTAGAGGTAGGCAGCGTGACTGGCATTTATTTATTTAGAGGCAGCCTGACATTTATTCATTTATTTATTTATTGATGTATTTTTGAGAAGCAGGTCGCAGTTAGTTATTTTATATTTATTTACTTATTTGTTTATTGGTATATTTTGAGGCAGAATTGATTTATGTATCTATTAATTGATTTATTTAGAGGCAGGCTTGAATTTATGTATCTATTCATTGATTTATTTATCTTTCAATTGATTGATTTAGAGGCAGAGTTGCATTTATTTGTTTTCTGACGGACGTGTGGAGAAGCAGGCCTTGTTTATTTACATATTTGTAGGCAAGCTTGGATTTATGTATTCATCTGTCTAGCTATCTACCCCTTTAGAGGCAGCCTGACATTTATTCATTTATTTATTTAGACACAGAATGGCATCATTTATTAATATACTTAGGTATTTGTGTGCAGGCTTGCGTTTATTTATTTTCTAAATATTCTGCATCATGATTTAGAGGAGGTCATATTTATCTACTTTTTATGTATTCATTTCTTTATTTTACAGGAAGCCTCGCTCTGTCAGCAGGCTGGAGTACACTGGCCCAATCTTGTCTCAGTGCAACATCCAGCCCCTGAGATTAAGAAATTCTTCCTCCTCAGCCTCCAGAATATCTGAGACCACTGAAGAGTGCCACAGTGCCTGGCTACTATATTTTATTTTTAGTAGACGGAATGTCACCATGTTGGCCAGGATGGCCTTGATCTCTTGACCTCGTGATCCACCTGCCTATATCACCCAATGTGCCGGGGTTACAGGCACAACCACGGTCTCCCGACCTTATTTAATTATTTGTTCAGCTATTGATTTATTTACATAGTGGCAGGCAGGCAGTCTTTAATTTATTTATGTATATAAATCTATATTTATTTAAATATTATCATCATATATTTTAAAATAGAGACAGTGTTTCCTTCACCTTCTTGTCCAAGCTGGCCTTGATGTCCTGAGCTCAGGTGATGTACATGACTCAGGATTCAGCTGCAGAAGATTGAAAACATGAGACACCAAGCGTGGCTATGCATTTATTGATTAGGCTACCCTCTTATTAATTAACCTTTTTAGAGGCAAACTTGCATTTATTTATTTATTGATGTATTTTTGAGAAGCAGGTCGCAGTTAGTTATTTGTATATTTATTTACTTATTTGTTTATTGGTATATTTTGAGGCAGAATTGGATTTATGTATTCATCTAACTATGTATTTATTTAGAGGCAGCCGGACAATTACTCATTCATTTATTTACATACCTACCTATATAATTATTTAGAGGCAGGCTGGCATTTATTTACTTAGACACAGGTTCGCATTTGTTAATTTGTTTTTTATTTTAGTCGGATTCTTGCTCTGTCACCAGGCTGGAGTGCAGTTGTGCAAACTTAGCTTATTGCATCTTTTGACTCCTGGGTGAAAGCGATGCTTTTGCCTGAGCCTCTTGAGTACCTGGGACGAGAGGTGCATTCTACCACGCCTGGTAATATTTTTGTATTTTCAGTAGAAATGAGGCTTCACCATGTTGTCCAGAATGTCTCGATCTCTTGCCCTCGTGAGTCGCCTGCCTTGGTATCCCCGAAGGTTGGGATTACAGGCATCATCCACCATGCCGGGTTTTTCTTTAATTATTTCTTTATTTACCTAGAGGCATGCAGGTCTTCTAGTACGTACATATGTATACGTATATTTACATATATGTGTATATGTATATGTATTTATGTATGTATACACAAGTATATATGTATACATTTATCTATTTTTGATTTAACTATTTTCACCTTATTATTTTTAAATAGAGACAGGGTAACTTTTCTTATCTTGGCCAGGCTGGTCTTGGTGTCCTGAACTCAGTTGATATATATGGCTCAGGTTCCCAACTGGTGTAGATTTCAAGCATTAGCCTCTAAGCAGGGCTATTCATTGATTGATTTATGTATCTATTAATTGATTTATTTAGAGGCAGACTTTTATTTATTAGCTGACATATTTATGGAAAAGCAGGTCACATTTAATTATACATTTAGAGGCAGGCTTGAATTTATGTATCTATCAATCTAGCTATAGAATTATTTTGAGGCAGATTCACATTTACTCATTTATTTATTTAGACCCAGGCTTTCAACATTTATTTACATACTTTTGTATTTCTGTGCAGGCTTACATTTATTCATTTTCATAGCTTTTTATATGATGATATAGAGGCTGTCTTGCATTTCTTGATAAACTGATTGATTGATTTTGGACAGATTTTTGCTCTCTCAGCAAACTGGTGTGCAGAGGCGAAATCCTGGATCCTCACACCCCCTTTCGTTCCAGCAATTCTTCTTCCCAAGCCAAACTTCTATCTGGGACCCCAGGAACGTGCCACCACACCTGGCTTCTATTTTTGTATTTCTACAAGAGACCAGGTTTCTGCATGTTGGCAAGGATGGTCTTGATCTCTTCACCTCGTGTTCCAACAGTCTCGTCCTCCCAAGGTGCTGGGATTACAAGGTTGAGCCCTGTTGCCTGGACTTTATTTGGAGACGTAATTACTGATTTATTTAATTAGAGGTAGGCAGACTGACTGGCATTTATTTATGGATATTTTCATTGATTTATTTAGTTGTATTCATCTTATTATTTTTGTTAATAGAGACAGGGATTCTTTCAGCTTCTTGGCAAGGCTTTTGTTGATGTCCTCCCTGACCTCACGTGACATAGCTGGCTCAGGTTCCCAGTGAGGAGGGGATTACAAACATGAGTCACCAAGTGTGGCTGCTTATGTATTGATTTGTTACCTTTCATTTGATTGATTTAGAGGCAGAGTTGCATTTATTTATTTTAGGACGGACTTATGGAGAAGCAGGTCTTATTTATTTACATATTTGGAGGCAAACTTGGATTTATGTATTCATCTGTCTACCTATCTACTTCTTTAGAGTCAGCCTGACATTTATCCTTTTTTTATTTAGACCCAAAATGGCATCATTTATTAATATACTTAGGTACTTGTGTGCAGGCTTGCGTTTATTCATTTTCTAAACTGTCTGTATCATGATTTATAGGAGGTCTCATATTTATCTACCTATTTATGTATTCATTACTTTATTTTACAGGAAGCCTCGCTCTGTCAGCAGGCTGGAGTGCACTGGCCCTATCTTGGCTCACTGCAACCTCCAGCCCCTGGGATCAAGGATTTTTCCTCCTCAGCCTCCGAAGTATCTGGGACAAACGACGAGTGCCACCACGCCTGGCTAATATATTTTATTTTTAGTAGACATGGAATGTCACCATGTTGGCCAGGATGGCCTTGATCTCCTGACCTCGTGACACACATGCCTATGCCACCCAAAGTGCTGGGGTTTCAGGCACTAGCCACCGTGTCCAGACTTTATTTAATTATTTGTTCAGCTATTGATTTATTTACATACTGGCAGGAGGCCGTCTTTCATTTATTTATTTAGAGGCAGACTTTATTTAATTATTCTCATCATATTTTTAAAATAGAGACAGGGTTTTCTTCACCATCTTGTCGAAGCTGGGCTTGATACTCTGAGCTCAGGAGATGTACCCGGCTCAGGTTTCTATTTGCAGAGGATTGAAAACATGAGACACCAAGCGTGGCTATGCATTTATTGATTAGTCTACCCTGTTATTAATTAACTTATTTAGAGGCAAACTTGCATTTATTTATTTACTGATGTACTTATAAAGAAGCAGGTCACAGTTAGTTATTTGTATATTTATTTACTTATTTGTTTATTGGTATATTTTGGGGCAGAATTGGATTTATGTATTCATCTAACTATGTATTTATTTAGAGGCAGCCTGACATTTACTCATTCATTTATTCAGACGCAGGCTCACATCATTAAATTTTATATTTATGTCTTAGTGTGCAGCATTGCCTTTATTTGTTTATTTACATACCTACCTATATAATGATTTAGAGGCAGGCTTGCATTTAGTTTCTTAGACACAGGCTCGCATTTGTTAATTTGTTTTTTATTTTAGACGTATTGTTGCTCTGTCCCCAGGCTGGAGTGCAGTTGTGCAATCTTTGCTTATTGCATCCGTTGACTCCTAGGTGAAAGCAATGCTTTTGCCTGAGCCTCTTGAGTACCTGGGACGAGAGGTGCATTCTACCACGCCTGGTAATATTTTTGTATTTTCAGTAGAGATGAGGTTTCACCATCTTGTCCAGAATGTCTCGATCTCTTGCCCTCGTGATCCGCCTGCCTTGGTCTCCCTGAAGGTTGAAATTACAGGCGTCATCCACCATGCCCGGCCATTCTTTACTTATTTCTTTATTTACCTAGAGGCATGCAGGTCTTCTGGCATGTATATATGTATACGTATATGTACATATATGTGTATATATATATATGTATATATGTATATAAATCTATATTTATTTAATTATATGTTCAGCTATTGATTTATTTAGAGGCAGACTTTATTTAATTATATGTTCAGCTATTGATTTATTTATCTTTCAATTGATTGATTTATGTATCTATTAATTGATTTATTTACATACTTTTGTATTTCTGTGCAGGCTTACATTTATTCATTTATTTATTTAGACACAGAATGGCATCATTTATTAATATACTTAAGTATTTGTGTGCAGGCTTGCTTTATTCATTTTCTAAACTGTCTGTATCATGATTTATAGGAGGTCTCATATTTATCTACCTATTTATGTATTCATTCATTTATTTATGTATTTAAACAATATTTATTTAATTATATGTTCAGCTATTGATTTATTTATCTTTCAATTGATTGATTTATGTATTCATTCATTTATTCAGACGCAGGCTCACATCATTAAATTTTATATTTATTTACTTATTTGTTTATTTACATATTTGGAGGCAAACTTGGATTTATGTATTCATTCATTTATTTTAGAAAGCATCGCTCTGTCAGCAGGCTGCAGTGCACTGGCCCTATCTTGGCTCACTGCAACCTCCAGCCCCTGGGATCAAGCAATTTTTCCTCCTCAGCCTCCAGTATCTGGGACAAACGACGAGTGCCACCACGCCTGGCTAATATATTTTATTTTTAGTAGACATGGAATGTCACCATGTTGGCCAGGATGGTCTTGATATCTTCACATCGTGTTCCAACTGTCTCGCCCTCCCAAACTGCTGGGATTACAAGGTTGAGCCATGTTGCCTGGA
>CM038404.1:32288423-32321583 GCA_021498475.1 Saguinus midas | reverse complement strand
TACCTCCTAGCTGGGACCCCAGGGCGTGCCACCAAACCTGGCTTATATTTTGTATTTCTACAAGAGACCAGGTTTCTCCATGTTGGCCAGGATGGTCTTGATATCTTCACATCGTGTTCCAACTGTCTCGTCCTCCCAAAGTGCTGGGGTTTCAGGCACTAGCCACCGTGTCCAGACTTTTATTTAATTATTTTCACCTTATTATTTTTAAATTGAGACAGGGTGTTTTTCTTATCTTGGCCAGGCTGGTCTTGGTGTCCTGAACTCAGTTGATATATATATGGCTCAGGTTCCCAACTGGTGTAGATTTCAAGCATTAGCCTCCAAGCAGGGCAATTCATTGATTGATTTATGTATTCATCTGTCTACCTATCTACTTCTTTAGAGGCAGCCTGACATTTATTCATTTATTTATGTATTCATCTACCTATGTATTTATTTAGAGGCAAACTTGCATTTATTTATTTAGACACAGAATGGCATCATTTATTAATATACTTAGGTATTTGTGTGCAGGCTTGCATTTATTTATTTAGACCCATGTTGGAAACATTTACTTATATACTTGTGTATTTCTGTGCAGGCTTGCATTTATTTATTGATATTTTCATTGATTTATTTAGAGGCAGACTTTTATTTAATTATTCTCATCATATTTTTAAAATAGAGACAGGGTTTCTTCACCATCTTGTCCAAGCTGGCCTTGATGTCCTGAGCTCAGGTGATGTACATGACTCAGGATTCTATTTGCAGAGGATTGAAAACATGAGACACCAAGCGTGGCTATGCATTTATTGATTAGGCTACCCTGTTATTAATTAACTTATTTAGAGGCAAACTTGCATTTATTTATTTACTGATGTACTTATAAAGAAGCAGGTCACAGTTAGTTATTTGTATATTTATTTACTTATTTGTTTATTGGTATATTTTGGGGCAGAATTGGATTTATGTATTCATCTAACTATGTATTTATTTAGAGGCAGCCTGACATTTACTCATTCATTTATTCAGACGCAGGCTCACATCATTAAATTTTATATTTATGTCTTAGTGTGCAGCATTGCGTTTATTTGTTTATTTACATACCTACCTATATAATGATTTAGAGGCAGGCTTGCATTTAGTTTCTTAGACACAGGCTCGCATTTGTTAATTTGTTTTTATTTTAGACGTATTGTTGCTCTGTCCCCAGGCTGGAGTGCAGTTGTGCAATCTTTGTTTATTGCATCCCTTGACTCCTGGGTGAAAGCGATGCTTTTGCCTGAGCCTCTTGAGTACCTGGGACGAGAGGTGCATTCTACCACGCCTGGTAATATTTTTGTATTTTCAGTAGAGATGAGGTTTCACCATCTTGTCCAGAATGTCTCGATCTCTTGCCCTCGTGATTCGCCTGCCTTGGTCTCCCTGAAGGTTGAAATTACAGGCGTCATCCACCATGCCCGGCCATTCTTTATTTATTTCTTTATTTACCTAGAGGCATGCAGGTCTTCTGGCATGTATATATGTATACGTATATGTACATATATGTGTATATATATATATATATATGTATACACATATATTTGTATACATTTATCTATTTTGATTTAATTATTTTCACCTTTTTATTTGTTAAATTGAGACAGGGTGTCTTTTCTTATCTTGGCCAGGCTGGTCTTGGTGTCCTGAACTCAGTTGATATATATATGGCTCAGGTTCCCAACTGGTGTAGATTTCAAGCATTAGCCTCCAAGCAGGGCAATTCATTGATTGATTTATGTATCTAATAATTGATTTTTTTAGAGGCAGACTTTTATTTATTAGCTGACATACTTATGGAAAAGCAGGTCACATTTAATTCTAGATTTAGAGGCATGCTTGAGTTTATGTATTTATCAATCTAGCTATATAATTATTTTGGGACAGATTCACATTTACTCATTTATTTATTTAGACCCATGTTGGAAACATTTACTTATATACTTGTGTATTTCTGTGAAGGCTTGCATTTATTCATTTTCTTAGCTATTTATATGAAGATATAGAGGCTGTCTTGCTTTCCTTGATTAACTGATTGATTGATTGATTGATTTTAGCCAGATTTTTGCTCTCTCAGTAACCTGGTTTGCAGTGGCGCGATCGTGGCTCCTTGCAACCACCCTCTTTTGTTCCAGCAATTTTTCTTCCCCAGCCTACCTCCTGTCTGGGACCCCGGGGGCGTGCCACCAAACCTGGCTTATATTTCTGTATTTCTCCAAGAGTCCAGGTTTCTCCATGTTCGCCAGGATGGTCTTGATATCTTCACATCGTGTTCCAACAGTCTCGTCCTCCCAAACTGCTGGGATTACAAGGTTGAGCCATGTTGCCTGGACTTTATTGATAGAGGTAATTACTGATTTATCTAACTAGAGGTAGGCAGACTGACTGGCATTTATTTATTTACTGATGTACTTATAAAGAAGCAGGTCACAGTTAGTTATTTGTATATTTATTTACTTATTTGTTTATTGGTATATTTTGAGGCAGAATTGGATTTATGTATTCATCTAACTATGTATTTATTTAGAGGCAGCCTGACATTTACTCATTCATTTATTCAGACGCAGGCTCACATCATTAAATTTTATATTTATGTCTTAGTGTGCAGCATTGCGTTTATTTGTTTATTTACATACCTACCTATATAATGATTTAGAGGCAGGCTTGCATTTAGTTTCTTAGACACAGGCTCGCATTTGTTAATTTGTTTTTATTTTAGACGTATTGTTGCTCTGTCCCCAGGCTGGAGTGCAGTTGTGCAATCTTTGCTTATTGCATCCCTTGACTCCTAGGTGAAAGCAATGCTTTTGCCTGAGCCTCTTGAGTACCTGGGACGAGAGGTGCATTCTACCACGCCTGGTAATATTTTTGTATTTTCAGTAGAGATGAGGTTTCACCATCTTGTCCAGAATGTCTCGATCTCTTGCCCTCGTGATCCGCCTGCCTTGGTCTCCTGAAGGTTGAAATTACAGGCGTCATCCACCATGCCCGGCCATTCTTTACTTATTTCTTTATTTACCTAGAGGCATGCAGGTCTTCTGGCATGTATATATGTATACGTATATGTACATATATGTGTATATATATATGTATATATGTATGTATACACACATATATTTGTATACATTTATCTATTTTTGATTTAATTATTTTCACCTTTTTATTTGTTAAATTGAGACAGGGTGTTTTTCTTATCTTGGCCAGGCTGGTCTTGGTGTCCTGAACTCAGTTGATATATATATGTCTCAGTTTCCCAACTGTTGTAGATTTCAAGCATTAGCCTCCAAGCAGGGCAATTCATTGATTGATTTATGTATCTAATAATTGATTTATTTAGAGGCAGACTTTTATTTATTAGCTGACATACTTATGGAAAAGCAGGTCACATTTAATTCTAGATTTAGAGGCATGCTTGAGTTTATGTATTTATCAATCTAGCTATATAATTATTTTGGGACAGATTCACATTTACTCATTTATTTATTTAGACCCATGTTGGAAACATTTACTTATATACTTGTGTATTTCTGTGAAGGCTTGCATTTATTCATTTTCTTAGCTATTTATATGATGATATAGAGGCTGTCTTGCTTTCTTGATTAACTGATTGATTGATTGATTGATTTTAGCCAGATTTTTGCTCTCTCAGCAACCTGGTGTGCAGTGGCGCAATCGTGGCTGCTTGCAACCACCCTCTTTCGTTCCAGCAATTTTTCTTCCCAGCCTACTTCTAGCTGGGACCCCAGGGCGTGCCACCAAACCTGGTTTATATTTCTGTATTTCTCCAAGAGTCCAGGTTTCTCCATGTTGGCCAGGATGGTCTTGATATCTTCACATCGTGTTCCAACAGTCTCGTCCTCCCAAACTGCTGGGATTACAAGGTTGAGCCATGTTGCCTGGACTTTATTGATAGACGTAATTACTGATTTATTTAACTAGAGGTAGGCAGCGTGACTGGCATTTATTTATTGATATTTTCATTGATTTATTTTGTTGTATTCATCTTATTATTTTTTAAATAGAGACAGGGATTCTTTCAGCTTCTTGGCAAGACTTTTGTCGATGTCCTTCCTGACCTCAGGTGACATAGCTGGGTCAGGCTTCCATTTAGTGGGAGATTAAAAACATGAGTCAGCAAGTGTGGATTCTTATGTATTGATTTATTTATCTTTCAATTGATTGATTTAGAGGCAGAGTTGCATTTATTTGTTTTCTGACGGACGTGTGGAGAAGCAGGCCTTGTTTATTTACATATTTGTAGGCAAGCTTGGATTTATGTATTCATCTGTCTAGATATCTACTTCTTTAGATGCAGCCTGACATTTATTCATTTATTTATTTAGACACAGAATGGCATCATTTATTAATATACTTAGGTATTTGTGTGCAGGCTTGCGTTTATTCATTTTCTAAACATTCTGTGTCATGATTTACAGGAGGTCTCACATTTATCTACTTATTTAGGTATTCATTCATTTATTTTAGAGAAAGCATCGCTCTGTCAGCAGGCTGGAGTACACTGGCCCAATCTTGTCTCAGTGCAACATCCAGTTCCTGGGATCCAGCAATTCTTTCTCCTAAGACTCCGGAGTATCTGGGACCACCGAAGAGTGCCACAGTGCCTGGCTACTATATTTTATTTTTAGTAGACATGGAATGTCACCATGTTGGCCAGGATGGCCTTGATCTCTTGACCTCGTGATCCACCTACCTATATCACCCAATGTGTCGGGGTTAAAGGCACAACCACGGTCTCCCAACCTTATTTAATTTTTTGTTCAGCTATTGATTTACTTACATAGTGGCAGGCAGGCAGTCTAATTTATTTATGTATATAAATCTATATTTATTTAAATATTATCATCATATTTTTAAATAGAGACAGTGTTTCCTTCACCTTCTTGTCCAAGCTGGCCTTGATGTCCTGAGCTCAGGTGATGTACATGACTCAGGATTCAACTGCGCAGAAGATTGAAAACATGAGACACCAAGCGTGGCTATGCATTTATTGATTAGGCTACCCTCTTATTAATTAAAATTTTTAGAGGCAAACTTGCATTTATTTATTTATTGATGTATTTTTGAGAAGCAGGTCGCAGTTAGTTATTTGTATATTTATTTACTTATTTGTTTATTGGTATATTTTGAGGCAGAATTGGATTTATGTATTCATCTAACTATGTATTTATTTAGAGGCAGCCTGACATTTACTCATTCATTTATTTACATACCTACATATATAATTATTTAGAGGCAGGCTGGCATTTATTTACTTAGACACAGGTTCGCATTTGTTAATTTGTTTTTTATTTTAGTCGGATTCTTGCTCTGTCACCAGGCTGGAGTGCAGTTGTGCAAACTTAGCTTATTGCATCTTTTGACTCCTGGGTGAAAGCGATGCTTTTGCCTGAGCCTCTTGAGTACCTGGGACGAGAGGTGCATTCTACCACGCCTGGTAATATTTTTGTATGTTCAGTAGAAATGAGACTTCACCATGTTGTTCAGAATGTCTCGATCTCTTGCCCTCGTGAGTCGCCTGCCTTGGTATCACCGAAGGTTGGGATTACAGGCATCAACCACCGTGCCGGATTTTTTTTTAATTATTTCTTTATTTACCTAGAGGTATGCAGGTCTTCTGGCATGTATATATGTATATGTATGTATACACACATATATATGTATATGTATATGTATATATGTATGTATACACACATATATATGTATACGTATATTTACATATATGTATATATGTATATGTATTTATGTATGTATACACAAGTATATATGTATACATTTATCTATTTTGATTTAACTATTTTCACCTTATTATTTTTTAAATAGAGACAGGGTAACTTTTCTTATCTTGGCCAGGCTGGTCTTGGTGTCCTGAACTCAGTTGATATATATATGGCTCAGGTTCCCAACTGGTGTAGATTTCAAGCATTAGCCTCAAGCAGGGCTATTCATTGATTGATTTATGTATCTATTAATTGATTTATTTAGAGGCAGACTTTTATTTATTAGCTGACATATTTATGGAAAAGCAGGTCACATTTAATTATACATTTAGAGGCAGGCTTGAATTTATGTATCTATCAATCTAGCTATAGAATTATTTTGAGGCAGATTCACATTTACTCATTTATTTATTTAGACCCAGGCTTTCAACATTTATTTACATACTTTTGTATTTCTGTGCAGGCTTACATTTATTCATTTTCATAGCTTTTTATATGATGATATAGAGGCTGTCTTGCATTTCTTGATAAACTGATTGATTGATTTTGGACAGATTTTTGCTCTCTCAGCAAACTGGTGTGCAGTGGCGAAATCCTGGATCCTCGCAAACCCCCTCTTTCGTTCCAGCAATTCTTCTTCCCAGCCAAATTTCTATCTGGGACCCCAGGAACTTGCCACCACACCTGGCTTCTATTTTGTATTTCTACAAGAGACCAGGTTTCTGCATGTTGGCCAGGATGGTGTTGATCTCTTCACCTCGTGTTCCAACAGTCTCGTCCTCCCAAAGTGCTGGGATTACAAGGTTGAGCCATGTTGCCTGGACTTTATTTGGAGATGTAATTACTGATTTATTTAATTAGAGGTAGGCAGACTGACTGGCATTTATTTATGGATATTTTCATTGATTTATTTAGTTGTATTCATCTTATTATTTTTGTTAATAGAGACAGGGATTCTTTCAGCTTCTTGGCAAGGCTTTTGTTGATGTCCTTCCTGACCTCACGTGACATAGCTGGCTCAGGTTCCCAGTGAGCAGGGGATTACAAACATGAGTCACCAAGTGTGGCTGCTTATGTATTGATTTATTTACCTTTCATTTGATTGATTTAGAGGCAGAGTTGCATTTATTTATTTTATGACGGACTTATGGAGAAGCAGGTCTTATTTATTTACATATTTGGAGGCAAACTTGGATTTATGTATTCATCTGTCTACCTATCTACTTCTTTAGAGGCAGCCTGACATTTATCCATTTATTTATTTAGACCCAAAATGGCATCATTTATTAATATACTTAGGTACTTGTGTGCAGGCTTGCATTTATTCATTTTCTAAACTGTCTGTATCATGATTTATAGGAGGTCTCATATTTATCTACCTATTTATGTATTCATTTCTTTATTTTAGAGGAAGCCGCGCTCTGTCAGCAGGCTGGAGTGCACTGGCCCAATCTTGGCTCACTGCAACCTCCAGCCCCTGGGATCAAGCAATTCTTCCTCCTCAGCCTCCGGAGTATCTGGGACCACCGAAGAGTGCCACCACGCCTGGCTAATATATTTTATTTTTAGTAGACATGGAATGTCACCATGTTGGCCAGGATGGCCTTGATCTCTTGACCTCGTGATCCACCTGCCTATGCCACCCAAAGTGCTGGGGTTTCAGGCACTAGCCACCGTGTCCAGACTTTATTTAATTATTTGTTCAGCTATTGATTTATTTACATAGTGGCAGGCAGGCTGTCTTTCATTTATTTATGTATTTAAATCTATATTTATTTAATTATTCTCATCATATTTTTTAAAATAGAGACAGGGTTTCCTTCACCATCTTGTCCATGCTGGGCTTGATATCCTGAGCTCAGGTGATGTACCCGGCTCAGGATTCTATTCGCAGAGGATTGAAAACATGAGCCACCAAGCGTGGCTATGCATTTATTGATTAGGCTACCCTCTTATTAATCAACTTATTTAGAGGCAAACTTGCATTTATTTATTTACTGATGTACTTTTGAGAAGCAGGTCGCAGTTAGTTATTTGTATATTTATTTACTTATTTGTTTATTGGTATATTTTGAGGCAGAATTGGATTTATGTATTCATCTAACTATGTATTTATTTAGAGGCAGCCTGACATTTACTCATTCATTTATTCAGACGCAGGCTCACATCATTAAGTTTTATATTTATGTCTTAGTGTGCAGCATTGCGTTTATTTGTTTATTTACATACCTACCTATATAATGATTTAGAGGCAGGCTTGCATTTATTTTCTTAGACACAGGCTCGCATTTGTTAATTTGTTTTTATTTTAGACGATTGTTGCTCTGTCACCAGGCTGGAGTGCAGTTGTGCAATCTTTGCTTATTGCATCTTGACTCCTGGGTGAAAGCGATGCTTTTGCCTGAGCCTCTTGAGTACCTGGGACGAGAGGTGCATTCTACCACGCCTGGTAATATTTTTGTATTTTCAGTAGAGATGAGGTTTCACCATCTTGTCCAGAATGTCTCGATCTCTTGCCCTCGTGAACCGCCTGCCTTGGTCTCCTGAAGGTTGGGATTACAGGCATCATCCACCATGCCCGGCCATTCTTTACTTATTTCTTTATTTACCTAGAGGCATGCAGGTCTTCTGGCATGTACATATGTATACGTATATGTACATATATGTGTATATATGTATATATATATGTATGTATACACATATATATGTATACATTTATCTATTTTGATTTAATTATTTTCACCTTATTATTTTTTAAATTGAGACAGGGTAACTTTTCTTATCTTGGCCAGGCTGGTCTTGGTGTCCTGAACTCAGTTGATATATATATGGCTCAGGTTCCCAACTGGTGTAGATTTCAAGCATTAGCCTCAAGCAGGGCTATTCATTGATTGATTTATGTATCTATTAATTGATTTATTTAGAGGCAGACTTTTATTTATTAGCTGACATATTTATGGAAAAGCAGGTCACATTTAATTCTAGATTTAGAGGCAGGCTTGAATTTATGTATTTATCAATCTAGCTATATAATTATTTTGAGGCAGATTCACATTTACTCATTTATTTATTTAGACCCAGGCTTTCAACATTTATTTACATACTTGTGTATTTCTGTGCAGGCTTGCATTTATTCATTTTCTTAGCTATTTATATGATGATATAGAGGCTGTCTTGCATTTCTTGATTAACTGATTGATTGATTGATTTTAGCCAGATTTTTGCTCTCTCAGCAAACTGGAGTGCAGTGGCGCAATCCTGGCTCCTTGCAACCACCCTCTTTCGTTCCAGCAATTCTTCTTCCCAGCCTACCTCCTAGCTGGGACCCCAGGAGCGTGCCACCACACCTGGCTTATATTTTTGTATTTCTCCAAGAGACCAGGTTTCTCCATGTTGGCCAGGATGGTCTTGATCTCTTCACCTCGTGTTCCAACAGTCTCGTCCTCCCAAAGTGCTGGGATTACAAGGTTGAGCCATGTTGCCTGGACTTTATTTATAGACGTAATTACTGATTTATTTAATTAGAGGTAGGCAGACTGACTGGCATTTATTTATTGATATTTTCATTGATTTATTTAGTTGTATTCATCTTATTATTTTTTAAAATAGAGACAGGGATTCTTTCAGCTTCTTGGCAAGGCTTTTGTCGATGTCATTCCTGACCTCAGGTGACATAGCTGGCTCAGGCTTTCAGTGAGTGGGAGATTAAAAACATGAGTCAGCAAGTGTGGCTGCTTATGTATTGATTTATTTATCTTTCAATTGATTGATTTAGAGGCAGAGTTGCATTTATTTATTTTCTGACGGACTTATGGAGAAGCAGGTCTTATTTATTTACATATTTGGAGGCAAGCTTGGATTTATGTATTCATCTCTCTAGCTATCTACTTCTTTAGAGTCAGCCTGACATTTATCCATTTATTTATTTAGACCCAGAATGGCATCATTTATTAATATACTCAGGTATTTGTGTGCAGGCTTGCATTTATTCATTTTCTAAACTGTCTGTATCATGATTTATAGGAGGTCTCACAATTATCTACTTATTTATGTATTCATTTATTTATTTTAGAGAAAGCATCGCTCTGTCAGCAGGCTGGAGTGCACTGGCCCAATCTTGGCTCACTGCAACCTCCAGCCCCTGGGATCAAGCAATTCTTCCTCCTCAGCCTCCAGAATATCTGGGACCACCGAAGAGTGCCACAGTGCCTGGCTACTATATTTTATTTTAGTAGACATGGAATGTCACCATGTTGGCCAGGATGGCCTTGATCTCTTGACCTCGTGATCCACCTGCCTATATCACCCAATGTGCCGGGGTTACAGGCACAACCACGTGTCCAGACTTTTATTTAATTATTTGTTCAGCTATTGATTTATTTACATAGTGGCAGGCAGGCAGTCTTTCATTTATTTATGTATATAAATCTATATTTATTTAAATATTATCATCATATATTTTAAAATAGAGACAGTGTTTCCTTCACCTTCTTGTCCAAGCTGGCCTTGATGTCCTGAGCTCAGGTGATGTACATGACTCAGGATTCAACTGCGCAGAAGATTGAAAACATGAGACACCAAGCGTGGCTATGCATTTATTGATTAGGCTACCCTCTTATTAATTAACTTATTTGAGGCAAACTTGCATTTATTTATTTATTGATGCATTTTTGAGAAGCAGATCGCAGTTAGTTTTTTGTATATTTATTTACTTTTTTGTTTATTGGTATATTTTGAGGCAGAATTGGATTTATGTATTCATCTAACTATGTATTTATTTAGAGGCAGCCTGACATTTACTCATTCATTTATTTATTCACATACCTACCTATATAATTATTTAGAGGCAGGCTGGCATTTATTTACTTAGACACAGGTTCGCATTTGTTAGTTTGTTTTTGTTTTAGTCGGATTCTTGCTCTGTCACCAGGCTGGAGTGCTGTTGTGCAAACTTAGCTTATTGCATCGATTGACTCCTGGGTGAAAGCGATGCATTTGCCTGAGCCTCTTGCCTGCCTGGGATGAGAAGTGCATTCTACCACGCCTGGTAATATTTTTTATTTTCAGTAGAAATGAGGTTTCAAACTGTTGTCCCGAATGTCTCGATCTCTTGCCCTCGTGAGTCGCCTGCCTTGCTATCCCCGAAGTTTGGGATTACAGGCATCATCCACCATGCCGGGTTTTCTTTAAGTATTTCTATATTTACCTAGAGGCATGCAGGTCTTCTAGCACATACATATGTATACGTATATTTACATATATGTGTATATATATATGTATATATGTATGTATACACACATATATATGTATACATTTATCTATTTTGATTTTATTATTTTCACCTTATTATTTTTAAATTGAGACAGGGTAACTTTTCTTATCTTGGCCAGGCTGGTCTTGGTGTCCTGAACTCAGTTGATATATATATGGCTCAGGTTCCCAACTGGTGTAGATTTCAAGCATTAGCCTCCAAGCAGGGCTATTCATTGATTGATTTATGTATCTATTAATTGATTTATTTAGAGGCAGACTTTTATTTATTAGCTGACATATTTATGGAAAAGCAGGTCACATTTAATTATAGATTTAGAGGCAGGCTTGAATTTATGTATCTATCAATCTAGCTATATAATTATTTTGAGGCCGATTCACATTTACTCATTTATTTATTTAGACCCAGGCTTTCAACATTTATTTACATACTTGTGTATTTCTGTGCAGGCTTACATTTATTCATTTTCTTAGCTATTTATATGATGATATAGAGGCTGTCTTGCATTTCTTGATTAACTGATTGATTGATTTTGGACAGATTTTTGCTCTCTCAGCAAACTGGTGTGCAGTGGCGAAATCCTGGATCCTCGCAAACCCTCTTTCGTTCCAGCAATTCTTCTTCCCAGCCCAATTTCTATCTGGGAACCCAGGAACGTGCCACCACACCTGGCTTCTATTTGTGTATTTCTACAAGAGACCAGGTTTCTCCATGTTGGCCAGGATGGTCTTGATCTCTTCACCTCGTGTTCCAACAGTCTCGTCCTCCCAAAGTGCTGGGATTACAAGGTTGAGCCATGTTGCCTGGACTTTATTTAGAGACGTAATTACTGATTTATTTAATTAGAGGTAGGCAGACTGACTGGCATTTATTTATTGATATTTTCATTGATTTATTTAGTTGTATTCATCTTATTATTTTTGTTAATAGAGACAGGGATTCTTTCAGCTTCTTGGCAAGGCTTTTGTCGATGTCCTTCCTGACCTCAGGTGACATAGCTGGCTCAGGTTCCCAGTGAGTGGGGATTAAAAACATGAGTCAGCAAGTGTGGCTGCTTATGTATTGATTTATTTACCTTTCAATTGATTGATTTAGAGGCAGAGTTGCATTTATTTATTTTCTGACGGACTTATGGAGAAGCAGGTCTTATTTATTTACATATTTGTAGGCAAGCTTGGATTTATGTATTCATCTGTCTAGCTATCTACTTCTTTAGAGGCAGCCTGACATTTATCCATTTATTTATTTAGACACAAAATGGCATCATTTATTAATATACTTAGGTATTTGTGTGCAGGCTTGCGTTTATTCATTTTCTAAACTGTCTGTATCATGATTTATAGGAGGTCTCATATTTATCTACTTATTTATGTATTCATTTATTTATTTTAGAGGAAGCCACGCTCTGTCAGCAGGCTGGAGTGCACTGGCCCAATCTTGGCTCACTGCAACCTCCAGCCCCTGGGATCAAGCAATTCTTCCTCCTCAGCCTCCGGAGTATCTGGGACCACGAAGAGTGCCACAGTGCCTGGCTACTATATTTTATTTTTAGTAGACATGGAATGTCACCATGTTGGCCAGGATGGCCTTGATTACTTGACCTCGTGATCCACCTGCCTATGCCACCCAAAGTGCCGGGGTTACAGGCACTAGCCACCGTGTCCAGATTTATTTATTTATTTGTTCAGCTATTGATTTATTTACATAGTGGCAGGCAGGCCGTCTTTCATTTATTTATGTATATAAATCTATATTTATTTAATTATTTTCACCTTATTATTTTTTAAAATAGAGACAGGGTTTTCTTCACCATCTTGTCCAAGCTGGCCTTGATGTCCTGAGCTCAGGTGATGTACATGACTCAGGATTCAACTGCAGAGGATTGAAAACATGAGCCACCAAGCGTGGCTATGCATTTATTGATTAGGCTACCCTCTTATTAATTAACTTATTTAGAGGCAAACTTGGATTTATGTATTCATTTATTTATTTACTGATGTACTTTTGAGAAGCAGGTCGCAGTTAGATATTTGTATATTTATTTACTTATTTGTTTATTGGTATATTTTGAGGCACAATTGGATTTATGTATTCATCTAACTATGTATTTATTTAGAGGCAGCCTGACATTTACTCATTCATTTATTTACATACCTACCTATATAATGATTTAGAGGCAGGCTTGCGTTTAGTTACTTAGACACAGGTTCATATTTGTTAGTTTGTTTTTTATTTTAGACGGATTCTTGCTCTGTCACCAGGCTAAAGTTTAGTTGTGCAATCTTTGCTTATTGCATCTTTTGTCTCCTGGGTGAAAGCGATGCTTTTTACTGAGCCTCTTGAGTACCTGGGACGAGAGGTCCATTCTACCACGCCTGGTAATATTTTTATATTTTCAGTAGAGATGAGGTTTCACCATGTTGTCCAGAATGTCTCGATCTCTTGCCCTCGTGATCTGCCTGCCTTGGTCTCCGCAAAGGTTGGGATTACAGGCGTCATCCACCATGCCGGCCTTTCTTTACTTATTTCTTTATTTACCTAGAGGCATGCAGGTCTTCTGGCATGTACATATGTATACGTATATGTACATATATGTATATATGTATATGTATATATGTATGTATACACACATATATATATATATATCTATTTTGATTTAATTATTGTCCCCTTATTATTTTTTAAATTGAGACAGGGTATGTTTTCTTATCTTGGCCAGGCTGGTCTTGGTGTCCTGAACTCAGTTGATATATATATGTCTCAGGTTCCCAACTGGTGTAGATTTCAAGCATTTGCATCCAAGCAGGGCTATTCATTGATTGATTTATGTATCTATTAATTGATTTATTTAGAGGCCGACTTTTATTTGTTAGCTGACATAATTATGCAACAGCAGGTCACATTTAATTCTAGGTTAAGTGGCATGCTTCAATTTATGAATTTATCAATCTAGTTATATAATTATTTTGAGGCAGATTCTCATTTACTCATTTATTTATTGAGACCCAGTCTGGCAACATTTATTTACATACTTGTGTATTTCTGTGCAGGCTTGCATTTATTCATTTTCTTAGCTATTTATATGATGATATAGAGGCTGTCTTGCTTTCCTTGATTAACTGATTGATTGATTGATTGATTTTAGCCAGATTTTTGCTCTCTCAGCAACCTGGTTTGCAGTGGCGCAATCGTGGCTCCTTGCAACCACCCTCTTTCGTTCCAGCAATTTTTCTTCCCAGCCTACTTCTAGCTGGGACCCCAGGGCGTGCCACCACACCTGGCTTATATTTTTGTATTTCTCCAAGAGGCCAGGTTTCTCCATGTTGGCCAGGATGGTCTTGATATCTTCACATCGTGTTCCAACAGTCTCGTCCTCCCAAGGTGCTGGGATTACAAGGTTGAGCCATGTTGCCTGGACTTTATTGATAGACGTAATTACTGATTTATTTAATTAGAGGTAGGCAGACTGACTGGCATTTATTTATTGATATTTTCATTGATTTATTTTGTTGTATTCATCTTATTATTTTTTAAATAGAGACAGGGATTCTTTCAGCTTCTTGGCAAGGCTTTTGTCGATGTCCTTCCTGACCTCAGGTGACATAGCTGGCTCAGGCTTCCCAGTGAGTGGGGATTAAAAACATGAGTCAGCAAGTGTGGATTCTTATGTATTGATTTATTTATCTTTCAATTGATTGATTTAGAGGCAGAGTTGCATTTATTTATTTTCTGACGGACTTATGGAGAAGCAGGTCTTGTTTATTTACATATTTGTAGGCAAGCTTGGATTTATGTATTCATCTGTCTAGCTATCTACTTCTTTAGAGGCAGCCTGACATTTATTCATTTATTTACATACCTACCTATATAATTATTTAGAGGCAGGCTGGCATTTATTTACTTAGACACAGGCTCGCATTTGTTAATTTGTTTTTATTTTAGACGGATTGTTGCTCTGTCACCAGGCTGGAGTGCAGTTGTGCAAACTTTGCTTATTGCATCCCTTGACTCCTGGGTGAAAGCGATGCTTTTGCCTGAGCCTCTTGAGTACCTGGGACGAGAGGTGCATTCTACCACGCCTGGTAATATTTTTGTATTTTCAGTAGAGATGAGGTTTCACCATGTTGTCCAGAATGTCTCGATCTCTTGCCCTCGTGAACCGCCTGCCTTGGTCTCCTGAAGGTTGGGATTACAGGCATCATCCACCATGCCGGCCATTCTTTACTTATTTCTTTATTTACCTAGAGGCATGCAGGTCTTCTGGCATGTATATATGTATACGTATATGTACATATATGTATATATATATGTATATATGTATGTATACACACATATATATGTATACATTTATCTATTTTTGATTTAACTATTTTCACCTTATTATTTTTTAAATAGAGACAGGGTAACTTTTCTTATCTTGGCCAGGCTGGTCTTGGTGTCCTGAACTCAGTTGATATATATATGGCTCAGGTTCCCAACTGGTGTAGATTTCAAGCATTAGCCTCTAAGCAGGGCTATTCATTGATTGATTTATGTATCTATTAATTGATTTATTTAGAGGCAGACTTTTATTTATTAGCTGACATATTTATGGAAAAGCAGGTCACATTTAATTCTAGATTTAGAGGCAGGCTTGAATTTATGTATCTATCAATCTAGCTATATAATTATTTTGAGGCAGATTCACATTTACTCATTTATTTATTTAGACCCAGGCTTTCAACATTTATTTACATACTTTTGTATTTCTGTGCAGGCTTACATTTATTCATTTTCTTAGCTATTTATATGATGATATAGAGGCTGTCTTGCATTTCTTGATTAACTGATTGATTGATTGATTTTAGACAGATTTTTGCTCTCTCAGCAAACTGGTGTGCAGTGGCGCAATCGTGGCTCCTTGCAACCACCCTCTTTCGTTCCAGCAATTCTTCTTCCCTAGCCTACTTCTACCTGGGACGCCAGGAGCGTGCCACCACACCTGGCTTATATTTTTGTATTTCTACAAGAGACCAGGTTTCTCCATGTTGGCCAGGATTGTCTTGATCTCTTCACCTCATGTTCCAACAGTCTCGTCCTCCCAAACTGCTGGGATTACAAGGTTGAGCCATGTTGCCTGGACTTTATTTATAGACGTAATTACTGATTTATTTAATTAGAGGTAGGCAGACTGACTGGCATTTATTTATTGATATTTTCATTGATTTATTTAGTTGTATTCATCTTATTATTTTTTAAATAGAGACAGGGATTCTTTCAGCTTCTTGGCAAGGCTTTTGTCGATGTCCTTCCTGACCTCAGGTGACATAGCTGGGTCAGGCTTCCAGTTAGTGGGAGATTAAAAACATGAGTCAGCAAGTGTGGATTCTTATGTATTGATTTATTTATCTTTCAATTGATTGATTTAGAGGCAGAGTTGCATTTATTTATTTTCTGACGGACTTATGGAGAAGCAGGTCTTATTTATTTACATATTTGGAGGCAAGCTTGGATTTATGTATTCATCTATCTAGCTATCTACTTCTTTAGAGGCAGCCTGACATTTATCCATTTATTTATTTAGACCCAGAATGGCATCATTTATTAATATACTTAGGTATTTGTGTGCAGGCTTGCATTTATTCATTTTCTAAATATTCTGTATCATGATTTATAGGAGGTCTCACATTTATCTACTTATTTATGTATTCATTTATTTATTTTAGAGAAAGCCTCGCTCTGTCACCAGGCTGGAGTTCACTGACCCAATCCTGGCTCACTGCAACCTCCAGCCCCTGGGATCAAGCAGTACTTCCTCCTCAGCCTCCAGAATATCTGGGACCACAGAGGAGTGCCACCGTGCCTGGCTAATATTTTTTATTTTTAGTAGACATGGAATGTCACCATGTTGGCCAGGATGACCTTGATCTCTTGACCTCGTGATCCACCTGCCTATATCACCCAATGTGCCGGGGTTACAGGCACTAGCCACCGTGTCCAGACTTTTATTTAATTATTTGTTCAGCTATTGATTTATTTACATAGTGGCAGGCAGGCAGTCTTTAATTTATTTATGTATTCATTTATTTATGTATTCATTTATTTATGTATATAAATCTATATTTATTTAAATATTATCATCATATTTTTAAAATAGAGACAGTGTTTTCTTCACCTTCTTGTCCAAGCTGGCCTTGATGTCCTGAGCTCAGGTGATGTACATGACTCAGGATTCAACTGCGCAGAAGATTGAAATCATGAGACTCCAAGCGTGGCTATGAATTTATTGATTAGGATACCCTCTTATTAATTAATCTTTCGAGAGGCAAACTTGCATTTATTTATTTATTGATGTATTTTTGAGAAGCAGATCGCAGTTAGTTATTTGTATATTTATTTACTTATTTATTTATTGGTATATTTTGAGGCAGAATTGGATTTATGTATTCATCTAACTATGTATTTATTTAGAGGCAGCCGGACAATTACTCATTCATTTATTTACATACCTACCTATATAATTATTTAGAGGCAGGCTGGCATTTATTTACTTAGACACAGGTTCGCATTTGTTAATTTGTTTTTTATTTTAGTCGGATTCTTGCTCTGTCACCAGGCTGGAGTGCAGTTGTGCAAACTCAGCTTATTGCATCTTTTGACTCCTGGGTGAAAGCGATGCTTTTGCCTGAGCCTCTTGAGTACCTGGGACGAGAGGTGCATTCTACCACGCCTGGTAATATTTTTGTATTTTCAGTAGAGATGAGGTTTCACCATGTTGACCAGAATGTCTCGATCTCTTTCCCTCGTGATTCTCCTGCCTTGGTCTCCCCGAAGTTTGGGATTACAGGCGTCATCCACCATGCCGGGTTTTTCTTTAATTATTTCTTTATTTACCTAGAGGCATGCAGGTCTTCTGGCATGTATATATGTATATATGTATACGTATATTTACATATATGTATATATGTATATGTATGTATACACACATATATATGTATACATTTATCTATTTTGATTTAATTATTTTCACCTTATTATTTTTAAATAGAGACAGGGTAACTTTTCTTATCTTGGCCAGGCTGGTCTTGGTGTCCTGAAGTCAGGTGATATAAATATGTCTCAGGTTCCCAACTCGTGTAGATTACAAGTATTAGCCTCATAGCAGTGGTATCTATTGATTGATTTATGTATCTATTAATTGATTTATTTAGAGGCAGACTTTTATTTATTAGCTGACATACTTATGGAAAAGCAGGTCACATTTAATTCTAGATTTAGAGGCAGGATTTTATTTAAGTATTTATCAATCTAGCTATATAATTATTTTGAGGCAGATTCACATTTACTCATTTATTTATTTAGACCCAGGCTTTCAACATTTATTTACATACTTTTGTATTTCTGTGCAGGCTTGCATTTATTCATTTTCTTAGCTATTTATATGATGATATAGAGGCTGTCTTGCATTTCTTGATAAACTGATTGATTGATTGATTGATTTTGGACAGATTTTTGCTCTCTCAGCAAACTGGTGTGCAGTGGCGAAATCCTGGATCCTCGCAACCCCCTCTTTCGTTCCAGCAATTCTTCTTCCCAGCCTACTTCTATCTGGGACCCCAGGAACGTGCCACCACACCTGGCTTTTATTTGTGTATTTCTACCATAGACCAGGTTTCTCCATCTTGGCCAAGATGGTCTTGATCTCTTCACCTCGTTTTCCAACAGTCTCGTCCTCCCAACGTGCTGGGATTACAAGGTTGAGCCATGTTGCCTGGACTTTATTTAGAGACGTAATTACTGATTTATTTAATTAGAGGTAGGCAGACTGACTGGCATTTATTTATTTATTGATATTTTCATTGATTTATTTTGTTGTATTCATCTTATTCATTTTTTAATAGAGACAGGGATTCTTTCAGCTTCTTGGCAAGGCTTTTGTCGATGTCCTTCCTGACCTCAGGTGACATAGCTGGCTCAGGTTCCCAGTGAGCAGGGGATTAAAAACATGAGTCAGCAAGTGTGGCTGCTTATGTATTGATTTATTTACCTTTCAATTGATTGATTTAGAGGCAGAGTTGCATTTATTTATTTTCTGACGGACTTATGGAGAAGCAGGTCTTATTTATTTACATATTTGGAGGCAAACTTGGATTTATGTATTCATCTGTCTAGCTATCTACTTCTTTAGAGGCAGCCTGACATTTATCCATTTATTTATTTAGACCCAGAATGGCATCATTTATTAATATACTTAGGTATTTGTGTGCAGGCTTGCGTTTATTCATTTTCTAAACTGTCTGTATCATGATTTATAGGAGGTCTCATATTTATCTACCTATTTATGTATTCATTTATTTATTTTAGAGGAAGCCACGCTCTGTCAGCAGGCTGGAGTGCACTGGCCCAATCTTGGCTCACTGCAACCTCCAGCCCCTGGGATCAAGCAATTCTTCCTCCTCAGCCTCCGGAGTATCTGGGACCACCGAAGAGTGCCACCACGCCTGGCTAATATATTTTATTTTTAGTAGACATGGAATGTCACCATGTTGGCCAGGATGGCCTTGATCTCTTGACCTCGTGATCCACCTGCCTATGCCACCCAAAGTGCCGGGGTTTCAGGCACTAGCCACCGTGTCCAGACTTTATTTAATTATTTGTTCAGCTATTGATTTATTTACATAGTGGCAGGCAGGCCGTCTTTCATTTATTTATGTATTTAAATCTATATTTATTTAATTATTTGTTCAGCTATTGATTTATTTAGTTGTATTCATCTTATTATTTTTTAAAATAGAGACAGGGTTTCTTCACCATCTTGTCCATGCTGGCCTTGATATCCTGAGCTCAGGTGATGTACCCGGCTCAGGATTCTATTCGCAGAGGATTGAAAACATGAGCCACCAAGCGTGGCTATGCATTTATTGATTAGGCTACCCTCTTATTAATCAACTTATTTAGAGGCAAACTTGCATTTATTTATTTACTGATGTACTTATAAAGAAGCAGGTCTCAGTTAGTTATTTGTATATTTATTTACTTATTTGTTTATTGGTATATTTTGAGGCAGAATTGGATTTATGTATTCATCTAACTATGTATTTATTTAGAGGCAGCCTGACATTTACTCATTCATTTATTCAGACGCAGGCTCACATCATTAAATTTTATATTTATGTCTTAGTGTGCAGCATTGCGTTTATTTGTTTATTTACATACCTACCTATATAATGATTTAGAGGCAGGCTTGCATTTATTTATTTAGAGGCAGGCTTGCATTTAGTTTCTTAGACACAGGCTCGCATTTGTTAATTTGTTTTTATTTTAGACGGATTGTTGCTCTGTCACCAGGCTGGAGTGCAGTTGTGCAATCTTTGCTTATTGCATCAGTTGACTCCTGGGTGAAAGCCATGCTTTTGCCTGAGCCTCTTGAGTACCTGGGACGAGAGGTGCATTCTACCACGCCTGGTAATATTTTTGTATTTTCAGTAGAGATGAGGTTTCACCATGTTGTCCAGAATGTCTCGATCTCTTGCCCTCGTGAGTCGCCTGCCTTGGTCTCCTGAAGGTTGGGATTACAGGCATCATCCACCATGCCGGGTTTTTCTTTAATTATTTCTTTATTTACCTAGAGGCATGCAGGTCTTCTGGCATGTATATATGTATACGTATATGTACATATATGTGTATATATATATGTATATATGTATGTATACACATATATATGTATACATTTATCTATTTTGATTTAACTATTTTCACCTTATTATTTTTTAAATTGAGACAGGGTAACTTTTCTTATCTTGGCCAGGCTGGTCTTGGTGTCCTGAACTCAGTTGATATATATATGGCTCAGTTTCCCAACTGGTGTAGATTTCAAGCATTAGCCTCCAAGCAGGGCTATTCATTGATTGATTTATGTATCTATTAATTGATTTATTTAGAGGCAGACTTTGTTTTATTAGCTGACATACTTATTGAAAAGCATGTCACATTTTATTCTAGATTAAGAGGTAGGCTTGAATTTATGTATTTATCAATCTAGCTATATAATTATTTTGAGGCAGATTCACATTTACTCCTTTATGTATTTAGACCCAGGCTGGCAACATTTATTTACATACTTGTGTTTTTTTGTGCAGGCTTGCATTTATTCATTTTCTTAGTTATTTATATGATGATATACAGGCTGTCTTGCATTTCTTGATAAACTGATTGATTGATTGATTGATTTTAGCCAGATTTTTGCTCTCTCAGCAACCTGGTGTGCAGTGGCGCAATCCTGGCTCCTTGCAACACCCTCTTTCATTCCAGCAATTTTTCTTCCCAGCCTACCTCCT
Organism: Saguinus midas; assembly: GCA_021498475.1. Taxonomy (NCBI): domain Eukaryota; kingdom Metazoa; phylum Chordata; class Mammalia; order Primates; family Cebidae; genus Saguinus; species Saguinus midas. The sequence goes on along the minus strand of CM038404.1, from coordinate 32,300,236 downwards.
AGCTGGGACCCCAGGAACGTGCCACCACACCTGGCTTATATTTTGTATTTCTACAAGAGACCAGGTTTCTCCATGTTGGCCAGGATGGTCTTGATCTCTTCACCTCGTGTTCCAACAGTCTCGTCCTCCCAAAGTGCTGGGATTACAAGGTTGAGCCATGTTGCCTGGACTTTATTGATAGACGTAATTACTGATTTATTTAATTAGAGGTAGGCAGACTGACTGGCATTTATTTATGGATATTTTCATTGATTTATTTAGTTGTATTCATCTTATTATTTTTTAAAATAGAGACAGGGATTCTTTCAGCTTCTTGGCAAGGCTTTTGTTGATGTCCTTCCTGACCTCAGGTGACATAGCTGGCTCAGGCTTCCCAGTGAGTGGGAGATTAAAACATGAGTCAGCAAGTGTGGATTCTTATGTATTGATTTATTTATCTTTCAATTGATTGATTTAGAGGCAGAGTTGCATTTATTTGTTTTCTGACGGACTTATGGAGAAGCAGGCCTTGTTTATTTACATATTTGTAGGCAAGCTTGGATTTATGTATTCATCTGTCTAGCTATCTACTTCTTTAGAGGCAGCCTGACATTTATTCATTTATTTATTTAGACACAGAATGGCATCATTTATTAATATACTTAGGTATTTGTGTGCAGGCTTGCATTTATTCATTTTCTAAATATTCTGCATCATGATTTATAGGAGGTCTCATATTTATCTACTATTTATGTATTCATTCATTTATTTTAGAGAAAGCATCGCTCTGTCAGCAGGCTGGAGTACACTGGCCCAATCTTGGCTCACTGCAACCTCCAGCCCCTGGGATCAAGCAATTCTTCCTCCTCAGCCTCCAGAATATCTGGGACCACCGAAGAGTGCCACAGTGCCTGGCTACTATATTTTATTTTAGTAGACATGGAATGTCACCATGTTGGCCAGGATGGCCTTGATCTCTTGACCTCGTGATCCACCTGCCTATATCACCCAAAGTGCTGGGGTTACAGGCACTAGCCACCGTGTCCAGACTTTTATTTAATTATTTGTTCAGCTATTGATTTATTTACATAGTGGCAGGCAGGCAGTCTTTAATTTATTTATGTATATAAATCTATATTTATTTAATTATTCTCATCATATTTTTAAAATAGAGACAGTGTTTCCTTCACCTTCTTGTCCAAGCTGGCCTTGATGTCCTGAGCTCAGGTGATGTACATGACTCAGGATTCAACTGCGCAGAAGATTGAAAACATGAGACACAAAGTGTGGCTATGCATTTATTGATTAAGCTACCCTCTTATTAATTAACTTTTTTGAGGCAAACTTGCATTTATTTATTTATTGATGCATTTTTGAGAAGCAGGTCGCAGTTAGTTATTTGTATATTTATTTACTTATTTGTTTATTGGTATATTTTGAGGCAGAATTGGATTTATGTATTCATCTAACTATGTATTTATTTAGAGGCAGCCGGACAATTACTCATTCATTTATTTACATACCTACCTATAGAATTATTTAGAGGCAGGCTGGCATTTATTTACTTAGACACAGGTTCGCATTTGTTAATTTGTTTTTTATTTTAGACGTATTGTTGCTCTGTCCCCAGGCTGGAGTGCAGTTGTACAATCTTTGCTTATTGCATCCCTTGAATCCTAGGTGAAAGCAATGCTTTTGCCTGAGCCTCTTGAGTACCTGGGACGAGAGGTGCATTCTACCACGCCTGGTAATATTTTTGTATTTTCAGTAGAGATGAGGTTTCACCATGTTGTCCAGAATGTCTCGATCTCTTGCCCTCGTGAGTCGCCTGCCTTGGTATCCCCGAAGGTTGGGATTACAGGCATCATCCACCATGCCGGGTTTTTCTTTAATTATTTCTTTATTTACCTAGAGGCATGCAGGTCTTCTGGCATGTATATATGTATACGTATATGTACATATATGTATATATATATATGTATGTATACACACATATATATGTATATATGTATACATTTATCTATTTTTGATTTAACTATTTTCACCTTATTATTTTTTAAATAGAGACAGGGTAACTTTTCTTATCTTGGCCAGGCTGGTCTTGGTGTCCTGAACTCAGTTGATATATATATGGCTCAGGTTCCCAACTGGTGTAGATTTCAAGCATTAGCCTCCAAGCAGGGCTATTCATTGATTGATTTATGTATCTATTAATTGATTTATTTAGAGGCAGACTTTTATTTATTAGCTGACATATTTATGGAAAAGCAGGTCACATTTAATTCTACATTTAGGGGCAGGCTTGAATTTATGTATCTATCAATCTAGCTATAGAATTATTTTGAGGCAGATTCACATTTACTCATTTATTAATTTAGACCCAGGCTTTCAACATTTATTTACATACTTGTGTATTTCTGTGAAGGCTTACATTTATTAATTTTCTTAGCTATTTATGTGATGCTATAGAGGCAGTCTTGCATTTCTTGATAAACTGATTGATTGATTGATTTTGGACAGATTTTTGCTCTCTCAGCAAACTGGTGTGCAGTGGCGAAATCCTGGCTCCTTGCAACCACCCTCTTTCGTTCCAGCAATTCTTCTTCCCAGCCTACTTCTAGCTGGGACCCCAGGGCGTGCCACCACACCTGGCTTCTATTTTTGTATTTCTACAAGAGACCAGGTTTCTCCATGTTGGCCAGGATGGTCTTGATATCTTCACATCGTGTTCCAACAGTCTCGTCCTCCCAAACTGCTGGGATTACAAGGTTGAGCCATGTTGCCTGGACTTTATTGATAGACGTAATTACTGATTTATTTAACTAGAGGTAGGCAGACTGACTGGCATTTATTTATGGATATTTTCATTGATTTATTTAGTTGTATTCATCTTATTATTTTTTAATAGAGACAGGGATTCTTTCAGCTTCTTGGCAAGGCTTTTGTTGATGTCCATCCTGACCTCAGGTGACATAGCTGGCTCAGGTTCCCAGTGAGCAGGGGATTAAAACATGAGTCAGCAAGTGTGGATTCTTATGTATTGATTTATTTACCTTTCATTTGATTGATTTAGAGGCAGAGTTGCATTTATTTGTTTTCTGACGGACTTATGGAGAAGCAGGCCTTGTTTATTTACATATTTGGAGGCAAACTTGGATTTATGTATTCATCTGTCTACCTATCTACTTCTTTAGAGGCAGCCTGACATTTATTCATTTATTTATTTAGACACAGAATGGCATCATTTATTAATATACTTAGGTATTTGTGTGCAGGCTTGCATTTATTTATTTTCTAAATATTCTGCATCATGATTTATAGGAGGTCTCATATTTATCTACTATTTATGTATTCATTTCTTTATTTTACAGGAAGCCTCGCTCTGTCAGCAGGCTGGAGTACACTGGCCCAATCTTGGCTCACTGCATCTTCCAGCCCCTGGGATAAAGCAATTCTTCCTCTTCAGCCTCCGGGGTATCTGGGACCAATGAAGAGTGGCACCGTGCCTGGCTGCTATATTTTATTTTTAGTAGACATGGAATGTCACCATGTTGGCCAGGATGGCCTTGATCTCTTGACCTCGTGACACCTGCCTATGCCACCCAAAGTGCTGGGGTTTCAGGCACTAGCCACGGTCTCCCGACTTTATTTAATTATTTGTTCAGTTATTGATTTGTTAACATAGTGGCAGGCAGGCAGTCTTTAATTTATTTATGTATTTAAATCTATATTTATTTAATTATTCTCATCATATTTTTAAAATAGAGACAGGGTTTCTTCACCATCTTGTCCAAGCTGGCCTTGATGTCCTGAGCTCAGGTGATGTACATGACTCAGGTTTCTATTTGCAGAGGATTGAAAACATGAGCCACCAATCGTGGCTATGCATTTATTGATTAGTCTACCCTGTTATTAATTAACTTATTTAGAGGCAAACTTGCATTTATTTATTTATTTATTGATGTATTTTTGAGAAGCAGGTCACAGTTAGTTATTTGTATATTTATTTACTTATTTGATTTTTGATATATTTTGAGGCAGAATTGGATTTATGTATTTATCTAACTATGTATTTATTTAGAGGCAGCCTGACATTTACTCATTCATTTATTTATTTACATACCTACCTATATAATTATTTAGAGGCAGGCTGGCATTTATTTACTTAGACACAGGTTCGCATTTGTTAATTTGTTTTTATTTTAGTCGGATTCTTGCTCTGTCACCAGGCTGGAGTGCAGTTGTGCAATCTTTGCTTATTGCATCTTTGACTCCTGGGTGAAAGCAATGCTTTTGCCTGAGCCTCTTGAGTACCTGGGACGAGAGGTGCATTCTACCACGCCTGGTAATATTTTTGTATTTTCAGTAGACATGAGGCTTCACCATGTTGTCCAGAATGTCTCGATCTCTTGCCCTGGTGATCTGCCTGCCTTGGTCTCTCTGAAGGTTGAAATTACAGGCGTCATCCACCATGCCGGCCATTCTTTACTTATTTCTTTATTTACCTAGAGGCATGCAGGTCTTCTGGCATGTATATATGTATACGTATATGTACATATATGTATATATATATATATATATGTATGTATACACACATATATTTGTATACATTTATCTATTTTGATTTAATTATTTTCACTTTTTATTTGTTAAATTGAGACAGGGTGTTTTTCTTATCTTGGCCAGGCTGGTCTTGGTGTCCTGAACTCAGTTGATATATATATGTCTCAGGTTCCCAACTGGTGTAGATTTCAAGCATTAGCCTCAAGCAGGGCAATTCATTGATTGATTTATGTATCTATTAATTGATTTTTTAGAGGTAGACTTTTATTTGTTAGCTGACATTCTTATGGAAAAGCAGGACACATTTTATTCTAGATTAAGAGGCAGGCTTGAATTTATGTATTTATCAATCTAGCTATATAATTATTTTGGGACAGATTCACATTTACTCATTTATTTATTTAGACCCAGGCTTTCAACATTTATTTATATACTTGTGTATTTCTGTGCAGGCTTACATTTATTCATTTTCTTAGCTATTTTTCTGATGATATAGAGGCTGTCTTGCATTTCTTGATTAATTGATGGATTGATTGATTGATTTTCCACAGATTTTAGCTCTCTCAGGAAACTGGAGTGCAATGGCGCAATCCTGGCTCCTCGCAACCCCCCTCCTTTGTTCCAGCAATTCTTCTTCCCTAGCCTACCTTCTACCTGGGACCCCAGGAACGTGCCACCACACCTGGATTACATTTTGGTATTGCTACAAGAGACCAGGTTTCTCCATGTTGGCCAGGATGGTTTTGATCTCTTCACCTCGTTTTCCAACAGTCTCGTTCTCCCAAAGTGCTAGGATTACAAGGTTGAGCCATGTTGGCTGGACTTTATTTATAGAGGTAATTACTGATTTATTTAACTAGAGTTAGGCAGACTGACTGGCATTTATCTTTTGATATTTTCATTGATTTATTTTGTTGTATTCACTCTTATCCTTATTTTAAATAGAGACAGGGATTCTATCAACTTCTTGGCAAGGCTTTTGTTGATGTCCTTCCTGAACTCAGGTGACATAGCTGGCTCAGGCTTTCAGTGAGTGGAAGATTAAAAACATGTGTCAGCAAGTGTGGCTGCTTATATATTGATTTATTTATCTTTCAATTGATTGATTTAGAGGCAGAGTTGCATTTATTTATATTCCTACATGCTTATGGAGAAGCAGGTCTTATTTAGTTACATATTTGGAGGCAAGCTTGGATTTATGTATTCATCTCTCTAGCTGTCTACTACTTTAGAGGCAGCCTGAAATTTATCCATTTATTTATTTAGACACAGAATGGCATCATTTATTAATATACTTAGGTATTTGTGTGCAGGCTTGCATTTATTCATTTTCTAAACTGTCTGTATCATGATTTAGAGGAGGTCTCATATTTATCTACTATTTATGTATTCATTCATTTATTTTAGAGAAAGCCTCGCTCTGTCACCAGGCTGGAGTTCACTGACCCAATCCTGGCTCACTGCAACCTCCAGCCCCTGGGATCAAGCAATTCTTCCTCCTCAGCCTCCAGAGTATCTGGGACCACCGAAGAGTGCCACCGTGCCTGGCTACTATATTTTATTTTTAGTAGACATGGAATGTCACCATGTTGGCCAGGATGGCCTTGATCTCTTGACCTCGTGATCCACCTGCCTATGTCACCCAATGTGCCGGGGTTACAGGCACTAGCCACGGTGTCCCGACTTTATTTAATTATTCGCTCAGCTATTGATTTATTTACATAGTGGCGGGCAGGCAGTCTTTCATTTATTTATGTATATAAATCTATATTTATTTAAATATTTTCATCGTATATTTTAAAATAGAGACAGGGTTTCCTTCACCATCTTGGCCAAGCTGGCCTTGATGTCCTGAGCTCAGGTGATGTACATGGCTCAGGATTCAACTGCGCAGAAGATTGAAAACATGAGCCACCAAGCGTGGCTATGCATTTATTGATTAGGCTACCCTCTTATTAATCAACTTATTTAGAGGCAAACTTGCATTTATTTATTTACTGATGTATTTTTGAGAAGCAGGTCGCAGTTAGTTATTTGTATATTTATTTACTTATTTGTTTATTGGTATATTTTGAGGCAGAATTGGATTTATGTATTCATCTAACTATGTATTTATTTAGAGGCAGCCTGACAATTACTCATTTATTTATTTAGACCCAGAATGGCATCATTTATTAATATACTTAGGTATTTGTGTGCAGGCTTGCATTTATTTATTTTCTGACGGACTTATGGAGAAGCAGGCCTTGTTTATTTACATATTTGGAGGCAAACTTGGATTTATGTATTCATCTGTCTACCTATCTACTTCTTTAGAGGCAGCCTGACATTTACTCATTTATTTATTTAGACCCAGAATGGCATCATTTATTAATATACTTAGGTATTTGTGTGCAGGCTTGCATTTATTCATTTTCTAAATATTCTGCATCATGATTTATAGGAGGTCTCATATTTATCTACCTATTTATGTATTCATTCATTTATTTTAGAGAAAGCATCGCTCTGTCAGCAGGCTGGAGTGCACTGGCCCAATCTTGGCTCACTGCAACCTCCAGCCCCTGGGATCAAGCAATTCTTCCTCCTCAGCCTCCAGTATCTGGGACCAACGAAGAGTGCCACCGTGCCTGGCTACTATATTTTATTTTTAGTAGACATGGAATGTCACCATGTTGGCCAGGATGGCCTTGATCTCTTGACCTCGTGATCCACCTGCCTATGTCACCCAATGTGCCGGGGTTACAGGCACTAGCCACGGTCTCCCGACTTTTATTTAATTATTTGTTCAGCTATTGATTTATTTACATAGTGGCAGGCAGGCAGTCTTTAATTTATTTATGTATATAAATCTATATTTATTTAAATATTATCATCATATATTTTAAAATAGAGACAGTGTTTCCTTCACCTTCTTGTCCAAGCTGGCCTTGATGTCCTGAGCTCAGGTGATGTACATGACTCAGGATTCAACTGCGCAGAAGATTGAAAACATGAGACACCAAGCGTGGCTATGCATTTATTGATTAGGCTACCCTCTTATTAATTAACCTTTTTAGAGGCAAACTTGCATTTATTTATTTATTGATGTATTTTTGAGAAGCAGGTCGCAGTTAGTTATTTGTATATTTATTTACTTATTTGTTTATTGGTATATTTTGAGGCAGAATTGGATTTATGTATTCATCTAACTATGTATTTATTTAGAGGCAGCCGGACAATTACTCATTCATTTATTTACATACCTACCTATATAATTATTTAGAGGCAGGCTGGCATTTATTTACTTAGACACTGGTTCGCATTTGTTAATTTGTTTTTTATTTTAGTCGGATTCTTGCTCTGTCACCAGGCTGGAGTGCAGTTGTGCAAACTCAGCTTATTGCATCTTTTGACTCCTGGGTGAAAGCGATGCTTTTGCCTGAGCCTCTTGAGTACCTGGGACGAGAGGTGCATTCTACCACGCCTGGTAATATTTTTGTATTTTCAGTAGAAATGAGGCTTCACCATGTTGTCCAGAATGTCTCGATCTCTTGCCCTCGTGAGTCGCCTGCCTTGGTATCCCCGAAGGTTGGGATTACAGGCATCATCCACCATGCCGGGTTTTTCTTTAATTATTTCTTTATTTACCTAGAGGCATGCAGGTCTTCTGGCATGTACATATGTATACGTATATGTACATATATGTGTATATATGTATATGTATTTATGTATGTATACACAAGTATATATGTATACATTTATCTATTTTGATTTAACTATTTTCACCTTATTATTTTTTAATAGAGACAGGGTAACTTTTCTTATCTTGGCCAGGCTGGTCTTGGTGTCCTGAACTCAGTTGATATATATATGGCTCAGGTTCCCAACTGGTGTAGATTTCAAGCATTAGCCTCCAAGCAGGGCTATTCATTGATTGATTTATGTATCTATTAATTGATTTATTTAGAGGCAGACTTTTATTTATTAGCTGACATATTTATGGAAAAGCAGGTCACATTTAATTATACATTTAGAGGCAGGCTTGAATTTATGTATCTATCAATCTAGCTATAGAATTATTTTGAGGCAGATTCACATTTACTCATTTATTTATTTAGACCCAGGCTTTCAACATTTATTTACATACTTTTGTATTTCTGTGCAGGCTTACATTTTTTCATTTTCATAGCTTTTATATGATGACATAGAGGCTGTCTTGCATTTCTTGATAAACTGATTGATTGATTTTGGACAGATTTTTGCTCTCTCAGCAAACTGGTGTGCAGAGGCGAAATCCTGGATCCTCGCAAACCCCTCTTTCGTTCCAGCAATTCTTCTTCCCAAGCCAAACTTCTATCTGGGACCCCAGGAACGTGCCACCACACCTGGCTTCTATTTTTGTATTTCTACAAGAGACCAGGTTTCTGCATGTTGGCAAGAATGGTCTTGATCTCTTCACCTCGTGTTCCAACAGTCTCGTCCTCCCAAGGTGCTGGGATTACAAGGTTGAGCCCTGTTGCCTGGACTTTATTTGGAGACGTAATTACTGATTTATTTAATTAGAGGTAGGCAGACTGACTGGCATTTATTTATGGATATTTTCATTGATTTATTTAGTTGTATTCATCTTATTATTTTTGTTAATAGAGACAGGGATTCTTTCAGCTTCTTGGCAAGGCTTTTGTTGATGTCCTCCCTGACCTCACGTGACATAGCTGGCTCAGGTTCCCAGTGAGGAGGGGATTACAAACATGAGTCACCAAGTGTGGCTGCTTATGTATTGATTTATTTACCTTTCATTTGATTGATTTAGAGGCAGAGTTGCATTTATTTATTTTAGGACGGACTTATGGAGAAGCAGGTCTTATTTATTTACATATTTGGAGGCAAACTTGGATTTATGTATTCATCTGTCTACCTATCTACTTCTTTAGAGTCAGCCTGACATTTATCCTTTTTTTATTTAGACCCAAAATGGCATCATTTATTAATATACTTAGGTACTTGTGTGCAGGCTTGCATTTATTCATTTTCTAAACTGTCTGTATCATGATTTATAGGAGGTCTCATATTTATCTACCTATTTATGTATTCATTTCTTTATTTTACAGGAAGCCTCGCTCTGTCAGCAGGCTGGAGTGCACTGGCCCTATCTTGGCTCACTGCAACCTCCAGCCCCTGGGATCAAGCAATTCTTCCTCCTCAGCCTCCGGAGTATCTGGGACCACCAAGAGTGCCACCACGCCTGGCTAATATATTTTATTTTTAGTAGACATGGAATGTCACCATGTTGGCCAGGATGGCCTTGATCTCCTGACCTCGTGACACACATGCCTATGCCACCCAAAGTGCTGGGGTTTCAGGCACTAGCCACCGTGTCCAGACTTTATTTAATTATTTGTTCAGCTATTGATTTATTTACATAGTGGCAGGGAGGCCGTCTTTCATTTATTTATGTATTTAAATCTATATTTATTTAATTATTCTCATCATATTTTTAAAATAGAGACAGGGTTTTCTTCACCATCTTGTCGATGCTGGGCTTGATATTCTGAGCTCAGGTGATGTACCCGGCTCAGGATTCTATTCGCAGAGGATTGAAAACATGAGCCACCAATCGTGGCTATGCATTTATTGATTAGTCTACCCTGTTATTAATTAACTTATTTAGAGGCAAACTTGCATTTATTTATTTACTGATGTACTTATAAAGAAGCAGGTCACAGTTAGTTATTTGTATATTTATTTACTTATTTGTTTATTGGTATATTTTGGGGCAGAATTGGATTTATGTATTCATCTACGTATGTATTTATTTAGAGGCAGCCTGACATTTACTCATTCATTTATTCAGACGCAGGCTCACATCATTAAATTTTATATTTATGTCTTAGTGTGCAGCATTGCGTTTATTTGTTTATTTACATACCTACCTATATAATGATTTAGAGGCAGGCTTGCATTTAGTTTCTTAGACACAGGCTCGCATTTGTTAATTTGTTTTTGTTTTAGACGTATTGTTGCTCTGTCCCCAGGCTGGAGTGCAGTTGTGCAATCTTTGCTTATTGCATCCCTTGACTCCTAGGTGAAAGCAATGCTTTTGCCTGAGCCTCTTGAGTACCTGGGACGAGAGGTGCATTCTACCACGCCTGGTAATATTTTTGTATTTTCAGTAGAGATGAGGTTTCACCATCTTGTCCAGAATGTCTCGATCTCTTGCCCTCGTGAACCGCCTGCCTTGGTCTCCCTGAAGGTTGAAATTACAGGCGTCATCCACCATGCCCTGCCATTCTTTACTTATTTCTTTATTTACCTAGAGGCATGCAGGTCTTCTGGCATGTATATATGTATACGTATATGTACATATATGTGTATATATATGTATATATATATGTATGTATACACACATATATTTGTATACATTTATCTATTTTGATTTAATTATTTTCACTTTTTTATTTGTTAAATTGAGACAGGGTGTTTTTCTTATCTTGGCCAGGCTGGTCTTGGTGTCCTGAACTCAGTTGATATATATATATGTCTCAGTTTCCCAACTGTTGTAGATTTCAAGCATTAGCCTCAGAGCAGGGCAATTCATTGATTGATTTATGTATCAAATAATTGATTTTTTTAGAGGCAGACTTTTATTTATTAGCTGACATACTTATGGAAAAGCAGGTCACATTTAATTCTAGATTTAGAGGCATGCTTGAGTTTATGTATTTATCAATCTAGCTATATAATTATTTTGGGACAGATTCACATTTACTCATTTATTTATTTAGACCCATGTTGGAAACATTTACTTATATACTTGTGTATTTCTGTAAAGGCTTGCATTTATTCATTTTCTTACCTATTTATATGAAGATATAGAGGCTGTCTTGCTTTCCTTGATTAACTGATTGATTGATTGATTGAATTTAGCCAGATTTTTGCTCTTTCAGCAACCTGTTTTGCAGTGTCGCAATCGTGGCTCCTTGCAACCACCCTCTTTCGTTCCAGCAATTTTTCTTCCCCAGCCTACCTCCTAGCTTGGACCCCAGGGGCGTGCCACCTAACCTGGCTTATATTTTTGTATTTCTTTAAGAGGCCAGGTTTCTCCATGTTCGCCAGGATGGTCTTGATATGTTCACATCGTGTTCCAACAGTCTCGTCCTCCCAAACTTCTGGGATTACAAGGTTGAGCCATGTTGCCTGGACTTTATTGATAGACGTAATTACTGATTTATCTAACTAGAGGTAGGCAGCGTGACTGGCATTTATTTATTGATTTTTTCATTGATTTATTT
>CM038404.1:32247644-32281182 GCA_021498475.1 Saguinus midas | reverse complement strand
CCTACCTATATAATGATTTAGAGGCAGACTTTTATTTATTAGCTGACATATTTATGGAAAAGCAGGTCACATTTAATTCTAGATTTAGAGGCAGGCTGGCATTTATTTATTTAGAGGCAGAGTTGCATTTATTTATTTTACAGGAAGCCTCGCTCTGTCAGCAGGCTGGAGTGCAGTTGTGCAATCTTTGCTTATTGCATCCGTTGACTCCTAGGTGAAAGCAATGCTTTTGCCTGAGCCTCTTGAGTACCTGGGACGAGAGGTGCATTCTACCACGCCTGGTAATATTTTTGTATTTCTACAAGAGACCAGGTTTCTCCATGTTGGCCAGGATAGCCTTGATCTCCTGAACTCGTGACACACATGCCTATGCGACCCTAAGTGCTGGGGTTTCAGGCACTAGCCACCGTGTCCAGACTTTTATTTAATTATTTGTTCAGCTATTGATTTATTTACCTTTCATTTGATTGATTTAGAGGCAGAGTTGCATTTATTTATTTAGAGGCAGGCTGGCATTTATTTACTTAGACACAGGCTCGCATTTGTTAATTTGTTTTTATTTAGACGTATTGTTGCTCTGTCACCAGGCTGGAGTGCAGTTGTGCAATCTTTGCTTATTGCATCCGTTGACTCCTAGGTGAAAGCAATGCTTTTGCCTGAGCCTCTTGAGTACCTGGGACGAGAGGTGCATTCTACCACGCCTGGTAATATTTTTGTATTTCTACAAGAGACCAGGTTTCTGCATGTTGGCAAGAATGGTCTTGATCTCTTCACGTCGTGTTCCAACAGTCTCGTCCTCCCAAGGTGCTGGGATTACAAGGTTGAGCCATGTTGCCTGGACTTTATTTGGAGACGTAATTACTGATATATTTAATTAGAGGTAGGCAGACTGACTGGCATTTATTTATTTAGAGGCAGGCTTGAATTTATGTATTTAAATCTATATTTATTTAATTATTCTCATCATATTTTTAAAATAGAGACAGGGATTCTTTCAGCTTCTTGGCAAGGCTTTTGTTGATGTCCTCCTGACCTCACGTGACATAGCTGGCTCAGGTTCCCAACTGGTGTAGATTTCAAGCATTAGCCTCTAAGCAGGGCTATTCATTGATTGATTTAGAGGCAGGCTTGAATTTATGTATCTATCAATCTAGCTATATAATTATTTAGAGGCAGGCTGGCATTTATTTATTTAGAGGCAGGCTGGCATTTATTTATTTTACAGGAAGCCTCGCTCTGTCAGCAGGCTGGAGTGCAGTTGTGCAATCTTTGCTTATTGCATCCGTTGACTCCTAGGTGAAAGCAATGCTTTTGCCTGAGCCTCTTGAGTACCTGGGACGAGAGGTGCATTCTACCACGCCTGGTAATATTTTTGTATTTTCAGTAGAGATGAGGTTTCACCATCTTGTCCAGAATGTCTCGATCTCTTGCCCTCGTGAGTCGCCTGCCTTGGTCTCCCTGAAGGTTGGGATTACAGGCATCATCCACCATGCCCGGCCATTCTTTACTTATTTCTTTATTTACCTAGAGGCATGCAGGTCTTCTGGCATGTATATATGTATACGTATATGTATATATATGTGTATATATGTATATGTATATATGTATGTATACACAAGTATATATGTATACATTTATCTATTTTGATTTAATTATTTTCACCTTATTATTTTTAAATAGAGACAGGGTGTTTTTCTTATCTTGGCCAGGCTGGTCTTGGTGTCCTGAACTCAGTTGATATATATATGGCTCAGGTTCCCAACTGGTGTAGATTTCAAGCATTAGCCTCAAGCAGGGCTATTCATTGATTGATTTATGTATCTATTAATTGATTTATTTAGAGGCAGACTTTTATTTATTAGCTGACATACTTATGGAAAAGCAGGTCACATTTAATTCTAGATTTAGAGGCATGCTTGAGTTTATGTATTTATCAATCTAGCTATATAATTATTTTGGGACAGATTCACATTTACTCATTTATTTATTTAGACCCATGTTGGAAACCTTTACTTATATACTTGTGTATTTCTGTGCAGGCTTGCATTTATTCATTTTCTTAGCTATTTATATGATGATATAGAGGCTGTCTTGCTTTCCTTGATTAACTGATTGATTGATTTTGGACAGATTTTTGCTCTCTCAGCAACCTGGTTTGCAGTGGCGCAATCGTGGCTCCTTGCAACCACCCTCTTTCGTTCCAGCAATTCTTCTTCCCAGCCTACCTCCTAGCTGGGACCCCAGGAACGTGCCACCACACCTGGCTTCTATTTTGTATTTCTACAAGAGACCAGGTTTCTCCATGTTGGCCAGGATGGTCTTTATCTCTTCACCTCGTGTTCCAACAGTCTCGTCCTCCCAAAGTGTTGGGATTACAAGGTTGAGCCATGTTGCCTGGACTTTATTTAGAGAAGTAATTACTGATTTATTTAATTAGAGGTAGGCAGATTTACTGCCATTTCTTTATTGATATTTTCATTGCTTTATTTTGTTGTATTCATCTTATTCATTTTTTAAATAGAGACAGGGATTCTTTCAGCTTCTCGGCAAGGTTATGGTGATGTCCTTCCTGACCTCAGGTGACATAGCTGGCTCAGGTTCCCAGTGAGTGGGGGATTAAAAACATGAGTCAGCAAGTGTGGCTGCTTATGTATTGATTTATTTACCTTTCAATTGATTGATTTAGAGGCAGAGTTGCATTTATTTATTTTCTGACGGACGTATGGAGAAGCAGGTCTTATTTATTTACATATTTGGAGGCAAACTTGGATTGATGTATTCATCTGTCTACCTATCTACTTCTTTAGAGGCAGCCTGACATTTGTCCATTTATTTATTTAGACCCAAATTGGCATCATTTATTAATATACCTAGGTATTTGTTTGCAGGCTTGCGTTTATTCATTTTCTAAACTGTCTGTATCATGATTTATAGGAGGACTCATATTTATATACTTATTTATGTATTCATTTCTTTATTTTACAGGAAGCCTCGCTCTGTCAGCAGGCTGGAGTGCACTGGCCCTATCTTGGCTCACTGCAACCTCCAGCCCCTGGGATCAAGCAATTCTTCCTCCTCAGCCTCCGGAGTATCTGGGACAACCGAGGAGTGCCACCACGCCTGGCTAATATATTTTATTTTTAGTAGACATGGAATGTCACCATGTTGGCCAGGATGGCCTTGATCTCCTGACCTCGTGACACACATGCCTATGCCACCCAAAGTGCTGGGGTTTCAGGCACTAGCCACCGTGTCCAGACTTTTATTTAATTATTTGTTCAGCTATTGATTTATTTACATAGTGGCAGGGAGGCCGTCTTTCATTTATTTATGTATTTAAATCTATATTTATTTAATTATTCTCATCATATTTTTAAAATAGAGACAGGGTTTTCTTCACCATCTTGTCGATGCTGGGCTTGATATTCTGAGCTCAGGTGATGTACATGGCTCAGGATTCTATTCGCAGAGGATTGAAAACATGAGCCACCAATCGTGGCTATGCATTTATTGATTAGTCTACCCTGTTATTAATTAACTTATTTAGAGGCAAACTTGCATTTATTTATTTATTGATGTATTTTTGAGAAGCAGGTCACAGTTAGTTATTTGTATATTTATTTACTTATTTGTTTATTGGTATATTTTGGGGCAGAATTGGATTTATGTATTCATCTAACTATGTATTTATTTAGAGGCAGCCTGACATTTACTCATTCATTTATTCAGACGCAGGCTCACATCATTAAATTTTATATTTATGTCTTAGTGTGCAGCATTGCGTTTATTTGTTTCTTTACATACCTACCTATATAATGATTTAGAGGCAGGCTTGCATTTAGTTTCTAAGACACAGGCTCGCATTTGTTAATTTGTTTTTGTTTTAGACGTATTGTTGCTCTGTCCCCAGGCTGGAGTGCAGTTGTGCAATCTTTGCTTATTGCATCCGTTGACTCCTAGGTGAAAGCAATGCTTTTGCCTGAGCCTCTTGAGTACCTGGGACGAGAGGTGCATTCTACCACGCCTGGTAATATTTTTGTATTTTCAGTAGAGATGAGGTTTCACCATCTTGTCCAGAATGTCTCGATCTCTTGCCCTCGTGAACCGCCTGCCTTGGTCTCCCTGAAGGTTGAAATACAGGCGTCATCCACCATGCCCGGCCATTCTTTACTTATTTCTTTATTTACCTAGAGGCATGCAGGTCTTCTGGCATGTATATATGTATACGTATATGTACATATATGTGTATATATATGTATATATGTATACACACATATATTTGTATACATTTATCTATTTTGATTTAATTATTTTCACTTTTTTATTTGTTAAATTGAGGCAGGGTGTTTTTCTTATCTTGGCCAGGCTGGTCTTGGTGTCCTGAACTCAGTTGATATATATATGTCTCAGTTTCCCAACTGTTGTAGATTTCAAGCATTAGCCTCCAAGCAGGGCAATTCATTGATTGATTTATGTATCAAATAATTGATTTTTTTAGAGGCAGACTTTTATTTATTAGCTGACATACTTATGGAAAAGCAGGTCACATTTAATTCTAGATTTAGAGGCATGCTTGAGTTTATGTATTTATCAATCTAGCTATATAATTATTTTGGGACAGATTCACATTTACTCATTTATTTATTTAGACCCATGTTGGAAACCTTTACTTATATACTTGTGTATTTCTGTGAAGGCTTGCATTTATTCATTTATTTACATACCTACCTATATAATGATTTAGAGGCAGGCTTGCATTTAGTTTCTAAGACACAGGCTCGCATTTGTTAATTTGTTTTTATTTAGACGTATTGTTGCTCTGTCCCCAGGCTGGAGTGCAGTTGTGCAATCTTTGCTTATTGCATCTCTTGACTCCTAGGTGAAAGCAATGCTTTTGCCTGAGCCTCTTGAGTACCTGGGACGAGAGGTGCATTCTACCACGCCTGGTAATATTTTTGCATTTTCAGTAGAGATGAGGTTTCACCATCTTGTCCAGAATGTCTCGATCTCTTGCCCTCGTGAACCGCCTGCCCTGGTCTCCCTGAAGGTTGAAATACAGGCGTCATCCACCATGCCCGGCCATTCCTTATTTATTTCTTTATTTACCTAGAGGCATGCAGGTCTTCTGGCATGTATATATGTATACGTATATGTACATATATGTGTATATATATATGTATATATACACACATATATTTGTATACATTTATCTATATTTGATTTAATTATTTTCACTTTTTTATTTGTTAAATTGAGGCAGGGTGTTTTTCTTATCTTGGCCAGGCTGGTCTTGGTGTCCTGAACTCAGTTGATATATATATGTCTTCGTTTCCCAACTGTTGTAGATTTCAAGCATTAGCCTCTAAGCAGGGCAATTCATTGATTGATTTATGTATCAAATAATTGATTTTTTTAGAGGCAGACTTTTATTTATTAGCTGACATACTTATGGAAAAGCAGGTCACATTTAATTCTAGATTTAGAGGCATGCTTGAGTTTATGTATTTATCAATCTAGCTATATAATTATTTTGGGACAGATTCACATTTACTCATTTATTTATTTAGACCCATGTTGGAAACCTTTACTTATATACTTGTGTATTTCTGTGAAGGCTTGCATTTATTCATTTATTTATGTATTTATCAATCTAGCTATATAATTATTTAGAGGCAGGCTTGCATTTAGTTTCTAAGACACAGGCTCGCATTTGTTAATTTGTTTTTATTTTAGTCGGATTCTTGCTCTGTCACCAGGCTGGAGTGCAGTTGTGCAAACTTAGCTTATTGCATCTCTTGACTCCTAGGTGAAAGCAATGCTTTTGCCTGAGCCTCTTGAGTACCTGGGACGAGAGGTGCATTCTACCACGCCTGGTAATATTTTTGTATTTTCAGTAGAGATGAGGTTTCACCATGTTGTCCAGAATGTCTCGATCTCTTGCCCTCGTGATCCGCCTGCCTTGGTATCCCGAAGGTTGGGATTACAGGCATCATCCACCATGCCCGGCCATTCTTTACTTATTTCTTTATTTACCTAGAGGCATGCAGGTATTCTGGCATGTATATATGTATACGTATATGTACATATATGTATATATGTATATGTATTTATGTATGTATACACAAGTATATATGTATACATTTATCTATTTTTGATTTAACTATTTTCACCTTATTATTTTTTAAATAGAGACAGGGTAACTTTTCTTATCTTGGCCAGGCTGGTCTTGGTGTCCTGAACTCAGTTGATATATATATGGCTCAGGTTCCCAACTGTTGTAGATTTCAAGCATTAGCCTCCAAGCAGGGCAATTCATTGATTGATTTATGTATCTAATAATTGATTTATTTAGAGGCAGACTTTTATTTATTAGCTGACATATTTATGGAAAAGCAGGTCACATTTAATTCTAGATTTAGAGGCATGCTTGAGTTTATGTATTTATCAATCTAGCTATATAATTATTTTGGGACAGATTCACATTTACTCATTTATTTATTTAGACCCATGTTGGAAACATTTACTTATATACTTGTGTATTTCTGTGAAGGCTTGCATTTATTCATTTTCTTACCTATTTATATGAAGATATAGAGGCTGTCTTGCTTTCCTTGATTAACTGATTGATTGATTGATTGAATTTAGCCAGATTTTTGCTCTTTCAGCAACCTGTTTTGCAGTGTCGCAATCGTGGCTCCTTGCAACCACCCTCTTTCGTTCCAGCAATTTTTCTTCCCCAGCCTACCTCCTAGCTTGGACCCCAGGGGCGTGCCACCTAACCTGGCTTATATTTTTGTATTTCTTTAAGAGGCCAGGTTTCTCCATGTTGGCCAGGATGGTCTTGATCTCTTCACCTCGTGTTCCAACAGTCTCGTCCTCCCAAGGTTCTGGGATTACAAGGTTGAGCCATGTTGCCTGGACTTTATTGATAGACGTAATTACTGATTTATCTAACTAGAGGTAGGCAGCGTGACTGGCATTTATTTATTGATTTTTTCATTGATTTCTTTTGTTGTATTCATATTATTTTTTTAAATAGAGACAGGGATTCTTTCAGCTTCTTGGCAAGACTCTTGTCGATGTCCATCCTGACCTCAGGTGACATAGCTGGGTCAGGCTTCCATTTAGTGGGAGATTAAAAACATGAGTCAGCAAGTGTGGCTGCTTATGTATTGATTTATTTATCTTTCAATTGATTGATTTAGAGGCAGAGTTGCATTTATTTGTTTTCTGACGGACTTATGGAGAAGCAGGCCTTGTTTATTTACATATTTGGAGGCAAACTTGGATTTATGTATTCATCTGTCTAGCTATCTACCCTTTAGAGGCAGCCTGACATTTATTCATTTATTTATTTAGACACAGAATGGCATCATTTATTAATATACTTAGGTATTTGTGTGCAGGCTTGCATTTATTTATTTTCTAAATATTCTGCATCATGATTTATAGGAGGTCTCATATTTATCTACCTATTTATGTATTCATTCATTTATTTTAGAGAAAGCATCGCTCTGTCAGCAGGCTGGAGTGCACTGGCCCAATCTTGTCTCAGTGCAACATCCAGCCCCTGAGATTAAGCAATTCTTCCTCCTCAGCCTCCAGAATATCTGAGACCACCGAAGAGTGCCACAGTGCCTGGCTACTATATTTTATTTTAGTAGACATGGAATGTCACCATGTTGGCCAGGATGGCCTTGATCTCTTGACCTCGTGATCCACCTGCCTATATCACCCAATGTGGCGGGGTTACAGGCACAACCACGGTCTCCCGACCTTATTTAATTATTTGTTCAGCTATTGATTTATTTACATAGTGGCAGGCAGGCAGTCTTTAATTTATTTATGTATATAAATCTATATTTATTTAAATATTATCATCATATTTTTAAATAGAGACAGTGTTTCCTTCACCTTCTTGTCCAAGCTGGCCTTGATGTCCTGAGCTCAGGTGATGTACATGACTCAGGATTCAACTGCAGAAGATTGAAAACATGAGACACCAAGCGTGGCTATGCATTTATTGATTAGGCTACCTCTTATTAATTAACCTTTTAGAGGCAAACTTGCATTTATTTATTTATTGATGTATTTTTGAGAAGCAGGTCGCAGTTGGTTATTTGTATATTTATTTACTTATTTGTTTATTGGTAAATTTTGAGGCAGAATTGCATTTATGTATTCATCTAACTATTTATTTATTTAGAGGCAGCCGGACATTTACTCATTCATTTATTTACATACCTACCTATATAATTATTTAGAGGCAGGCTGGCATTTATTTACTTAGACACAGGTTCGCATTTGTTAATTTGTTTTTTATTTTAGTCGGATTCTTGCTCTGTCACCAGGCTGGAGTGCAGTTGTGCAAACTCAGCTTATTGCATCTTTTGACTCCTGGGTGAAAGCGATGCTTTTGCCTGAGCCTCTTGAGTACCTGGGACGAGAGGTGCATTCTACCACGCCTGGTAATATTTTTGTATTTTCAGTAGAAATGAGGCTTCACCATGTTGTCCAGAATGTCTCGATCTCTTGCCCTCGTGAGTCGCCTGCCTTGGTATCCCCGAAGGTTGGGATTACAGGCATCATCCACCATGCCGGGTTTTTCTTTAATTATTTCTTTATTTACCTAGAGGCATGCAGGTCTTCTGGCATGTATATATGTATACGTATATTTACATATGTGTATATATGTATATGTATTTATGTATGTATACACAAGTATATATGTATACATTTATCTATTTTGCATTTAACTATTTTCACCTTATTATATTTTAAATAGAGACAGGGTTACTTTTCTTATCTTGGCCAGGCTGGTCTTGGTGTCCTGAACTCAGTTGATATATATATGGCTCAGGTTCCCAACTGGTGTAGATTTCAAGCATTAGCCTCCAAGCAGGGCTATTCATTGATTGATTTATGTATCTATTAATTGATTTATTTAGAGGCAGATTTTATTTATTAGCTGACATATTTATGGAAAAGCAGGTCACATTTAATTATACATATAGAGGCAGCCTTGAATTTATGTATCTATCAATCTAGCTATAGAATTATTTTGAGGCCGATTCACCTTTACTCATTTATTTATTTAGACCCAGGCTTTCAACATTTATTTACATACTTTTGTATTTCTGTGCAGGCTTACATTTATTCATTTTCATAGCTTTTTATATGATGATATAGAGGCTGTCTTGCATTTCTTGATAAACTGATTGATTGATTTTGGACAGATTTTTGCTCTCTCAGCAAACTGGTGTGCAGAGGCGAAATCCTGGATCCTCGCAAACAACCTCTTTCGTTCCAGCAATTCTTCTTCCCAAGCCAAACTTCTATCTGGGACCCCAGGAACGTGCCACCACACCTGGCTTCTATTTTTGTATTTCTACAAGAGACCAGGTTTCTGCATGTTGGCAAGGATGGTCTTGATCTCTTCACCTCGTGTTCCAACAGTCTCGTCCTCCCAAGGTGCTGGGATTACAAGGTTGAGCCCTGTTGCCTGGACTTTATTTGGAGACGTAATTACTGATTTATTTAATTAGAGGTAGGCAGACTGACTGGCATTTATTTATGGATATTTTCATTGATTTATTTAGTTGTATTCATCTTATTATTTTTGTTAATAGAGACAGGGATTCTTTCAGCTTCTTGGCAAGGCTTTTGTTGATGTCCTTCCTGACCTCACGTGACATAGCTGGCTCAGGTTCCCAGTGAGCAGGGGATTACAAACATGAGTCACCAAGTGTGGCTGCTTATGTATTGATTTATTTACCTTTCAGTTGATTGATTTAGAGGCAGAGTTGCATTTATTTATTTTATGACGGACTTATGGAGAAGCAGGTCTTATTTATTTACATATTTGGAGGCAAACTTGGATTTATGTATTCATCTGTCTACCTATCTACTTCTTTAGAGGCAGCCTGACATTTATCCTTTTTTTTATTTAGACCCAAAATGGCATCATTTATTAATATACTTAGGTACTTGTGTGCAGGCTTGCGTTTATTCATTTTCTAAACTGTCTGTATCATGATTTATAGGAGGTCTCATATTTATCTACCTATTTATGTATTCATTTCTTTATTTTACAGGAAGCCTCGCTCTGTCAGCAGGCTGGAGTGCACTGGCCCTATCTTGGCTCACTGCAACCTCCAGCCCCTGGGATCAAGCAATTCTTCCTCCTCAGCCTCCGGAGTATCTGGGACAACCGAGGAGTGCCACCACGCCTGGCTAATATATTTTATTTTTAGTAGACATGGAATGTCACCATGTTGGCCAGGATGGCCTTGATCTCCTGACCTCGTGACACACATGCCTATGCCACCCAAAGTGCTGGGGTTTCAGGCACTAGCCACCGTGTCCAGACTTTATTTAATTATTTGTTCAGCTATTGATTTATTTACATAGTGGCAGGAGGCCGTCTTTCATTTATTTATGTATTTAAATCTATATTTATTTAATTATTCTCATCATATTTTTTAAAATAGAGACAGGGTTTCATTCACAATCTTGTCCATGCTGGGATTGATATCCGGAGCTCAGGTGATGTACCCGGCTCAGGATTCTATTTGCAGAGGATTGAAAACATGAGCCACCAATCGTGGCTATGCATTTATTGATTAGTCTACCCTGTTATTAATTAACTTATTTAGAGGCAAACTTGCATTTATTTATTTACTGATGTACTTATAAAGAAGCAGGTCACAGTTAGTTATTTGTATATTTATTTACTTATTTGTTTATTGGTATATTTTGAGGCAGAATTGGATTTATGTATTCATCTAACTATGTATTTATTTAGAGGCAGCCTGACATTTACTCATTCATTTATTCAGACGCAGGCTCACATCATTAAATTTTATATTTATGTCTTAGTGTGCAGCATTGCGTTTATTTGTTTCTTTACATACCTACCTATATAATGATTTAGAGGCAGGCTTGCATTTAGTTTCTAAGACACAGGCTCGCATTTGTTAATTTGTTTTTATTTAGACGTATTGTTGCTCTGTCCCCAGGCTGGAGTGCAGTTGTGCAATCTTTGCTTATTGCATCCGTTGACTCCTAGGTGAAAGCAATGCTTTTGCCTGAGCCTCTTGAGTACCTGGGACGAGAGGTGCATTCTACCACGCCTGGTAATATTTTTGTATTTTCAGTAGAGATGAGGTTTCACCATCTTGTCCAGAATGTCTCGATCTCTTGCCCTCGTGATCCGCCTGCCTTGGTCTCCCTGAAGGTTGAAATTACAGGCGTCATCCACCATGCCCGGCCATTCTTTAATTATTTCTTTATTTACCTAGAGGCATGCAGGTCTTCTGGCATGTATATATGTACATATATATGTATATATATATATATGTATATATATATGTACATATGTATGTATACACACATATATTTGTATACATTTATCTATTTTTGATTCAATTATTTTCACTTTATTATTTGTTAAATTGAGACAGGGTGTTTTTCTTATCATGGCCAGGCTGGTCTTGGTGTCCTGAACTCAGTTGATATATATATATATGTCTCAGTTTCCCAACTGTTGTAGATTTCAAGCATTAGCCTCCGAGCAGGGCAATTCATTGATTGATTTATGTATCTAATAATTGATTTTTTTAGAGGCAGACTTTTATTTATTAGCTGACATACTTATGGAAAAGCAGGTCACATTTAATTCTAGATTTAGAGGCATGCTTGAGTTTATGTATTTATCAATCTAGCTATAAAATTATTTTGGGACAGATTCACATTTACTTATTTATTTATTTAGACCCATGTTGGAAACATTTACTTATATACTTGTGTATTTCTGTGGAGGCTTTCATTTATTCATTTTCTAAACTGTCTGTATCATGATTTATAGGAGGTCTCATATTTATCTACCTATTTATGTATTCATTTCTTTATTTTACAGGAAGCCTCGCTCTGTCAGCAGGCTGGAGTGCACTGGCCCTATCTTGGCTCACTGCAACCTCCAGGCCCTGGGATCAAGCAATTCTTCCTCCTCAGCCTCCGGAGTATCTGGGACAACCGAGGAGTGCCACCACGCCTGGCTAATATATTTTATTTTTAGTAGACATGGAATGTCACCATGTTGGCCAGGATGGCCTTGATCTCCTGACCTCGTGACACACATGCCTATGCCACCCAAAGTGCTGGGGTTTCAGGCACTAGCCACCGTGTCCAGACTTTATTTAATTATTTGTTCAGCTATTGATTTATTTACATAGTGGCAGGAAGGCCGTCTTTCATTTATTTATGTATTTAAATCTATATTTATTTAAATATTATCATCATATATTTTAAAATAGAGAAAGGGTTTCTTCACCATCTTGTCTATGCTGGGCTTGATATTCTGAGCTCAGGTGATGTGCCCGGCTCAGGATTCTATTGGCAGAGGATTGAAAACATGAGCCACCAACCGTGGCTATGCATTTATTGATTAGTCTACCCTGTTATTAATTAACTTATTTAGAGGCAAACTTGCATTTATTGATTTATTGATGTATTTTTGAGAAGCAGGTCACAGTTAGTTATTTGTATATTTATTTACTTATTTGTTTATTGGTATATTTTGGGGCAGAATTGGATTTATGTATTCATCTAACTATGTATTTATTTAGAGGCAGCCTGACATTTACTCATTCATTTATTCAGACGCAGGCTCACATCATTAAATTTTATATTTATGTCTTAGTGTGCAGCATTGCGTTTATTTGTTTATTTACATACCTACCTATATAATGATTTAGAGGCAGGCTTGCATTTAGTTTCTTAGACACAGGCTCGCATTTGTTAATTTGTTTTTTATTTTAGACGTATTGTTGCTCTGTCCCCAGGCTGGAGTGCAGTTGTGCAATCTTTGCTTATTGCATCCGTTGACTCCTAGGTGAAAGCAATGCTTTTGCCTGAGCCTCTTGAGTACCTGGGACGAGAGGTGCATTCTACCACGCCTGGTAATATTTTTGTATTTTCAGTAGAGATGAGGTTTCACCATCTTGTCCAGAATGTCTCGATCTCTTGCCCTCGTGATCCGCCTGCCTTGGTCTCCCTGAAGGTTGAAATTACAGGCGTCATCCACCATGCCCGGCCATTCTTTACTTATTTCTTTATTTACCTAGAGGCATGCAGGTCTTCTGGCATGTATATATGTATACGTATATGTACATATATGTGTATATATATATATATATATATATGTATGTATACACACATATATTTGTATACATTTATCTATTTTGATTTAATTATTTTCACCTTTTTATTTGTTAAATTGAGACAGGGTGTCTTTTCTTATCTTGGCCAGGCTGGTCTTGGTGTCCTGAACTCAGTTGATATATATATGTCTCAGTTTCCCAACTGTTGTAGATTTCAAGCATTAGCCTCCAAGCAGGGCAATTCATTGATTGATTTATGTATCAAATAATTGATTTTTTTAGAGGCAGACTTTTATTTATTAGCTGACATACTTATGGAAAAGCAGGTCACATTTAATTCTAGATTTAGAGGCATGCTTGAGTTTATGTATTTATCAATCTAGCTATATAATTATTTTGGGACAGATTCACATTTACTCATTTATTTATTTAGACCCATGTTGGAAACATTTACTTATATACTTGTGTATTTCTGTGAAGGCTTGCATTTATTCATTTATTTATGTATTCATCTACCTATGTATTTATTTAGAGGCAGCCTGACATTTATTCATTTATTTATGTATTCATTCATTTATTTATTTAGACGTATTGTTGCTCTGTCACCAGGCTGGAGTGCAGTTGTGCAATCTTTGCTTATTGCATCCGTTGACTCCTAGGTGAAAGCAATGCTTTTGCCTGAGCCTCTTGAGTACCTGGGACGAGAGGTGCATTCTACCACGCCTGGTAATATTTTTGTATTTTCAGTAGAGATGAGGTTTCACCATCTTGTCCAGAATGTCTCGATCTCTTGCCCTCGTGAACCGCCTGCCTTGGTCTCCCTGAAGGTTGAAATTACAGGCATCATCCACCATGCCGGCCATTCTTTACTTATTTCTTTATTTACCTAGAGGCATGCAGGTCTTCTGGCATGTATATATGTATACGTATATGTACATATATGTGTATATATATATATGTATGTATACACACATATATTTGTATACATTTATCTATATTTGATTTAATTATTTTCACTTTTTTATTTGTTAAATTGAGGCAGGGTGTTTTTCTTATCTTGGCCAGGCTGGTCTTGGTGTCCTGAACTCAGTTGATATATATATGTCTCAGTTTCCCAACTGTTGTAGATTTGAAGCATTAGCCTCCAAGCAGGGCTATTCATTGATTGATTTATTTATCTAATAATTGATTTTTTCAGAGGCAGACATTTATTTATTAGCTGACATACTTATGGAAAAGCAGGTCACATTTAATTCTAGATTTAGAGGCATGCTTGAGTTTATGTATTTATCAATCTAGCTATATAATTATTTTGGGACAGATTCACATTTACTCATTTATTTATTTAGACCCATGTTGGAAACCTTTACTTATATACTTGTGTATTTCTGTGAAGGCTTGCATTTTTTCATTTTCTTAGCTATTTATATGAAGATATAGAGGCTGTCTTGCTTTCCTTGATTAACTGATTGATTGATTTATGTATTCATTCATTTATTTTAGAGAAAGCATCGCTCTGTCAGCAGGCTGGAGTGCAGTTGTGCAATCTTTGCTTATTGCATCTGTTGACTCCTAGGTGAAAGCAATGCTTTTGCCTGAGCCTCTTGAGTACCTGGGACGAGAGGTGCATTCTACCACGCCTGGTAATATTTTTGTATTTTCAGTAGAGATGAGGTTTCACCATCTTGTCCAGAATGTCTCGATCTCTTGCCCTCGTGATCCGCCTGCCTTGGTCTCCCTGAAGGTTGAAATTACAGGCGTCATCCACCATGCCGGCCATTCTTTACTTATTTCTTTATTTACCTAGAGGCATGCAGGTCTTCTGGCATGTATATATGTATACGTATATGTACATATATGTGTATATATATGTATATATGTATGTATACACACATATATTTGTATACATTTATCTATTTTTGATTTAATTATTTTCACCTTTTTATTTTTTAAAATAGAGACAGGGTAACTTTTCTTATCTTGGCCAGGCTGGTCTTGGTGTCCTGAACTCAGTTGATATATATATGTCTCAGTTTCCCAACTGTTGTAGATTTCAAGCATTAGCCTCCAAGCAGGGCAATTCATTGATTGATTTATGTATCTAATAATTGATTTATTTAGAGGCAGACTTTTATTTATTAGCTGACATACTTATGGAAAAGCAGGTCACATTTAATTCTAGATTTAGAGGCAGGCTTGAATTTATGTATCTATCAATCTAGCTATAGAATTATTTTGAGGCAGATTCACATTTACTCATTTATTTATTTAGACCCATGTTGGAAACATTTACTTATATACTTGTGTATTCCTGGGAAGGCTTGCATTTATTCATTTTCTTAGCCATTTAAATGAAGATATAGAGGCTGTCTTGCTTTCCTTGATTAAGTGATTGATTGATTTTAGCCAGATTTTTGCTCTCTCAGCAACCTGGTGTGCAGTGGCGCAATCGTGGCTCCTTGCAACCACCCTCTTTCGTTCCAGCAATTTTTCTTCCCCAGCCTACCTCCTAGCTGGGACCCCAGGGGCGTGCCACCAAACCTGGCTTATATTTTTGTATTTCTCCAAGAGGCCAGGTTTCTCCATGTTCGCCAGGATGGTCTTGATATCTTCACATCGTGTTCCAACAGTCTCGTCCTCCCAAACTGCTGGGATTACAAGGTTGAGCCATGTTGCCTGGACTTTATTTGGAGACGTAATTACTGATTTATTTAATTAGAGGTAGGCAGACTGACTGGCATTTATTTATGGATATTTTCTTTGATTTATTTAGTTGTATAAATCTTATTATTTTTGTTAATAGAGACAGGGATTCTTTCAGCTTCTTGGCAAGACTTTTTTCGATGTCCATCCTGACCTCAGGTGACATAGCTGGGTCAGGCTTCCATTTAGTGGGTGATTAAAAACATGAGTCAGCAAGTGTGGATTCTTATGTATTGATTTAATTATCTTTCAATTGATTGATTTAGAGGCAGAGTTGCATGTATTTTTTTTCTGATGGACGTGTGGAGAAGCAGGCCTTGTTTATTTACATATTTGTAGGCAAGCTTGAATTTATGTATTCATCTGTCTAGCTATTTACCTTTTTAGAGGCAGCCTGACATTTATTCATTTATTTATTTAAACACAGAATGGCATCATTTATTAATAGACTTAAGTATTTGTGTGCAGGCTTCCGTTTATTTATTTTCTAAATATTCTGCATCATGATTTAGAGGAGGTCGCACATTTATCTACTACTTTAGGTATTCATTCATTTATTTTAGAGAAAGCATCGCTCTGTCAGCAGGCTGGAGTGCACTGGCCCAATCTTGTCTCAGTGCAACCTCCAGCCCCTGGGATCAAGCAATTCTTCCTCCTCAGCCTCCAGAATATCTGGGACCACCGAAGAGTGCCACAGTGCCTGGCTATATATTTTATTTTAGTAGATATGGAATGTCACCATGTTGGCCAGGATGGCCTTGATCTCTTGACCTCGTGATCCACCTGCCTATATCACCCAAGTGCTGGGGTTTCAGGCACTAGCCACCGTGTCCAGACTTTTATTTAATTATTTGTTCAGCTATTGATTTACTTACATAGTGGCAGGCAGGCAGTCTAATTTATTTATGTATATAAATCTATATTTTTTTAAATATTATCATCATATATTTTAAAATAGAGACAGTGATTTCTTCACCTTCTTGTCCAAGCTGGCCTTGATATCCTGAGCTCAGGTGATGTATATGACTCAGGATTCAACTTCGCAGAAGATTGAAAACATGAGACACCAAGCATGGCTATGCATTTATGGATTAGGCTACCCTCTTATTAATTAAACTTTTAGAGGCAAACTTGCATTTATTTATTTATTGATGTATTTCTGAGAAGCAGGTTGCAGTTTGTTATTTGTGTATTTATTTACTTATTTGATTTTTGGTATATTTTGAGGTAGAATTGGATTTATGTATTCATATAACTGTGGATTTATTTAGAGGCAGCTTGACAATTACTCATTCATTTATTTAAATACCTACCTATATAATTATTTAGAGGCAGGCTGGTATTTATTTACTTAGACACAGGTTCGCATTTGTTAATTGGTTTTTTATTTTAGTCGGATTCTTGCTCTGTCACCAGGCTGGAGTGCAGTTGTGCAAACTTAGCTTATTGCATCTTTTGACTCCTGGGTGAAAGCGATGCTTTGCCTGAGCCTCTTGAGTACCTGGGACGAGGTGCATTCTACCACGCCTGGTAATATTTTTGTATTTTCAGTAGAAATGAGGCTTCACCATGTTGTCCAGAATGTGTCAATCTCTTGCCCTCGTGAGTCACCTGCCTTCGTATCCCCGAAGTTTGGGATTACAGGCATCATCCACCATGCCGGGTTTTCTTTAATTATTTCTTTATTTACCTAGAGGCATGCAGGTCTTCTGGCATGTATATATGTATATATGTATACGTATTTACATATATGTGTATATATGTATGTATACACACATATATATGTATACATTTATCTATTTTGATTTAACTATTTTCACCTTATTATTTTTTAAATAGAGACAGGGTAACTTTTCTTATCTTGGCCAGGCTGGTCTTGGTGTCCTGAACTCAGTTGATATATATATGTCTCAGGTTCCCAACTGTTGTAGATTTCAAGCATTAGCCTCAAGCAGGGCTATTCATTGATTGATTTATGTATCTATTAATTGATTTATTTAGAGGCAGACTTTTATTTATTAGCTGACATATTTATGGAAAAGCAGGTCACATTTAATTATACATTTAGAGGCAGGCTTGAATTTATGTATCTATCAATCTAGCTATAGAATTATTTTGAGGCAGATTCACATTTACTCATTTATTTATTTAGACCCAGGCTTTCAACATTTATTTACATACTTTTGTATTTCTGTGCAGGCTTACATTTATTCATTTTCATAGCTTTTTGTATGATGATATAGAGGCTGTCTTGCATTTCTTGATAAACTGATTGATTGATTTTGGACAGATTTTTGCTCTCTCAGCAAACTGGTGTGCAGAGGCGAAATCCTGGATCCTTGCAAACACCCTCTTTCGTTCCAGCAATTCTTCTTCCCAAGCCAAACTTCTATCTGGGACCCCAGGAACGTGCCACCACACCTGGCTTCTATTTTGGTATTTCTACAAGAGACCAGGTTTCTGCATGTTGGCAAGGATGGTCTTGATCTCTTCACCTCGTGTTCCAACAGTCTCGTCCTCCGAAGGTGCTGAAATTACAAGGTTGAGCCCTGTTGCCTGGACTTTATTGATAGACGTAATTACTGATTTATTTAATTAGAGGTAGGCAGACTGACTGGCATTTATTTATGGATATTTTCATTGATTTATTTAGTTGTATTCATCTTATTATTTTTGTTAATAGAGACAGGGATTCTTTCAGCTTCTTGGCAAGGCTTTTGTTGATGTCCTTCCTGACCTCACGTGACATAGCTGGCTCAGGTTCCCAGTGAGCACGGGATTACAAACATGAGTCACCAAGTGTGGCTGCTTATGTATTGATTTATTTACCTTTCAGTTGATTGATTTAGAGGCAGAGTTGCATTTATTTATTTTATGACGGACTTATGGAGAAGCAGGTCTTATTTATTTACATATTTGGAGGCAAACTTGGATTTATGTATTCATCTGTCTACCTATCTACTTCTTTAGAGGCAGCCTGACATTTATTTATTTTTTTATTTAGACCCAAAATGGACTCATTTATTAATATACTTAAGTACTTGTGTGCAGGCTTGCATTTATTCATTTTCTAAACTGTCTGTATCATGATTTATAGGAGGTCTCATATTTATCTACCTATTTATGTATTCATTTCTTTATTTTACAGGAAGCCTCGCTCTGTCAGCAGGCTGGAGTGCACTGGCCCTATCTTGGCTCACTGCAACCTCCAGCCCCTGGGATCAAGCAATTCTTCCTCCTCAGCCTCCGGAATATCTGGGACAACAGAGTGCCACCACGCCTGGCTAATATATTTTATTTTTAGTAGACATGGAATGTCTCCATGTTGGCCAGGATGGCCTTGATCTCCTGACCTCGTGACACACATGTCTATATCACCCAATGTGCCGGGGTTACAGGTACAAACACGGTCTCCCGACCTTATTTAATTATTTGTTCAGCTATTGATTTATTTACATAGTGGCAGGAAGGCCGTCTTTCATTTATTTATGTATTTAAATCTATATTTATTTAATTATTCTCATCATATTTTTAAAAATAGAGACAGGGTTTTCTTCACCATCTTGTCCAAGCTGGCCTTGATGTCCTGAGCTCAGGTGATGTACATGACTCAGGATTCTATTTGCAGAAGATTGAAAACATGAGCCACCAATCGCGGCTATGCATTTATTGATTAGTCTACCCTGTTATTAATTAACTTATTTAGAGGCAAACTTGCATTTATTTATTTACTGATGTACTTATAAAGAAGCAGGTCACAGTTAGTTATTTGTATATTTATTTACTTATTTGTTTATTGGTATATTTTGAGGCAGAATTGGATTTATGTATTCATCTAACTATGTATTTATTTAGAGGCAGCCTGACATTTACTCATTCATTTATTCAGACGCAGGCTCACATCATTAAATTTTATATTTATGTCTTAGTGTGCAGCATTGCGTTTATTTGTTTCTTTACATACCTACCTATATAATGATTTAGAGGCAGACTGGCATTTAGTTTCTTAGACACAGGCTCGCTTTTGTTAATTTGTTTTTGTTTTAGACGGATTGTTGCTCTGTCACCAGGCTGGAGTGCAGTTTTGCAATCTAAGCTTATTGCATCTGTTGACTCCTAGGTGAAAGCAATGCTTTTGCCTGAGCCTCTTGAGTACCTGGGACGAGAGGTGCATTCTACCACGCCTGGTAATATTTTTGTATTTTCAGTAGAGATGAGGTTTCACCATCTTGTCCAGAATGTCTCGATCTCTTGCCCTCGTGATCCGCCTGCCTTGGTCTCCCTGAAGGTTGAAATTACAGGCGTCATCCACCATGCCCGGCCATTCTTTACTTATTTCTTTATTTACCTAGAGGCATGCAGGTCTTCTGGCATGTATATATGTATACGTATATGTACATATATGTGTATATATATATGTATATATGTATGTATACACACATATATTTGTATACATTTATCTATTTTTGATTTAATTATTTTCACCTTTTTATTTGTTAAATTGAGACAGGGTGTCTTTTCTTATCTTGGCCAGGCTGGTCTTGGTGTCCTGAACTCAGTTGATATATATATGTCTCAGTTTCCCAACTGTTGTAGATTTCAAGCATTAGCCTCCAAGCAGGGCAATTCATTGATTGATTTATGTATCTAATAATTGATTTATTTAGAGGCAGACTTTTATTTATTAGCTGACATATTTATGGAAAAGCAGGTCACATTTAATTCTAGATTTAGAGGCATGCTTGAGTTTATGTATTTATCAATCTAGCTATATAATTATTTTGGGACAGATTCACATTTACTCATTTATTTATTTAGACCCATGTTGGAAACATTTACTTATATACTTGTGTATTTCTGTGAAGGCTTGCATTTATTCATTTTCTTAGCTATTTATATGAAGATATAGAGGCTGTCTTGCTTTCCTTGATTAACTGATTGATTGATTGATTTTAGCCAGATTTTTGCTCTCTCAGCAACCTGGTGTGCAGTGGCGCAATCGTGGCTCCTTGCAACCACCCTCTTTCGTTCCAGCAATTTTTCTTCCCAGCCTACCTCCTATCTGGGACCCCAGGGGCGTGCCACCAAACCTGGCTTATATTTTTGTATTTCTTTAAGAGGCCAGGTTTCTCCATGTTCGCCAGGATGGTCTTGATATCTTCACATCGTGTTCCAACAGTCTCGTCCTCCCAAACTGCTGGGATTACAAGGTTGAGCCATGTTGCCTGGACTTTATTGATAGACGTAATTACTGATTTATTTAACTAGAGGTAGGCACTGTGACTGGCATTTATTTATTGATATTTTCATTGATTTATTTTGTTGTATTCATCTTATTTTTTTAAATAGAGACAGGGATTCTTTCAGCTTCTTGGCAAGACTTTTGTCGATGTCCATCCTGACCTCAGGTGACATAGCTGGGTCAGGCTTCCATTTAGTGGGAGATTAAAAACATGAGTCAGCAAGTGTGGATTCTTATGTATTGATTTATTTATCTTTCAATTGATTGATTTAGAGGCAGAGTTGCATTTATTTGTTTTCTGACGGACGTGTGGAGAAGCAGGCCTTGTTTATTTACATATTTGTAGGCAAGCTTGGATTTATGTATTCATCTGTCTAGCTATCTACCCCTTTAGAGGCAGCCTGACATTTATTCATTTATTTATTTAGACACAGAATGGCATCATTTATTAATATACTTAGGTATTTGTGTGCAGGCTTGCATTTATTCATTTTCTAAACTGTCTGTATCATGATTTAAAGGAGGTCTCATATTTATCTACCTATTTATGTATTCATTCATTTATTTTAGAGAAAGCATCGCTCTGTCAGCAGGCTGGAGTACACTGGCCCAATCTTGTCTCAGTGCAACATCCAGCCCCTGAGATTAAGCAATTCTTCCTCCTCAGCCTCCAGAATATCTGAGACCACCGAAGAGTGCCACAGTGCCTGGCTACTATATTTTATTTTTAGTAGACGTGGAATGTCACCATGTTGGCCAGGATGGCCTTGATCTCTTGACCTCGTGATCCACCTGCCTATATCACCCAATGTGCCGGGGTTACAGGCACAACCACGGTCTCCCGACCTTATTTAATTATTTGTTCAGCTATTGATTTATTTACATAGTGGCAGGCAGGCAGTCTTTAATTTATTTATGTATATAAATCTATATTTATTTAAATATTATCATCATATATTTTAAAATAGAGACAGTGTTTCCTTCACCTTCTTGTCCAAGCTGGCCTTGATGTCCTGAGCTCAGGTGATGTACATGACTCAGGATTCAACTGCGCAGAAGATTGAAAACATGAGACACCAAGCGTGGCTATGCATTTATTGATTAGGCTACCCTCTTATTAATTAACCTTTTTAGAGGCAAACTTGCATTTATTTATTTATTGATGTATTTTTGAGAAGCAGGTCGCAGTTAGTTATTTGTATATTTATTTACTTATTTGTTTATTGGTATATTTTGAGGCAGAATTGGATTTATGTATTCATCTAACTATGTATTTATTTAGAGGCAGCTGGACAATTACTCATTCATTTATTTACATACCTACCTATATAATTATTTAGAGGCAGGCTGGCATTTATTTACTTAGACACAGGTTCGCATTTGTTAATTTGTTTTTTATTTTAGTCGGATTCTTGCTCTGTCACCAGGCTGGAGTGCAGTTGTGCAAACTCAGCTTATTGCATCTTTTGACTCCTGGGTGAAAGCGATGCTTTGCCTGAGCCTCTTGAGTACCTGGGACGAGAGGTGCATTCTACCACGCCTGGTAATATTTTTGTATTTTCAGTAGAAATGAGGCTTCACCATGTTGTCCAGAATGTCTCGATCTCTTGCCCTCGTGAGTCGCCTGCCTTGGTATCCCCGAAGGTTGGGATTACAGGCATCATCCACCATGCCGGGTTTTTCTTTAATTATTTCTTTATTTACCTAGAGGCATGCAGGTCTTCTAGTATGTACATATGTATACGTATATTTACATATATGTGTATATATGTATATGTATTTATGTATGTATACACAAGTATATATGTATACATTTATCTATTTTGATTTAACTATTTTCACCTTATTATTTTTTAATAGAGACAGGGTAACTTTTCTTATCTTGGCCAGGCTGGCCTTGGTGTCCTGAACTCAGTTGATATATATATGGCTCAGGTTCCCAACTGGTGTAGATTTCAAGCATTAGCCTCCAAGCAGGGCTATTCATTGATTGATTTATGTATCTATTAATTGATTTATTTAGAGGCAGACTTTTATTTATTAGCTGACATATTTATGGAAAAGCAGGTCACATTTAATTATACATTTAGAGGCAGGCTTGAATTTATGTATCTATCAATCTAGCTATAGAATTATTTTGAGGCAGATTCACATTTACTCATTTATTTATTTAGACCCAGGCTTTCAACATTTATTTACATACTTTTGTATTTCTGTGCAGGCTTACATTTATTCATTTTCATAGCTTTTTATATGATGATATAGAGGCTGTCTTGCATTTCTTGATAAACTGATTGATTGATTTTGGACAGATTTTTGCTCTCTCAGCAAACTGGTGTGCAGAGGCGAAATCCTGGATCCTCGGAAAACCCTCTTTCGTTCCAGCAATTCTTCTTCCCAAGCCAAACTTCTATCTGGGACCCCAGGAACGTGCCACCACACCTGGCTTCTATTTTGTATTTCTACAAGAGACCAGGTTTCTGCATGTTGGCAAGGATGGTCTTGATCTCTTCACCTCGTGTTCCAACAGTCTCGTCCTCCCAAGGTGCTGGGATTACAAGGTTGAGCCCTGTTGCCTGGACTTTATTTGGAGACGTAATTACTGATTTATTTAATTAGAGGTAGGCAGACTGACTGGCATTTATTTATGGATATTTTCATTGATTTATTTAGTTGTATTCATCTTATTATTTTTGTTAATAGAGACAGGGATTCTTTCAGCTTCTTGGCAAGGCTTTTCTTGATGTCCTTCCTGACCTCACGTGACATAGCTGGCTCAGGTTCCCAGTGAGCAGGGGATTACAAACATGATTCACCAAGTGTGGCTGCTTATGTATTGATTTATTTACCTTTCAGTTGATTGATTTAGAGGCAGAGTTGCATTTATTTATTTTATGACGGACTTATGGAGAAGCAGGTCTTACTTATTTACATATTTGGAGGCAAACTTGGATTTATGTATTCATCTGTCTACCTATCTACTTCTTTAGAGGCAGCCTGACATTTATCCTTTTTTTATTTAGACCCAAAATGGCATCATTTATTAATATACTTAGGTACTTGTGTGCAGGCTTGCATTTATTCATTTTCTAAACTCTCTGTATCATGATTTATAGGGGGTCTCATATTTATCTAACTAGTTATGTATTCATTTCTTTATTTTACAGGAAGCCTCGCTCTGTCAGCAGGCTGGAGTGCACTGGCCCTATCTTGGCTCACTGCAACCTCCAGGCCCTGGGATCGAGCAATTCTTCCTCCTCAGCCTCCGGAGTATCTGGGACAACCGGGGAGTGCCACCAGGCCTGGCTTATATATTTTATTTTTAGTAGATATGGAATGTCACCATGTTGGCCAGGATGGCCTTGATCTCCTGACCTCGTGACACACATGCCTATGGCACACAAAGTGCTGGGGTTTCAGGCACTAGCCGCCGTGTCCAGACTTTATTTAATTATTTGTTCAGCTAATGATTTATTTACATAGTGGCAGGGAGGCCATCTTTCATTTATTTATGTATTTAAATCTATATTTATTTAATTATTCTCATCATATTTTTTAAAATAGAGACAGGGTTTTCTTCACCATCTTGTCGATGCTGGGCTTGGTATTCTGAGCTCAGGTGATGTACCCGGCTCAGGATTCTATTCGCAGAGGATTGAAAACATGAGCCACCAATCGCGGCTATGCATTTATTGATTAGTCTACCCTGTTATTAATTAACTTATTTAGAGGCAAACTTGCATTTATTTATTTACTGATGTACTTATAAAGAAGCAGGTCACAGTTAGTTATTTGTATATTTATTTACTTATTTGTTTATTGGTAAATTTTGAGGCAGAATTGCATTTATGTATTCATCTATCTATTTATTTATTTAGAGGCAGCCTGACATTTACTCATTCATTTATTCAGACGCAGGCTCACATCATTAAATTTTATATTTATGTCTTAGTGTGCAGCATTGCGTTTATTTGTTTCTTTACATACCTACCTATATAATGATTTAGAGGCAGACTGGCATTTAGTTTCTTAGACACAGGCTCGCTTTTGTTAATTTGTTTTTTGTTTTAGACGTATTGTTGCTCTGTCCCCAGGCTGGAGTGCAGTTGTGCAATCTTTGCTTATTGCATCTCTTGACTCCTAGGTGAAAGCAATGCTTTTGCCTGAGCCTCTTGAGTACCTGGGACGAGAGTTGCATTCTACCACGCCTGGTAATATTTTTGTATTTTCAGTAGAGATGAGGTTTCACCATCTTGTCCAGAATGTCTCGATCTCTTGCCCTCGTGATCCGCCTGCCTTGTTCTCCCTGAAGGTTGAAATTACAGGCGTCATCCACCATGCCCGGCCATTCTTTACTTATTTCTTTATTTACCTAGAGGCATGCAGGTCTTCTGGCATGTATATATGTATACGTATATGTACATATATGTGTATATATATATGTATATATGTATGTACACACATATATTTGTATACATTTATCTATTTTGATTTAATTATTTTCACTTTTTATTTGTTAAATTGAGACAGGGTGTTTTTCTTATCTTGGCCAGGCTGGTCTTGGTGTCCTGAACTCAGTTGATATATATATGTCTCAGTTTCCCAACTGTTGTAGATTTCAAGCATTAGCCTCCAAGCAGGGCAATTCATTGATTGATTTATGTATCTAATAATTGATTTATTTAGAGGCAGACTTTTATTTATTAGCTGACATACTTATGGAAAAGCAGGTCACATTTAATTCTAGATTTAGAGGCAGGCTTGAATTTATGTATCTATCAATCTAGCTCTATAATTATTTTGGGACAGATTCACAATTACTCATTTATTTATTTAGACCCATGTTGGAAACATTTACTCATATACTTGTGTATTTCTGTAAAGGCTTGCATTTATTCATTTTCTTAGCTATTTATATGATGATATAGAGGCTGTCTTGCATTTCTTGATAAACTGATTGATTGATTGATTGATTTTCGCCAGATTTTTGCTCTCTCAGCAACCTGGTGTGCCGTGGCGCAATCGTGGCTCCGTGCAACCACCCTCTTCCGTTCCAGCAATTTTTCTTCCCCAGCCTACCTCCTAGCTTGGACCCCAGGGTCGTGCCACCAAACCTGGCTTATATTTTTGTATTTCTACAAGAGACCAGGTTTCTCCATGTTGGCCAGGATGGTCTTGATATCTTCACATCGTGTTCCAACAGTCTCGTCCTCCCAAACTGCTGGGATTACAAGGTTGAGTCATGTTGCCTGGACTTTATTGATAGACGTAATTACTGTTTTATTTAATTAGAGGTAGGCAGACTGACTGGCATTTATTTATGGATATTTTCATTGATTTATTTAGTTGTATTCATCCTATAATTTTTTAAATAGAGACAGGGATTCTTTCAGCTTCTTGGCAAGACTTTTGTCGATGTCCATCCTGACCTCAGGTGACATAGCTGCGTCAGGCTTCCATTTAATGGGAGATTAAAACCATGAGTCAGCAAGTGTGGATTCTTATGTATTGATTTATTTATCTTTCAATTGATTGATTTAGAGGCAGAGTTGCATTTATTTGTTTTCTGACGGACGTGTGGAGAAGCAGGCCTTGTTTATTTACATATTTGTAGGCAAGCTTGGATTTATGTATTCATCTGTCTAGCTATCTACCCCTTTAGAGGCAGCCTGACATTTATTCATTTATTTATTTAGACACAGAATGGCATCATTTATTAATATGCTTAGGTATTTGTGTGCAGGCTTGCGTTTATTTATTTTCTAAATATTCTGCATCATGATTTAGAGGAGGTCGCACATTTATCTACTTATTTATGTATTCATTCATTTATTTTAGAGAAAGCATCGCTCTGTCAGCAGGCTAGAGTACACTGTCCCAATCTTGTCTCAGTGCAACATCCAGCCCCTGAGATTAAGCAATTCTTCCTCCTCAGCCTCCAGAATATCTGAAACAACAGAAAATTGGCACAGTGCCTGGCTACAATATTTTTTTTAGTAGACGTGGAATGTCACCATGTTGGCCAGGATGGCCTTGCTCTCTTGACCTCGTGATCCACCTCCCTATATCACCCAATGTGCCGAGGTTACAGGCACAACCACGGTCTCCCGACCTTATTTAATTATTTGTTCAGCTATTGATTTATTTACATAGTGGCAGGCAGGCAGTCTTTAATTTATTTATGTATATAAATCTATATTTATTTAAATATTATCATCATATATTTTAAAATAGAGACAGTGTTTCCTTCACCTTCTTGTCCAAGCTTGCCTTGATGTCCTGAGCTCGGGTGATGTACATGACTCAGGATTCAACTGCGCAGAAGATTGAAAACATGAGACACCAAGCGTGGCTATGCATTTATTGATTAGGCTACCTCTTATTAATTAACCTTTTAGAGGCAAACTTGCATTTATTTATTTATTGATGTATTTTTGAGAAGCAGGTCGCAGTTAGTAATTTGTATATTTATTTACTTATTTGTTTATTGGTATATTTTGAGGGAGAATTGGATTTATGTATTCATCTAACTATGTATTTATTTAGAGGCAGCCGGACAATTACTCATTCATTTATTTACATACCTACCTATATAATTATTTAGAGGCAGGCTGGCATTTATTTACTTAGACACAGGTTCGCATTTGTTAATTTGTTTTTTATTTTAGTCGGATTCTTGCTCTGTCACCAGGCTGGAGTGCAGTTGTGCAAACTCAGCTTATTGCATCTTTTGACTCCTGGGTGAAAGCGATGCTTTTGCCTGAGCCTCTTGAGTACCTGGGACGAGAGGTGCATTCTACCACGCCTGGTAATATTTTTGTATTTTCAGTAGAAATGAGGCTTCACCATGTTGTCCAGAATGTCTCGATCTCTTGCCATCGTGAGTCGCCTGCCTTGGTATCCCCGAAGGTTGGGATTACAGGCATCATCCACCATGCCGGGTTTTTCTTTACTTATTTCTTTATTTACCTAGAGGCATGCAGGTCCTCTAGTACGTACATATGTATACGTATATTTACATATCTGTGTATATATGTATATGTATTTATGTATGTATACACAAGTATATATGTATACATTTATCTCTTTTTGATTTAACTATTTTCACCTTATTATTTTCTAAATAGAGACAGGGTAACTTTTCTTATCTTGGCCAGGCTGGTCTTGGTGTCCTGAACTCAGTTGATATATATATGTCTCAGGTTCCCGACTGGTGTAGATTTAAAGCATTAGCCTCCAAGCAGGGCTATTCATTGATTGATTTATGTATCTATTAATTGATTTATTTAGAGGCAGACTTTTATTTATTAGCTGACATATTTATGGAAGAGCAGGTCACATTTAATTCTACATTTAGAGGCAGGCTTGAATTTATGTATCTATCAATCTAGCTATAGAATTATTTTGAGGCAGATTCACATTTACTCATTTATTTATTTAGACCCAGGCTTTCAACATTTATTTACATACTTTTGTATTTCTGTTCAGGCTAACATTTATTCATTTTCATAGCTTTTTATATGATGATATAGAGGCTGTCTTGCATTTCTTGATAAACTGATTGATTGATTTTGGACAGATTTTTGCTCTCTCAGCAAACTGGTGTGCAGAGGCGAAATCCTGGATCCTCGCAAACCCCCTCTTTCGTTCCAGCAATTCTACTTCCCAAGCCAAACTTCTATCTGGGACCCCAGGAACGTGCCACCTCACCTGGCTTCTATTTTTGAATTTCTACAAGAGACCAGCTTTCTGCATGTTGGCAAGGATGGTCTTGATCTCTTCACCTCGTGTTCCAACAGTCTCGTCCTCCCAAGGTGCTGGAATTACAAGGTTGAGCCCTGTTGCCTGGACTTTATTTGGAGACGTAATTACTGTTTTATTTAATTAGAGGTAGGCAGACTGACTGGCATTTATTTATGGATATTTTCATTGATTTATTTAGTTGTATTCATCTTATTATTTTTGTTAATAGAGACAGGGATTCTTTCAGCTTCTTGGCAAGGCTTTTGTTGATGTCCTCCCTGACCTCACGTGACATAGCTGGCTCAGGTTCCCAGTGAGGAGGGGATTACAAACATGAGTCACCAAGTGTGGCTGCTTATGTATTGATTTATTTACCTTTCATTTGATTGATTTAGAGGCAGAGTTGCATTTATTTATTTTATGACGGACTTATGGAGAAGCAGGTCTTACTTATTTACATATTTGGAGGCAAACTTGGATTTATGTATTCATCTGTCTACCTATCTACTTCTTTAGAGTCAGCCTGACATTTATCCTTTTTTTATTTAGACCCAAAATGGCATCATTTATTAATATACTTAGGTACTTGTGTGCAGGCTTGCGTTTATTCATTTTCTAAACTGTCTGTATCATGATTTATAGGAGGTCTCATATTTATCTACCTATTTATGTATTCATTTCTTTATTTTACAGGAAGCCTCGCTCTGTCAGCAGGCTGGAGTGCACTGGCCCTATCTTGGCTCACTGCAACCTCCAGCCCCTGGGATCAAGCAATTCTTCCTCCTCAGCCTCCGGAGTATCTGGGACAACCGAGGAGTGCCACCACGCCTGGCTAATATATTTTATTTTTGTAGACATGTAATGTCACCATGTTGGCCAGGATGGCCTTGATCTCTTGACCTCATGATCCACCTGCCTATATCACCCAATGTGCCGGGGTTTCAGGCACTAGCCACCGTGTCCAGACTTTTATTTAATTATGTGTTCAGCTATTGATTTATTTACATAGTGGCAGGCAGGCAGTCTTTAATTGACTTATGTATATAAATCTATATTTATTTAAATATTATCATCATATATTTTAAAATAGAGACAGTGTTTCCTTCACCTTCTTGTCCAAGCTGGCCTTGATGTCCTGAGCTCAGGAGATGTACATGACTCAGGATTCAACTGCGCAGAAGATTGAAAACATGAGACACCAAGCGTGGCTATGCATTTATTGATTAGGCTACCCTCTTATTAATTAACCTTTTTAGAGGCAAACTTGCATTTATT
This sequence comes from Saguinus midas, assembly GCA_021498475.1. Classification (NCBI taxonomy): domain Eukaryota; kingdom Metazoa; phylum Chordata; class Mammalia; order Primates; family Cebidae; genus Saguinus; species Saguinus midas. The sequence goes on along the minus strand of CM038404.1, from coordinate 32,251,059 downwards.
TATTTATTGATGTATTTTTGAGAAGCAGGTCGCAGTTAGTTATTTGTATATTTATTTACTTATTTGTTTATTGGTATATTTTGAGGCAGAATTGGATTTATGTATTCATCTAACTATGTATTTATTAGAGGCAGCCGGACAATTACTCATTCATTTATTTACATACCTACCTATATAATTATTTAGAGGCAGGCTGGCATTTATTTACTTAGACACAGGTTCGCATTTGTTAATTTGTTTTTTATTTTAGTCGGATTCTTGCTCTGTCACCAGGCTGGAGTGCAGTTGTGCAAACTCAGCTTATTGCATCTTTTGACTCCTGGGTGAAAGCGATGCTTTTGCCTGAGCCTCTTGAGTACCTGGGACGAGAGGTGCATTCTACCACGCCTGGTAATATTTTTGTATTTTCAGTAGAGATGAGGTTTCACCATCTTGTCCAGAATGTCTCGATCTCTTGCCCTCGTGATCCGCCTGCCTTGGTATCCCGAAGGTTGGGATTACAGGCATCATCCACCATGCCGGGTTTTTCTTTAATTATTTCTTTATTTACCTAGAGGCATGCAGGTCTTCTGGCATGTATATATGTATACGTATATGTACATATATGTGTATATATATATGTATATATATATGTATGTATACACATATATTTGTATACATTTATCTATTTTGATTTAATTATTTTCACCTTATTATTTTTTAAATAGAGACAGGTTAACTTTTCTTATCTTGGCCAGGCTGGTCTTGGTGTCCTGAACTCAGTTGATATATATATGGCTCAGGTTCCCAACTGGTGTAGATTTCAAGCATTAGCCTCAAAGCAGGGCTATTCATTGATTGATTTATGTATCTATTAATTGATTTATTTAGAGGCAGACTTTTATTTATTAGCTGACATACTTATGGAAAAGCAGGTCACATTTAATTCTAGATTTAGAGGCATGCCTGTCTCTAGATGGTATTTATCAGTCTAGCTATATAATTATTTTGGGACAGATTCACATTTACTCATTTATTTATTTAGACCCAAGCTTTCAACATTTATTTACCTACTTTGTATTTCTGTGCTGGCTTACATTTATTCATTTTCATAGGTTTTTATATGATGATATAGAGGCTGTCTTGCATTTCTTGATAAACTGATTGATTGATTTTGGACAGATTTTTGCTCTCTCAGCAAACTGGTGTGCAGAGGCGAAATCCTGGATCCTCGCAAACCCCCTCTTTCGTTCCAGCAATTCTTCTTCCCAAGCCAAACTTCTATCTGGGACCCCAGGAACGTGCCACCACACCTGGCTTCTATTTTTGTATTTCTACAAGAGACCAGGTTTCTGCATGTTGGCCAGGATGGTCTTGATATCTTCACATCGTGTTCCAACAGTCTCGTCCTCCCAAACTGCTGGGATTACAAGGTTGAGCCATGTTGCCTGGACTTTATTTGGAGACGTAATTACTGATTTATTTAACTAGAGGTAGGCAGACAGACTGGCATTTATTTATTGATATTTTCATTGATTTATTTAATTGTATTCATCTTATTATTTTTGTTAATAGAGACAGGGATTCTTTCAGCTTCTTGGCAAGGCTTTTGTTGATGTCCTTCCTGACCTCACGTGACATAGCTGGCTCAGGTTCCCAGTGAGCAGGGGATTACAAACATGAGTCACCAAGTGTGGCTGCTTATGTATTGATTTATTTATCTTTCAATTGATTGATTTAGAGGCAGAGTTGCATTTATTTGTTTTCTGACGGACTTATGGAGAAGCAGGCCTTGTTTATTTACATATTTGTAGGCAAGCTTGGATTTATGTATTCATCTGTCTACCTATCTACTTCTTTAGAGGCAGCCTGACATTTATCCTTTTTTTATTTAGACCCAAAATGGCATCATTTATTAATATACTTAGGTACTTGTGTGCAGGCTTGCGTTTATTCATTTTCTAAATATTCTGCATCATGATTTAGAGGAGGTCTCATATTTATCTACTTATTTATGTATTCATTCATTTATTTTAGAGAAAGCATCGCTCTGTCAGCAGGCTGGAGTACACTGGCCCAATCTTGGCTCACTGCAACCTCCAGCCCTGGGATCGAGCAATTCTTCCTCCTCAGCCTCCAGTATCTGGGACAACCGAAGAGTGCCACAGTGCCTGGCTACTATATTTTATTTTTAGTAGATATGGAATGTCACCATGTTGGCCAGGATGGCCTTGATCTCCTGACCTCGTGACACACATGCCTATGGCACACAAAGTGCTGGGGTTTCAGGCACTAGCCGCCGTGTCCAGACTTTATTTAATTATTTGTTCAGCTATTGATTTATTTACATAGTGGCAGGCAGGCAGTCTTTAATTTATTTATGTATATAAATCTATATTTATTTAAATATTATCATCATATATTTTAAAATAGAGACAGTGTTTCCTTCACCTTCTTGTCCAAGCTGGCCTTGATGTCCTGAGCTCAGGTGATGTACATGACTCAGGATTCTATTCGCAGAGGATTGAAAACATGAGCCACCAATCGTGGCTATGCATTTATTGATTAGTCTACCCTGTTATTAATTAACTTATTTAGAGGCAAACTTGCATTTATTTATTTACTGATGTACTTATAAAGAAGCAGGTCACAGTTAGTTATTTGTATATTTATTTACTTATTTGTTTATTGGTATATTTTGAGGCAGAATTGGATTTATGTATTCATCTAACTATGTATTTATTTAGAGGCAGCCTGACATTTACTCATTCATTTATTCAGACGCAGGCTCACATCATTAAATTTTATATTTATGTCTTAGTGTGCAGCATTGCGTTTATTTGTTTATTTACATACCTACCTATATAATGATTTAGAGGCAGGCTTGCATTTAGTTTCTTAGACACAGGCTCGCATTTGTTAATTTGTTTTTTGTTTTAGACGTATTGTTGCTCTGTCCCCAGGCTGGAGTGCAGTTGTGCAATCTTTGCTTATTGCATCTCTTGACTCCTAGGTGAAAGCAATGCTTTTGCCTGAGCCTCTTGAGTACCTGGGACGAGAGGTGCATTCTACCACGCCTGGTAATATTTTTGTATTTTCAGTAGAAATGAGGCTTCACCATGTTGTCCAGAATGTCTCGATCTCTTGCCCTCGTGAGTCGCCTGCCTTGGTCTCCCTGAAGGTTGGGATTACAGGCATCATCCACCATGCCCGGCCATTCTTTACTTATTTCTTTATTTACCTAGAGGCATGCAGGTCTTCTGGCATGTATATATGTATACGTATATGTACATATATGTGTATATATATATGTATATGTATTTATTTAGAGGCAGCCTGACATTTATTCATTTATTTATGTATTCATTCATTTATTTATTTATTGATATTTTCATTGATTTATTTAATTGTATTCATCTTATTATTTTTTAAATAG
>CM038404.1:32219168-32241420 GCA_021498475.1 Saguinus midas | reverse complement strand
TTCCAGGCAAGGCAAGGTAAGGCAATGCAAGGCAAGAATTTAAGCAAGGCAATTCCAGGCGAGAAAGGCAAGGCAAGAAAAGAAACAAGGCAACTACAGTCAAGGTAAAGGCAAGACAAGGCAGGCAAGGCTACTCCAGGAAGACAAGGCAGGGAAATTCCAGGCAAGTAAAAGCAAGGCAAGGAAAGGCAATGCAATGCAAGGCAATTCCAAGCAAGAAAATTTCAGGCAAGGCAAGGCAAGGCTAACCATTCAAGGCAATTCTAGTCTAGGCAAGGCAAGGCAAGGCAGGCAATTCAGGCAAGGCAAGGCAAGGCAAGGCAATTTAAGACAATTTTAGGCAAGACAAAAAACAAAGGCACACAAGGCAAAATTAGGAAAGACAATTTTATACACAGCAAGGCAAAGGAAGGCAAGGCAAGACAAAAAGAGGCAATTCCAGGCAAGACAATGTTAGACAAAGCAAGGCAAGGCAATTCCAGGGTAGGCAATACCAGGCAAGGCAAGGCAATTCTAGGAAAGGCAATTTTAGAAAGGGCAATCTCATGCAAGAAAAGGCAAGGCAATGCAAGACAATTGCAGGAACGCCAATTACAGGCAAAGAAAGGCAAGGAAAATATGGGCAAGGCAAGGCAAGGCAAGGCAAAACAAGACAATTGAAGAAAAGAAAATTTGAGGCAAGGCGTTTTCAGGCAATGAAACGCAAGGCAAGGAAAGACAAGACAAAGCAAAGCAATTCCAGACAAGTTACATCCAGGCCATGCAAAGAAAAACAATTCAAGGCAAGGCAATTCCAGAGAAAGCAATGCAATTCTAGGCAAGGCAACTCCAGGCAAGCAAAGGCAATGTAAGGCAAGGCAATTCCAGTCAAGGCAATATAAAACAATGCAAGGCAAGGCAATTCTAGGTAAGGCAATTACAGGTGAGGAAAGGCAAGGCAAGGCAATTTGAAAACATTTATTATATACTTGTGTATTTCTGTGCAGGCTTACATTTATTCATTTTCATAGCTTTTATATGATGATATAGAGGCTGTCTTGCATTTCTTGATTAACTGATTGATTGATTGATTGATTTTAGCCAGATTTTTGCTCTCTCAGCAACTGGTGTGCAGTGGGCAATCTGGATCCTTGCAACACCCTCTTCGCTCCAGCAATTTTCTTCCCAGCCTAATCTATCTGGGACCCCAGGAACGTGCCACCAAACCTGGCTTCTATTTTGTATTTCTACAAGAGACCAGGTTTCTCCATGTTGGCCAGGATGGTCTTGATCTCTTCACATCGTGTTCCAACAGTCTCGCCTCCCAAGGTGCTGGGATTACAAGGTTGAGCCATGTTGCCTGGACTTTATTGAGACGTAATTACTGATTTATTTAATTAGAGGTAGGCACTGACTGGCATTTATTTATTGATATTTTCATTGATTTATTTAGTTGTATTCATCTTATTATATTTTTAAAATAGAGACAGGGATTCTTTCAGCTTCTTGGCAAGGCTTTTGTTGATGTCCATCCTGACCTCAGGTGACATAGCTGGCTCAGGTTCCAGTTAGTGGGGATTAAAACATGAGTCACCAAGTGTGGATTCTATGTATTGATTTATTTACCTTTCATTTGATTGATTTAGAGGCAGAGTTGCATTTATTTGTTTTCTGACGGACTTATGGAGAAGCAGGTCTTGTTTATTTACATATTTGTAGGCAACTTGGATTTATGTATTCATCTGTCTACCTATCTACTTCTTTAGAGGCAGCCTGACATTTATTCATTTATTTATTTAGACCCAGAATGGCATCATTTATTAATATACTTAGGTATTGTGTGCAGGCTTGCTTTATTCATTTTCTAAATATTCTGTATCATGATTTATAGGAGGTCTCATATTTATCTACTATTTATGTATTCATTCTTTATTTTACAGGAAGCCTCGCTCTGTCAGCAGGCTGGAGTGCACTGGCCCAATCTTGGCTCACTGCAACCTCCAGCCCCTGAGATTAAGCAATTCTTCCTCCTCAGCCTCCAGAATATCTGGACACCGAAGAGTGCCACCAGTGCCTGGCTATATATTTTATTTTTAGTAGACATGGAATGTCACCATGTTGGCCAGGATGGCCTTGATCTCTTGACCTCGTGATCCACCTGCCTATATCACCCAATGTGCCGGGGTTACAGGCACAACCACGTGTCTCCGACCTTATTTAATTATTTGTTCAGCTATTGATTTATTTACATAGTGGCAGCAGGCAGTCTTTAATTTATTTATGTATATAAATCTATTTATTTAAATATTATCATCATATATTTTAAAATAGAGACAGTGTTTCCTTCACCTTCTTGTCCAAGCTGGCCTTGATGTCCTGAGCTCAGGTGATGTACATGACTCAGGATTCAGCTGCAGAAGATTGAAAACATGAGACCAATCGTGGCTATGCATTTATTGATTAGGCTACCCTGTTATTAATTAACCTTTTTAGAGGCAAACTTGCATTTAATTATTTATTGATGTATTTTTGAGAAGGGGGTCGCAGTTAGTAATTTGTATATTTATTTACTTATTTGTTTATTGGTCTATTTTTAGAAAGAATTGGATTTATGTATTCATCTAACTATGTATTTATTTAGAGGCAGCCGGACAGTTACTCATTCTTTTATTTACGTACCTACCTATATAATTATTTAGAGGCAGGCTGGCATTTATTTACTTAGACACAGGTTCGCATTTGTTAATTTGTTTTTTATTTTAGTCGGATTCTTGCTCTGTCACCAGGCTGGAGTGCAGTTGTGCAAACTCAGCTTATTGCATCTTTTGACTCCTGGGTGAAAGCGATGCTTTTGCCTGAGCCTCTTGAGTACCTGGGACGAGAGGTGCATTCTACCACGCCTGGTAATATTTTTGTATTTTCAATAGAAATGAGACTTCACCATGTTGTCCAGAATGTCTCGATCTCTTGCCATCGTGAGTCACCTTCCTTGGTATTCCCGAAGGTTGGGATTACAAGCATTATCCACCATGCCGGGTTTTTGTTTACTTATTTCTTTATTTACCTAGAGGCATGCAGGTCCTCTAGTACGTACATATGTATACGTATATTTACATATCCGTGTATATATGTATATGTATTTATGTATGTATACACAAGTATATATGTATACATTTATCTCTTTTTGATTTAACTATTTTCACCTTATTATTTTCTAAATAGAGACAGGGTAACTTTTCTTATCTTGGCCAGGCTGGTCTTGGTGTCCTGAACTCAGTTGATATATATATGTCTCAGGTTCCCGACTGGTGTAGATTTAAAGCATTAGCCTCCAAGCAGGGCTATTCATTGATTGATTTATGTATCTATTAATTGATTTATTTAGAGGCAGACTTTTATTTATTAGCTGACATATTTATGGAAGAGCAGGTCACATTTAATTCTACATTTAGAGGCAGGCTTGAATTTATGTATCTATCAATCTAGCTATAGAATTATTTTGAGGCAGATTCACATTTACTCATTTATTTATTTAGACCCAGGCTTTCAACATTTATTTACATACTTTTGTATTTCTGTGCAGGCTAACATTTATTCATTTTCATAGCTTTTTATATGATGATATAGAGGCTGTCTTGCATTTCTTGATAAACTGATTGATTGATTTTGGACAGATTGTTGCTCTCTCAGCAAACTGGTGTGCAGAGGTGAAATCTTGGATCCTCGCAAACACCCTCTTTCGTTCCAGCAATTCTACTTCCCATGCCAAAGATCTATCTGGGACCCCAGGAACGTGCCACCTCACCTGGCTTCTATTTTTGAATTTCTACAAGAGACCAGCTTTCTGCATGTTGGCAAGGATGGTCTTGATCTCTTCACCTCGTGTTCCAACAGTCTCGTCCTCCCAAGGTGCTGGAATTACAAGGTTGAGCCCTGTTGCCTGGACTTTATTTGGAGACGTAATTACTGTTTTATTTAATTAGAGGTAGGCTGACTGACTGGCATTTATTTATGGATATTTTCATTGATTTATTTAGTTGTATTCATCTTATTATTTTTGATAAGAGAGACAGGGATTCTTTCAGCTTCTTTGCAAGGCTTTTGTTGATGTCCTTCCTGACCTCACGTGACATAGCTGGCTCAGGTTCCCAGTGAGCAGGGGATTACAAACATATGTCACCAAGTGTGGCTGCTTATGTATTGATTTATTTACCTTTCAGTTGATTGATTTAGAGGCAGAGTTGCATTTATTTATTTTATGACGGACTTATGGAGAAGCAGGTCTTATTTATTTACATATTTGGAGGCAAACTTGGATTTATATATTCATCTGTCTACTTATCTACGTCTTTAGAGGCAGCCTGACATTTATCCTTTTTTTTATTTTGACCCAAAATGGAATCATTTATTAATATACTTAGGTACTTGTGTGCAGGCTTGCGTTTATTCATTTCCTTAACTCTCTGTATCGTGATTTATAGGAGGTCTCATATTTATCTACCTATTTATGTATTCATTTCTTTATTTTACAGGAAGCCTCGCTCTGTCAGCAGGCTGGAGTGCACTGGCCCTATCTTGGCTCACTGCAACCTCCAGCCCCTGGGATCAAGCAATTCTTCCTCCTCAGCCTCCGGAGTATCTGGGACAACCGAGGAGTGCCACCACGCCTGGCTAATATATTTTATTTTTAGTAGACATGGAATGTCACCATGTTGGCCAGGATGGCCTTGATCTCCTGACCTCGTGACACACATGCCTATGCCAACCAAAGTGCTGGGGTTTCAGGCACTAGCCACCGTGTCCAGACTTTATTTAATTATTTGTTCAGCTATTGATTTATTTACATAGTGGCAGGGAGGCCGTCTTTCATTTATTTATGTATTTAAATCTATATTTATTTAATTATTCTCATCATATTTTTAAAATAGAGACAGGGTTTTCTTCACCATCTTGTCGATGCTGGGCTTGTTATTCTGAGCTCAGGTGATGTACATGTCTCAGGATTCAACTGCACAGAATATTGAAAACATGAGACACCAAGCGTGGCTATGCTTTCATTGATTTGGCTACCCTCTTATTAATTAACATTTTTAGAGGCAAACTTGCATTTATTTATTTATTGATGTATTTTTGAGAAGCAGGTCGCAGTTAGTTATTTGTATATTTATTTACTTATTTGTTTACTCATTTATTTATTTAGACCCATGTTGGAAACATTTACTTATATACTTGTGTATTTCTGTGCAGGCTTGCATTTATTCATTTATTTACATACCTACCTATATAATGATTTAGAGGCAGGCTGGCATTTATTTACTTAGACACAGGTTCGCATTTGTTAATTTGTTTTTATTTTAGTCGGATTCTTGCTCTGTCACCAGGCTGGAGTGCAGTTGTGCAATCTTTGCTTATTGCATCTTTTGACTCCTAGGTGAAAGCAATGCTTTTGCCTGAGCCTCTTGAGTACCTGGGACGAGAGGTGCATTCTACCACGCCTGGTAATATTTTTGTATTTTCAGTAGAGATGAGGTTTCACCATGTTGTCCAGAATGTCTCGATCTCTTGCCCTCGTGAGTCGCCTGCCTTGGTCTCCTGAAGGTTGAAATTACAGGCATCATCCACCATGCCGGGTTTTTCTTTAATTATTTCTTTATTTACCTAGAGGCATGCAGGTCTTCTGGCATGTATATATGTATACGTATATGTACATATATGTGTATATATATATATGTATATGTATGTATACACACATATATATGTATATATGTATACATTTATCTATTTTGATTTAATTATTTTCACTTTTTATTTGTTAATAGAGACAGGGTGTTTTTCTTATCTTGGCCAGGCTGGTCTTGGTGTCCTGAACTCAGTTGATATATATATGTCTCAGTTTCCCAACTGTTGTAGATTTCAAGCATTAGCCTCCAAGCAGGGCTATTCATTGATTGATTTATGTATCTATAATTGATTTTTTAGAGGCAGACTTTTATTTATTAGCTGACATACTTATGGAAAAGCAGGTCACATTTAATTCTAGATTTAGAGGCATGCTTGAGTTTATGTATTTATCAATCTAGCTATATAATTATTTTGGGACAGATTCACATTTACTCATTTATTTATTTAGACCCAGGCTTTCAACATTTATTTACATACTTTTGTATTTCTGTGCAGGCTTACATTTATTCATTTTCATAGCTATTTATATGAAGATATAGAGGCTGTCTTGCTTTCCTTGATTAACTGATTGATTGATTTTGGACAGATTTTTGCTCTCTCAGCAAACTGGTGTGCAGTGGCGAAATCCTGGCTCCTTGCAACCACCCTCTTCGTTCCAGCAATTCTTCTTCCCAGCCTACTTCTATCTGGGACCCCAGGGCGTGCCACCACACCTGGCTTATATTTTGTATTTCTACAAGAGACCAGGTTTCTCCATGTTGGCCAGGATGGTCTTGATATCTTCACATCGTGTTCCAACAGTCTCGTCCTCCCAAACTGCTGGGATTACAAGGTTGAGCCATGTTGCCTGGACTTTATTGATAGACGTAATTACTGATTTATTTAATTAGAGGTAGGCAGACTGACTGGCATTTATTTATGGATATTTTCATTGATTTATTTAGTTGTATTCATCTTATTATTTTTTAATAGAGACAGGGATTCTTTCAGCTTCTTGGCAAGGCTTTTGTTGATGTCCTTCCTGACCTCAGGTGACATAGCTGGCTCAGGTTCCCAGTGAGTGGGAGATTAAAACATGAGTCAGCAAGTGTGGATTCTTATGTATTGATTTATTTATCTTTCAATTGATTGATTTAGAGGCAGAGTTGCATTTATTTGTTTTCTGACGGACTTATGGAGAAGCAGGCCTTGTTTATTTACATATTTGTAGGCAAACTTGGATTTATGTATTCATCTGTCTAGCTATCTACTTCTTTAGAGGCAGCCTGACATTTATTCATTTATTTATTTAGACACAGAATGGCATCATTTATTAATATACTTAGGTATTTGTGTGCAGGCTTGCATTTATTTATTTTCTAAATATTCTGCATCATGATTTAGAGGAGGTCTCATATTTATCTACCTATTTATGTATTCATTCATTTATTTTAGAGAAAGCATCGCTCTGTCAGCAGGCTGGAGTACACTGGCCCAATCTTGGCTCAGTGCAACATCCAGCCCTGAGATTAAGCAATTCTTCCTCCTCAGCCTCCAGAATATCTGGGACAACCGAAGAGTGCCACAGTGCCTGGCTACTATATTTTATTTTTAGTAGATATGGAATGTCACCATGTTGGCCAGGATGGCCTTGATCTCTTGACCTCGTGATCCACCTGCCTATATCACCCAATGTGCTGGGGTTACAGGCACAACCACGTGTCCAGACTTTATTTAATTATTTGTTCAGCTATTGATTTATTTACATAGTGGCAGGCAGGCAGTCTTTAATTTATTTATGTATATAAATCTATATTTATTTAAATATTATCATCATATTTTTAAAATAGAGACAGTGTTTCTTCACCTTCTTGTCCAAGCTGGCCTTGATGTCCTGAGCTCAGGTGATGTACATGACTCAGGATTCAACTGCGCAGAAGATTGAAAACATGAGCCACCAAGCGTGGCTATGCATTTATTGATTAGGCTACCCTGTTATTAATTAACTTATTTAGAGGCAAACTTGCATTTATTTATTTATTGATGTATTTTTGAGAAGCAGGTCACAGTTAGTTATTTGTATATTTATTTACTTATTTGTTTATTGGTATATTTTGAGGCAGAATTGATTTATGTATTCATCTAACTATGTATTTATTTAGAGGCAGCCTGACATTTACTCATTCATTTATTTACATACCTACCTATATAATGATTTAGAGGCAGGCTGGCATTTATTTACTTAGACACAGGCTCGCATTTGTTAATTTGTTTTTATTTTAGTCGGATTCTTGCTCTGTCACCAGGCTGGAGTGCAGTTGTGCAAACTTAGCTTATTGCATCTTTTGACTCCTGGGTGAAAGCGATGCTTTTGCCTGAGCCTGTTGAGTACGTGGGACGAGAGGTGCATTCTACCACGCCTGGTAATATTTTTGTATTTTCAGTAGAGATGAGGTTTCACCATGTTGTCCAGAATGTCTCGATCTCTTGCCCTCGTGATCCGCCTGCCTTGGTCTCTCTGAAGGTTGGGATTACAGGCGTCATCCAACATGCCCGGCCATTCTTTACTTATTTCTTTATTTACCTAGAGGCATGCAGGTCTTCTGGCATGTATATATGTATACGTATATGTACATATATGTGTATATATATATGTATATATGTATGTATACACACATATATTTGTATACATTTATCTATTTTTGATTTAATTATTTTCACTCTTTTATTTGTTAAATTGAGACAGGGTGTTTTTCTTATTTTGGCCAGGCTGGTCTTGGTGTCCTGAACTCAGTTGATATATATATGTCTTAGTCTCCCAACTGTTGTAGATTTCAAGCATTAGCCTCCAAGCAGGGCAATTCATTGATTGATTTATGTATCTAATAATTGATTTTTTTAGAGGCAGACTTTTATTTATTAGCTGACATACTTATGGAAAAGCAGGTCACATTTAATTCTAGATTTAGAGGCATGCCTGTCTCTAGATGGTATTTATCAGTCTAGCTATATAATTATTTTGGGACAGATTCACATTTACTCATTTATTTATTTAGACCCAAGCTTTCAACATTTATTTACCTACTTTGTATTTCTGTGCTGGCTTACATTTATTCATTTTCATAGGTTTTTATATGAAGATATAGAGGCTGTCTTGCATTTCTTGATAAACTGATTGATTGATTGATTTTGGACAGATTTTTGCTCTCTCAGCAACCTGGTGTGCAGTGGCGAAATCGTGGCTCCTTGCAACCACCCTCTTCGTTCCAGCAATTTTTCTTCCCAGCCTACCTCTATCTGGGACCCCAGGCGTGCCACCACACCTGGCTTATATTTTTGTATTTCTACAAGATACCAGGTTTCTGCATGTTGGCAAGGATTGTCTTGATCTCTTCACCTCGTGTTCCAACAGTCTCGTCCTATCAATGTGCTGGGATTAAAAGGTTGAGCCATGTTGCCTGGACTTTATTGATAGACGTAATTACTGATTTATTTAACTAGAGGTAGGCAGCGTGACTGGCATTTATTTATGGATATTTTCATTGATTTATTTTGTTGTATTCATCTTATTATTTTTTAATAGAGACAGGGATTCTTTCAGCTTCTTGGCAAGACTTTTGTCGATGTCCATCCTGACCTCAGGTGACATAGCTGGGTCAGGTTTCCATTTAATGGGAGATTAAAAACATGAGTCAGCAAATGTGGATTCTTATGTATTGATTTATTTATCTTTCAATTCATTGATTTAGAGGCAGAGTTGCATTTATTTGTTTTCTGACGGACCTGTGGCGAAGCAGGCCTTGTTTATTTACATATTTGTAGGCAAGGTTGGATTTATGTATTCATCTGTCTAGCTATCTACTTTAGAGGCAGCCTGACATTTATTCATTTATTTATTTAGACACAGAATGGCATCATTTATTAATATACTTAGGTATTGTGTGCAGGCTTGCATTTATTTATTTTCTAAATATTCTGCATCATGATTTAGAGGAGGTCTCATATTTATCTACTTATTTATGTATTCATTCATTTATTTTAGAGAAAGCATCGCTCTGTCAGCAGGCTGGAGTGCACTGGCCCAATCTTGGCTCACTGCAACCTCCAGCCCCTGAGATTAAGCAATTCTTCCTCCTCAGCCTCCAGAATATCTGAAACAACAGAAAATTGGCACAGTGCCTGGCTACAATATTTTATTTTTAGTAGACATGGAATGTCACCATGTTGGCCAGGATGGCCTTGATCTCTTGACCTCGTGACACCTGCCTATATCACCCAATGTGCTGGGGTTACAGGCACAACCACGTGTCCAGACTTTTATTTAATTATTTGTTCAGCTATTGATTTATTTACATAGTGGCAGGCAGGCAGTCTTTAATTTATTTATGTATATAAATCTATATGTATTTAAATATTATCATCATATATTTTAAAATAGAGACAGTGTTTCCTTCACCTTCTTGTCCAAGCTTGCCTTGATGTCCTGAGCTCGGGTGATGTACATGACTCAGGATTCAACTGCGCAGAAGATTGAAAACATGAGACACCAAGCGTGGCTATCCATTTATTGAATAGGCTAACCTCTTATTAATTGACCATTTTAGAGGCAAACTTGCATTTAATTATTTATTGATGTATTTTTGAGAAGGGGGTCGCAGTTAGTAATTTGTATATTTATTTACTTATTTGTTTATTGGTCTATTTTTAGAAAGAATTGGATTTATGTATTCATCTAACTATGTATTTATTTAGAGGCAGCCGGACAGTTACTCATTCTTTTATTTACGTACCTACCTATATAATTATTTAGAGGCAGGCTGGCATTTATTTACTTAGACACAGGTTCGCATTTGTTAATTTGTTTTTTATTTTAGTCGGATTCTTGCTCTGTCACCAGGCTGGAGTGCAGTTGTGCAAACTCAGCTTATTGCATCTTTTGACTCCTGGGTGAAAGCGATGCTTTTGCCTGAGCCTCTTGAGTACCTGGGACGAGAGGTGCATTCTACCACGCCTGGTAATATTTTTGTATTTTCAATAGAAATGAGACTTCACCATGTTGTCCAGAATGTCTCGATCTCTTGCCATCGTGAGTCACCTTCCTTGGTATTCCCGAAGGTTGGGATTACAAGCATTATCCACCATGCCGGGTTTTTGTTTACTTATTTCTTTATTTACTTAGAGGCATGCAGTTCTTCTGGCATGTATATATGTATACGTATATGTACACATATGTGTATATATGTATATATGTATGTATACAGACATATGTTTGTATACATTTATCTATTTTTGATTAAATTATTTTCACCTTATTATTTTTAAAATAGAGACAGGGTTTTCTTCACCATCTTGGTCAAGCTGGCCTTGATGTCCTGAGCTCAGGTGATGTACATGACTCAGGATTCAACTGCGCAGAAGATTGAAAACATGAGACACCAAGCGTGGCTATGCTTTCATTGATTTGGCTACCCTCTTATTAATTAACATTTTTAGAGGCAAACTTGCATTTTTTTTTTATTGATGTATTTTTAAGAAGCAGGTCGCAGTTAGTTATTTGTATATTTATTTACTTATTTGTATATTGGTATATTTTGAGGCAGAATTGGATTTATGTATTCATCTAACTATGTATTTATTTAGAGGCAGCCTGACATTTACTCATTCATTTATTCAGACACAGGCTCATATCATTACATTTTATATTTATGTCTTAGTGTGCAGCATTGCATTTATTTGTTTATTTACATACCTACCTATATAATTATTTAGAGGCAGGCTGGCATTTATTTACTTAGACACAGGTTCGCATTTGTTAATTTGTTTTTTATTTTAGTCGGATTCTTGCTCTGTCACCAGGCTGGAGTGCAGTTGTGCAAACTCAGCTTATTGCATCTTTTGACTCCTGGGTGAAAGCAATGCTTTTGCCTGAGCCTCTTGAGTACCTGGGACGAGAGGTGCATTCTACCACGCCTGGTAATATTTTTGTATTTTCAGTAGAGATGAGGTTTCACCATGTTGTCCAGAATGTCTCGATCTCTTGCCCTCGTGAGTCACCTGCCTTGGTATTCCCTGAAGGTTGGGATTACAGGCGTCATCCACCATGCCGGGTTTTTGTTTACTTATTTCTTTATTTACCTAGAGGCATGCAGGTCTTCTGGCATGTATATATGTATACGTATATGTACATATATGTGTATATATATATGTATATATGTATGTATACACACATATATTTGTATACATTTATCTATTTTTGATTTAATTATTTTCACCTTTTTATTTGTTAAATTGAGACAGGGTAACTTTTCTTATCTTGGCCAGGCTGGTCTTGGTGTCCTGAACTCAGTTGATATATATATGTCTCAGGTTCCCGACTGGTGTAGATTTAAAGCATTAGCCTCCAAGCAGGGCTATTCATTGATTGATTTATGTATCTATTAATTGATTTATTTAGAGGCAGACTTTTATTTATTAGCTGACATATTTATGGAAAAGCAGGTCACATTTAATTCTAGATTTAGAGGCATGCTTGAATTTATGTATCTATCAATCTAGCTATAGAATTATTTTGAGGCAGATTCACATTTACTCATTTATTTATTTAGACCCAGGCTTTCAACATTTATTTACATACTTTTGTATTTCTGTTCAGGCTAACATTTATTCATTTTCATAGCTTTTTATATGATGATATAGAGGCTGTCTTGCATTTCTTGATAAACTGATTGATTGATTTTGGACAGATTGTTGCTCTCTCAGCAAACTGGTGTGCAGAGGTGAAATCTTGGATCCTCGCAAACACCCTCTTTCGTTCCAGCAATTCTACTTCCCATGCCAAAGATCTATCTGGGACCCCAGGAACGTGCCACCTCACCTGGCTTCTATTTTTGAATTTCTACAAGAGACCAGCTTTCTGCATGTTGGCAAGGATGGTCTTGATCTCTTCACCTCGTGTTCCAACAGTCTCGTCCTCCCAAGGTGCTGGAATTACAAGGTTGAGCCCTGTTGCCTGGACTTTATTGATAGACGTAATTACTGATTTATTTAATTAGAGGTAGGCAGACTGACTGGCATTTATTTATTGATATTTTCATTGATTTATTTTGTTGTATTCATCTTATTATTTTTTAAAATAGAGACAGGGATTCTTTCAGCTTCTTGGCAAGACTTTTGTTGATGTCCTTCCTGACCTCAGGTGACATAGCTGGCTCAGGCTTCCCAGTGAGCAGGGGATTAAAACATGAGTCAGCAAGTGTGGATTCTTATGTATTGATTTATTTATCTTTCAATTGATTGATTTAGAGGCAGAGTTGCATTTATTTATTTTATGACGGACTTATGGAGAAGCAGGTCTTGTTTATTTACATATTTGTAGGCAAGCTTGGATTTATGTATTCATCTGTCTAGCTATCTACTTTAGAGGCAGCCTGACATTTATCCTTTTTTATTTAGACCCAAAATGGCATCATTTATTAATATACTTAGGTATTTGTGTGCAGGCTTGCATTTATTTATTTTCTAAATATTCTGCATCATGATTTATAGGAGGTCTCATATTTATCTACCTATTTATGTATTCATTTCTTTATTTTACAGGAAGCCTCGCTCTGTCAGCAGGCTGGAGTGCACTGGCCCAATCTTGGCTCACTGCAACCTCCAGCCCTGGGATCAAGCAATTCTTCCTCCTCAGCCTCCAGAATATCTGGGACAACCGAGAGTGCCACCAGTGCCTGGCTACTATATTTTATTTTTAGTAGACATGCAATGTCACCATGTTGGCCAGGATGGCCTTGATCTCTTGACCTCATGATCCACCTGCCTATATCACCCAATGTGCCGGGGTTACAAGCACAACCACAGTCTCCCGACCTTATTTAATTATTTGTTCAGCTATTGATTTATTTACATAGTGGCAGGCAGGCAGTGTTTAATTTACTTACGTATATAAATCTATGTTTATTTAAATATTATCATCATATATTTTAAATTAGAGACAGTGTTTCCTTCACCTTCTTGTCCAAGCTGGCCTTGATGTCCTGAGCTCAGGAGATGTACATGACTCAGGATTCAACTGCGCAGAAGATTGAAAACATGAGAAACGAAGCGTGGCTATGCATTTATTGATTAGGCTACCCTCTTATTAATTAACCTTTTTAGAGGCAAACTTGCATTTATTTATTTATTGATGTATTTTTGAGAAGCAGGTCGCAGTTAGTTATTTGTTTATTTATTTACTTATTTGTTTATTCGTATATTTTGAGGCAGAATTGGATTTAGGTATTCATATAACTATGTATTTATTAGAGGCAGCCGAACAATTAGTCATTCATTTATTTACATACCTACCTATATAATTATTTTGAGGCAGGCTGGCATTTATTTACTTAGACACTGGTTCGCATTTGTTAATTTGTTTTTTATTTTAGTCGGATTCTTGCTCTGTCACCAGGCTGGAGTGCAGTTGTGCAAACTCAGCTTATTGCATCTTTTGACTCCTGGGTGAAAGCGATGCTTTTGCCTGAGCCTCTTGAGTACCTGGGACGAGAGGTGCATTCTACCACGCCTGGTAATATTTTTGTATTTTCAGTAGAAATGAGGCTTCACCATGTTGTCCAGAATGTCTCGATCTCTTGCCCTCGTGAGTCGCCTGCCTTGGTATCCCCGAAGGTTGGGATTACAGGCATCATCCACCATGCCGGGTTTTTCTTTAATTATTTCTTTATTTACCTAGAGGCATGCAGGTCTTCTAGTATGTACATATGTATACGTATATTTACATATATGTGTATATATGTATATGTATTTATGTATGTATACACAAGTATATATGTATACATTTATCTATTTTTGATTTAACTATTTTCACCTTATTATTTTTTAAATAGAGACAGGGTAACTTTTCTTATCTTGGCCAGGCTGGTCTTGGTGTCCTGAACTCAGTTGATATATATATGGCTCAGGTTCCCAACTGGTGTAGATTTCAAGCATTAGCCTCCAAGCAGGGCTATTCATTGATTGATTTATGTATCTATTAATTGATTTATTTAGAGGCAGACTTTTATTTATTAGCTGACATATTTATGGAAAAGCAGGTCACATTTAATTATACATTTAGAGGCAGGCTTGAATTTATGTATCTATCAATATAGCTATAGAATTATTTTGAGGCAGATTCACACTTACTCATTTATTTATTTTCACCCA
Source organism: Saguinus midas (assembly GCA_021498475.1). Lineage (NCBI taxonomy): Eukaryota > Metazoa > Chordata > Mammalia > Primates > Cebidae > Saguinus > Saguinus midas. Next base: position 32,226,576 of record CM038404.1, on the reverse strand, counting down.
TGCTTTCAACATTTATTTACATACTTTTGTATTTCTGTGCAGGCTTACATTTATTCATTTTCATAGCTGTTTATATGATGATATAGAGGCTGTCTTGCATTTCTTGATAAACTGATTGATTGATTTTGGACAGATTTTTGCTCTCTCAGCAAACTGGTGTGCAGAGGCGAAATCCTGGATCCTCGGAAAACCCCTCTTTCGTTCCAGCAATTCTTCTTCCCAAGCCAAACTTCTATCTGGGACCCCAGGAACGTGCCACCACACCTGGCTTCTATTTTTGTATTTCTACAAGAGACCAGGTTTCTGCATGTTGGCAAGTATGGGCTTGATCTCTTCACCTCGTGTTCCAACAGTCTCGTCCTCCCAAGTTGCTGGGATTACAAGGTTGAGCCCTGTTGCCTGGACTCTATTTGGAGACGTAATTACTGATTAATTTAATTAGAGGTAGGCAGACAGACTGGCATTTATTTATGGATATTTTCATTGATTTATTTAATTGTATTCATCTTATTATTTTTGTTAATAGAGACAGGGATTCTTTCAGCTTTTTGGCAAGGCTTTTCTTGATGTCCTTCCTGACCTCACGTGACATAGCTGGCTCAGGTTCCCAGTGAGCAGGGGATTACAAACATGATTCACCAAGTGTGGCTGCTTATGTATTGATTTATTTACCTTTCATTTGATTGATTTAGAGGCAGAGTTGCATTTATTTATTTTAGGACGGACTTATGGAGAAGCAGGTCTTACTTATTTACATATTTGGAGGCAAACTTGGATTTATGTATTCATCTGTCTACCTATCTACTTCTTTAGAGGCAGCCTGACATTTATCCTTTTTTTATTTAGACCCAAAATGGCATCATTTATTAATATACTTAGGTACTTGTGTGCAGGCTTGCATTTATTCATTTTCTAAACTCTCTGTATCATGATTTATAGGGGGTCTCATATTTATCTAACTATTTATGTATTCATTTCTTTATTTTACAGGAAGCCTCGCTCTGTCAGCAGGCTGGAGTGCACTGGCCCTATCTTGGCTCACTGCAACCTCCAGGCCCTGGGATCGAGCAATTCTTCCTCCTCAGCCTCCGGAGTATCTGGGACAACCGGGGAGTGCCACCAGGCCTGGCTTATATATTTTATTTTTAGTAGATATGGAATGTCACCATGTTGGCCAGGATGGCCTTGATCTCCTGACCTCGTGACACACATGCCTATGGCACACAAAGTGCTGGGGTTTCAGGCACTAGCCGCCGTGTCCAGACTTTATTTAATTATTTGTTCAGCTAATGATTTATTTACATAGTGGCAGGGAGGCCATCTTTCATTTATTTATGTATTTAAATCTATATTTATTTAATTATTCTCATCATATTTTTTAAAATAGAGACAGGGTTTTCTTCACCATCTTGTCGATGCTGGGCTTGGTATTCTGAGCTCAGGTGATGTACCCGGCTCAGGATTCTATTCGCAGAGGATTGAAAACATGAGCCACCAATCGCGGCTATGCATTTATTGATTAGTCTACCCTGTTATTAATTAACTTATTTAGAGGTAAACTTGCATTTATTTATTTACTGATGTACTTATAAGGAAGCAGGTCACAGTTAGTTATTTGTATATTTATTTACTTATTTGTTTATTGGTAAATTTTGAGGCAGAATTGCATTTATGTATTCATCTATCTATTTATTTATTTAGAGGCAGCCTGACATTTACTCATTCATTTATTCAGACGCAGGCTCACATCATTAAATTTTATATTTATGTCTTAGTGTGCAGCATTGCGTTTATTTGTTTCTTTACATACCTACCTATATAATGATTTAGAGGCAGACTGGCATTTAGTTTCTTAGACACAGGCTCGCTTTTGTTAATTTGTTTTTTGTTTTAGACGTATTGTTGCTCTGTCCCCAGGCTGGAGTGCAGTTGTGCAATCTTTGCTTATTGCATCTCTTGACTCCTAGGTGAAAGCAATGCTTTTGCCTGAGCCTCTTGAGTACCTGGGACGAGAGTTGCATTCTACCACGCCTGGAAATATTTTTGTATTTTCAGTAGAGATGAGGTTTCACCATCTTGTCCAGAATGTCTCGATCTCTTGCCCTCGTGATCCGCCTGCCTTGTGCTCCCTGAAGGTTGAAATTACAGGCGTCATCCACCATGCCCGGCCATTCTTTACTTATTTCTTTATTTACCTAGAGGCATGCAGGTATTCTGGCATGTATATATGTATACGTATATGTACATATATGTGTATATATATATGTATATATGTATGTACAGACACATATGTTTGTATACATTTATCTATTTTGATTTAATTATTTTCACTTTTTATAAGTTAAAAAGACACAGGGTGTTTTTCTTATCTTGGCCAGGCTGGTCTTGGTGTCCTGAACTCAGTTGATATATATATGTCTCAGTTTCCCAACTGTTGTAGATTTCAAGCATTAGCCTCCAAGCAGGGCAATTCATTGATTGATTTATGTATCTAATAATTGATTTTTTAGAGGCAGACTTTTATTTATTAGCTGACATACTTATGGAAAAGCAGGTCACATTTAATTCTAGATTTAGAGGCATGCTTGAGTTTATGTATTTATCAATCTAGCTATATAATTATTTTGGGACAGATTCACATTTACTCATTTATTTATTTAGACCCATGTTGGAAACATTTACTTATATACTTGTGTATTTCTGTGAAGGCTTGCATTTATTCATTTTCTTAGCTATTTATATGAAGATATAGAGGCTGTCTTGCTTTCCTTGATTAACTGATTGATTGATTGATTGATTTTAGCCAGATTTTTGCTCTCTCAGCAACCTGGTGTGCAGTGGCGCAATCGTGGCTCCTTGCAACCACCCTCTTTCGTTCCAGCAATTTTTCTTCCCCAGCCTACCTCCTAGCTGGGACCCCAGGGGCGTGCCACCAAACCTGGCTTATATTTTTGTATTTCTCCAAGAGGCCAGGTTTCTCCATGTTCGCCAGGATGGTCTTGATATCTTCACATCGTGTTCCAACAGTCTCGTCCTCCCAAACTGCTGGGATTACAAGGTTGAGCCATGTTGCCTGGACTTTATTGATAGACGTAATTACTGATTTATTTAACTAGAGGTAGGCAGCGTGACTGGCATTTATTTATTGATATTTTCATTGATTTATTTTGTTGTATTCATCTTATTATTTTTTAAATAGAGACAGGGATTCTTTCAGCTTCTTGGCAAGACTTTTGTCGATGTCCATCCTGACCTCAGGTGACATAGCTGGGTCAGGCTTCCATTTAGTGGGAGATTAAAAACATGAGTCAGCAAGTGTGGATTCTTATGTATTGATTTATTTATCTTTCAATTGATTGATTTAGAGGCAGAGTTGCATTTATTTGTTTTCTGACGGACGTGTGGAGAAGCAGGCCTTGTTTATTTACATATTTGTAGGCAAGCTTGGATTTATGTATTCATCTGTCTAGCTATCTACCCCTTTAGAGGCAGCCTGACATTTATTCATTTATTTATTTAGACACAGAATGGCATCATTTATTAATATACTTAGGTATTTGTGTGCAGGCTTGCGTTTATTTATTTTCTAAATATTCTGCATCATGATTTAGAGGAGGTCGCACATTTATCTACTTATTTATGTATTCATTCATTTATTTTAGAGAAAGCATCGCTCTGTCAGCAGGCTGGAGTACACTGGCCCAATCTTGTCTCAGTGCAACATCCAGCCCCTGAGATTAAGCAATTCTTCCTCCTCAGCCTCCAGAATATCTGAGACCACCGAAGAGTGCCACAGTGCCTGGCTACTATATTTTATTTTTAGTAGACGTGGAATGTCACCATGTTGGCCAGGATGGCCTTGATCTCTTGACCTCGTGATCCACCTGCCTATATCACCCAATGTGCCGGGGTTACAGGCACAACCACGGTCTCCCGACCTTATTTAATTATTTGTTCAGCTATTGATTTATTTACATAGTGGCAGGCAGGCAGTCTTTAATTTATTTATGTATATAAATCTATATTTATTTAAATATTATCATCATATATTTTAAAATAGAGACAGTGTTTCCTTCACCTTCTTGTCCAAGCTGGCCTTGATGTCCTGAGCTCAGGTGATGTACATGACTCAGGATTCAACTGCGCAGAAGATTGAAAACATGAGACACCAAGCGTGGCTATGCATTTATTGATTAGGCTACCTCTTATTAATTAACCTTTTTAGAGGCAAACTTGCATTTATTTATTTATTGATGTATTTTTGAGAAGCAGGTCGCAGTTAGTTATTTGTATATTTATTTACTTATTTGTTTATTGGTATATTTTGAGGCAGAATTGGATTTATGTATTCATCTAACTATGTATTTATTTAGAGGCAGCCGGACAATTACTCATTCATTTATTTACATACCTACCTATATAATTATTTAGAGGCAGGCTGGCATTTATTTACTTAGACACAGGTTCGCATTTGTTAATTTGTTTTTTATTTTAGTCGGATTCTTGCTCTGTCACCAGGCTGGAGTGCAGTTGTGCAAACTTAGCTTATTGCATCTTTTGACTCCTGGGTGAAAGCGATGCTTTTGCCTGAGCCTCTTGAGTACCTGGGACGAGAGGTGCATTCTACCACGCCTGGTAATATTTTTGTATTTTCAGTAGAAATGAGGCTTCACCATGTTGTCCAGAATGTCTCGATCTCTTGCCCTCGTGAGTCGCCTGCCTTGGTATCCCGAAGGTTGGGATTACAGGCATCATCCACCATGCCGGGTTTTTCTTTAATTATTTCTTTATTTACCTAGAGGCATGCAGGTCTTCTAGTACGTACATATGTATACGTATATTTACATATATGTGTATATATGTATATGTATTTATGTATGTATACACAAGTATATATGTATACATTTATCTATTTTGATTTAACTATTTTCACCTTATTATTTTTTAAATAGAGACAGGGTAACTTTTCTTATCTTGGCCAGGCTGGTCTTGGTGTCCTGAACTCAGTTGATATATATATGGCTCAGGTTCCCAACTGGTGTAGATTTCAAGCATTAGCCTCCAAGCAGGGCTATTCATTGATTGATTTATGTATCTATTAATTGATTTATTTAGAGGCAGACTTTTATTTATTAGCTGACATATTTATGGAAAAGCAGGTCACATTTAATTATACATTTAGAGGCAGGCTTGAATTTATGTATCTATCAATCTAGCTATAGAATTATTTTGAGGCAGATTCACATTTACTCATTTATTTATTTAGACCCAGGCTTTCAACATTTATTTACATACTTTTGTATTTCTGTGCAGGCTTACATTTATTCATTTTCATAGCTTTTTATATGATGATATAGAGGCTGTCTTGCATTTCTTGATAAACTGATTGATTGATTTTGGACAGATTTTTGCTCTCTCAGCAAACTGGTGTGCAGAGGCGAAATCCTGGATCCTCGCAAACCCCTCTTTCGTTCCAGCAATTCTTCTTCCCAAGCCAAACTTCTATCTGGGACCCCAGGAACGTGCCACCACACCTGGCTTCTATTTTTGTATTTCTACAAGAGACCAGGTTTCTGCATGTTGGCAAGTATGGGCTTGATCTCTTCACCTCGTGTTCCAACAGTCTCGTCCTCCCAAGGTGCTGGGATTACAAGGTTGAGCCCTGTTGCCTGGACTTTATTTGGAGACGTAATTACTGATTTATTTAATTAGAGGTAGGCAGACTGACTGGCATTTATTTATGGATATTTTCATTGATTTATTTAGTTGTATTCATCTTATTATTTTTGTTAATAGAGACAGGGATTCTTTCAGCTTTTTGGCAAGGCTTTTCTTGATGTCCTTCCTGACCTCACGTGACATAGCTGGCTCAGGTTCCCAGTGAGCAGGGGATTACAAACATGAGTCACCAAGTGTGGCTGCTTATGTATTGATTTATTTACCTTTCAGTTGATTGATTTAGAGGCAGAGTTGCATTTATTTATTTTATGACGGACTTATGGAGAAGCAGGTCTTACTTATTTACATATTTGGAGGCAAACTTGGATTTATGTATTCATCTGTCTACCTATCTACTTCTTTAGAGGCAGCCTGACATTTATCCTTTTTTATTTAGACCCAAAATGGCATCATTTATTAATATACTTAGGTACTTGTGTGCAGGCTTGCGTTTATTCATTTTCTAAACTGTCTGTATCATGATTTATAGGAGGTCTCATATTTATCTACCTATTTATGTATTCATTTCTTTATTTTACAGGAAGCCTCGCTCTGTCAGCAGGCTGGAGTGCACTGGCCCTATCTTGGCTCACTGCAACCTCCAGGCCCTGGGATCGAGCAATTCTTCCTCCTCAGCCTCGGGAGTATCTGGGGCAACCGGGGAGTGCCACCACGCCTGGCTTATATATTTTATTTTTAGTAGACATGGAATGTCACCATGTTGGCCAGGATGGCCTTGATCTCCTGACCTCGTGACACACATGCCTATGGCACACAAAGTGCTGGGGTTTCAGGCACTAGCCACCGTGTCCAGACTTTATTTAATTATTTGTTCAGCTATTGATTTATTTACATAGTGGCAGGGAGGCCGTCTTCCATTTATTTATGTATTTAAATCTATATTTATTTAATTATTCTCATCATATTTATGAAAATAGAGACAGGGTTTTCTTCACCATCTTGTCGATGCTGGGCTTGGTATTCTGAGCTCAGGTGATGTACCCGGCTCAGGATTCTATTCGCAGAGGATTGAAAACATGAGCCACCAATCGCGGCTATGCATTTATTGATTAGTCTACCCTGTTATTAATTAACTTATTTAGAGGCAAACTTGCATTTATTTATTTACTGATGTACTTATAAAGAAGCAGGTCACAGTTAGTTATTTGTATATTTATTTACTTATTTGTTTATTGGTAAATTTTGAGGCAGAATTGCATTTATGTATTCATCTAACTATTTATTTATTTAGAGGCAGCCTGACATTTACTCATTCATTTATTCAGACGCAGGCTCACATCATTAAATTTTATATTTATGTCTTAGTGTGCAGCATTGCGTTTATTTGTTTCTTTACATACCTACCTATATAATGATTTAGAGGCAGACTGGCATTTAGTTTCTTAGACACAGGCTCGCTTTTGTTAATTTGTTTTTTGTTTTAGACGTATTGTTGCTCTGTCCCCAGGCTGGAGTGCAGTTGTGCAATCTTTGCTTATTGCATCTCTTGACTCCTAGGTGAAAGCAATGCTTTTGCCTGAGCCTCTTGAGTACCTGGGACGAGAGTTGCATTCTACCACGCCTGGAAATATTTTTGTATTTTCAGTAGAGATGAGGTTTCACCATCTTGTCCAGAATGTCTCGATCTCTTGCCCTCGTGATCCGCCTGCCTTGTCTCCTGAAGGTTGAA
>CM038404.1:32192302-32219068 GCA_021498475.1 Saguinus midas | reverse complement strand
ACTTTGTTTTTACCAATTTGAAACCCATAAAGTATTTATATATTTTATTTTTGAGTGAAAATTTAATTTTAGCATTTTACGTGTGAGAGTATATCCTGATGGTTTATATAGTTTACAACACAGTAGAAAAGGACATTTTATGTTTTCTCTTACAGGGTATTGTGAGAGTTACTTTGTTTTTACCAATTGGAAACCAGTAAAGTATTTATATTATTTATTTGTGTGTGAAAATTTAATTTAGCATTTTCCGTTTGAGCGTACTTCCTGATGGTTTATATACTTTACAACACAGTAGAAAAAGACTTTTTATGTTTTTTCTAAAATGGTATTGTGAGAGTTACATTGTTTTTACCACTTGGAAACCCATAAAGTATTTATATTTTTTATTTTTGAGTGAAAATTTAATTTTATCATTTTACTTTTGAGAGTATATCCTGATGGTTTATATACTTTACAATACAATAGAAAAGGACATTTTATGTTTTTTTAAACAGAGTATTGTGAGAGTTACTTTGTTTTTACCAATTGGAAACCCATAAAGTATTTATATTATTTATATTTGTGTGAAAATTCAATTATTTTCATAGCTTTTTATATGATGATATAGAGGCTCTCTTGCATTTCTTGATAAACTGATTGATTGATTTCGGACAGATTTTTGCTCTCTCAGCAAACTGTTGTGCAGAGGCGAAATCCTGGATCCTCGCAAACCCCCTCTTTCGTTCTAGCAATTCTTTTTCCAAGCCAAACTTCTATCTGGGACCCCAGGAACGTGCCACCACACCTGGCTTCTATTTTTGTATTTCTGCAAGAGACCAGGATTCTGCATGTGGGCAAGGAAGGTCTTGATCTCTTCACTTCGTGTTCCAACAGTCTCGTGCTCCCAAGGTGCTGGGATTACAAGGTTGAGCCCTGTTGCCTGGACTTATTTGGAGACCTAATTACTGATTTATTTAATTAGAGGTAGGCAGACTGACTGGCATTTATTTATGGATATTTTCATTGATTTATTTAGTTGTATTCATCTTATTATTTTTGTTAATAGAGACAGGGATTCTTTCAGCTTCTTGCCAAGGCTTTTGTTCATGTCCTTCCTGACCTCACGTGACATAGCTGGCTCAGGTTCCCAGTGAGCAGGGGATAACAAACATGAGTCACCAAGTGTGGCTGCTTATTTATTGATTTATTTACTTTTCAGTTGATTGATTTAGAGGCAGAGTTGCATTTATTTATTTTAGGACGGACTTATGGAGAAGCAGGTCTTATTTATTTACATATTTGGAGGCAAACTTGGATTTATGTATTCATCTGTCTACCTATCTACTTGTTTAGAGGCAGCCTGACATTTATCCTTTTTTTATTTAGACCCAAAATGGCATCATTTATTAATATACTTAGGTACTTGTGTGCAGGCTTGCGTTTATTCATTTTCTAAACTGTCTGTATCATGATTTATAGGAGGTCTCATATTTATCTACCTATTTATGTATTCATTTCTTTATTTTACAGGAAGCCTCGCTCTGTCAGCATGCTGGGGTGCACTGGCCCCATCTTGGCTCACTGCAACCTCCAGCCTCTGGGATCAAGCAATTATTCCTCCTCAGCCTCCGAAGTATCTGGGACAACCGAGGAGTGCCACCACGCCTGGCTAATATATTTTATTTTTAGTAGACATGGAATGTCACCATGTTGGCCAGGATAGCCTCGATCTCCTGACCTCGTGACACACATTCCTATGCCATCCAATGTGCTGGGGTTTCAGTCACAAGCCACCGTGTCCAGACTTTATTTAATTATTTGTTCAGCTATTGATTTATTTACATAGTGGCAGGGAGGCCGTCTTTCATTTATTTATGTATTTAAATCTATATTTATTTAATTATTCTCATCATATTTTTAAAATAGAGACAGGGTTTTCTTCAAAATCTTTTCGATGCTGGACTTGATATTCTGAGCTCAGGTGATGTACACGGCTCAGGATTCTATTCGCAGAGGATTGAAAATATGAGCCACCAATTGCAGCTATGCATTTATTGATTAGTTCTACCCTGTTATTAATTAACTTATTTAGAGGCAATCTTGCATTTATTTATTTATTGATATACTTATAAAGAAGCAGGTCACAGTTAGTTATTTTTATATTTATTTACTTATTTGTTTATTGGTATATTTTGGGGCAGAATTGGATTTATGTATTCATCTAACTATGTATTTATTTAGAGGCAGCCTGACATTTACTCATTCATTTATTCAGGCGCAGGCTCACATCATTAAATTTTATATTTATGTCTTAGTGTGCAGGATTGCGTTTGTTTGTTTATTTACATACCTACCTATTTAATGATTTAGAGGCAGGCTTGCATTTAGTTTCTTAGACACAGGCTCGCATTTGTTAATTTGTTTTTTGTTTTAGACGTATTGTTGCTCTGTCCCCAGGCTGGAGTGCAGTTGTGCAATCTTTGCTTATTGCATCCCTTGTCTCCTAGGTGAAAGCAATGCTTTTGCCTGAGCCTCTTGAGTACCTGGGACGAGAGGTGCATTCTACAACGCCTGGTAATATTTTTGTAGTTTTCAGTAGAGATGAGGTTTCAACATCTTGTCTGGAATGTCTCGATATCTTGCCCTCGTGATCTGCCTGCTTTGTTCTCCCTGAAGGTTGAAATTACAGGCGACATCCACCATGCCCGGCCAGTCTTTATGTATTTCTTTATTTCCCTAGAGGCATACAGGTCTTCTGGCATGTATATATGTATACGTATATGTAAATATATGTGTATATATATGTATATATGTATGTATACACACATATATTTGTATACATTTATCTATTTTTGATTTAATTATTTTCACCTTTTTATTTGTTAAATTGAGACAGGGTGTCTTTTCTTATCTTGGCCAGGCTGGTCTTGGTGTCCTGAACTCAGTTGATATATATATGTCTCAGTTTCCCAACTGTTGTAGATTTCAAGCATTAGCCTCCAAGCAGGGCAATTCATTGATTGATTTATGTATCTAATAATTGATTTTTTTAGGGGCAGACATTTATTTATTAGCTGACATACTTATGGAAAAGCAGGTCACATTTAATTCTAGATTTAGAGGCATGCTTGAGTTTATGTATTTATCAATCTAGCTATATAATTATTTTGGGACAGATTCACATTTACTCATTTATTTATTTAGACCCATGTTGGAAACATTTACTTATATACTTGTGTATTTCTGTGAAGGCTTGCATTTATTCATTTTCTTAGCTATTTATGTGAAGATATAGAGGCTGTCTTGCTTTCCATGATTAACTGATTGATTGATTGATTGATTTCAGCCAGATTTTTGCTCTCTCAGCAACCTGGTGTGCAGTGGCGCAATCGTGGCTCCTTGCAACCACCCTATTTCGTTCCAGCAATTTTTCTTCCCCAGCCTACCTCCTAGCTGGGACCCCAGGGGCGTGCCAGCAAACCTGGCTTATATTTTTGTATTTCTCCAAGAGTCCAGGTTTCTCCATGTTCGCCAGGATGGTCTTGATATCTTCACATCGTGTTCCAACAGTCTCGTTCTCCCAAACTGCTGGGATTACAAGGTTGAGCCATGTTGCCTGGACTTTATTGATAGACGTAATTACTGATTTATTTAACTAGAGGTAGGCAGCGTGACTGGCATTTATTTATTGATATTTTCATTGATTTATTTTTTTGTATTCATCTTATTTTTTTTTAAATAGAGACAGGGATTCTTTCAGCTTCTTGGCAAGACTTTTGTCGATGTCCATCCTGGCCTCATGTGACATAGCTGTGTCAGGCTTCCGTTTAGTGGGAGATTAAAAACATGAGTCAGCAAGTGTGGATTCTTATGTATTGATTTATTTATCTTTCAATTGATTGATTTAGAGGCAGAGTTGCATTTATTTGTTTTCTGACGGACGTTTGAAGAAGCAGGCCTTGTTTATTTACATATTTGTAGGCAAGCTTGGATTTATGTATTCATCTGTCTAGCTATCTACCCCTTTAGAGGCAGCCTGACATTTATTCATTCATTTATTAAGACACAGAATAGCAGCATTTATTAATATATTTATGTATTTGTGTGCAGGCTTGCATTTATTTATTTTCTAAATATTCTGCATCATGATTTAGAGGAGGTCGCACATTTATCTACTTATTTATGTATTCATTCATTTATTTTAGAGAAAGCATAGCTCTGTCATCAGGCTGGAGTACACTGGCCTGTACAGCGTTCGCCCGAGGGCTTGAGACAGTAGCGTGACTCGCCTAGACTCGGTTGCTGGACCTATCTGTACTCTCCCACATCAGGGCTGTTGAGCTGAGGCAAAGGCTGCGGGCTGAGTCACTGAGGCAAAAACGGAATGCAAAGCAAAGGTGTGCGGTTTGTGAGGACATTGTGCTGTCTGTCTTCATGTCCCCGTCAGTCTCTGTAAGCAATAAAACTTGCTGCAATTGAGGTGCCTAAGAGGAGCAAAGACCCCCGCCTATATTTTCCCTGGAGCCAAGTCTTTGTTCCACCCCATGATGGAATACAGGTTTGACAAGCCATCTTTAAGGCATCTTTGAAAGACAAAAAACTTCCTTTTAAATTTTTTCTGTGGCCTCTGATAAATATTCTGTTTACCCCTTATTTGCATAAACTTTGTGAGCTACGTTTACAAGTCTCTGCTAACTATTCTGTTTACCCTTCTTTACACAACATTTGTGAGCCATTTCCTGGTGCCTCTATTTACCCTTTTTTTGTGAGATAAAATAACTCTAGACAAGAAAAAAATATAAAAGCTGTAACCCACAAGAATAAATTTGCTACGTTTTCCACCCCAGATTACGTAGCCCTCCAGACTCCGCTTTCTCTCTCTCTGTCTTTTTTCCGCACGCTCTCTCCCTCAGGTTGAACAAGACACCTACGTTGGCGGTCCCGGGGACTCCCGCAGGTCGGTAGCCCCCTGGCAGACGTGCCGGACCCCGACACTGGCCCAATCTTGTCTCAGTGCAAAATCCAGCCACTGAGATTAAGCAATTATTCCTCCTCAGCCTCCAGAATATCTGAGACCACCGAAGAGTTCCACAGTGCCTGGCTACTATATTTTATTTTTAGTAGACGTGGAATGTCACCATGTTGGCCAGGATGGCCTTAATCTCTTTACCTCGTGATTCACCCGCCTATATCACCCAATATGCTGTGGTTACAGGCACAACCACGGTCCCCGACCTTATTTAATTATTTGTTCAGCTATTGGTTTATTTACATAGTGGCAGGCAGGCAGTCATTAATTTATTTATGTATGTAAATCTATATTTATTTAAATATTATCATCATATATTTTAAAAACGTGGCAGTGTTTCCTTCACCTTCTTGTCCAAGCTGGCCTTGATGTCCGGAGCTCAGGTGATGTACATGACTCAGGATTCAGCTGCGCAAATGATGGAAAACATGAGACACCAAGCGTGGCTATGCATTTATTGATTAGGCTACCCTCTTATTAATTAACCTTTTTAGCGGCAAACTTGCATATATTGATTTATTGATGTATTTTTGAGAAGCAGGTCGCAGTTAGTTATGTGTATATTTATTTACTTATTATTTTTGGTATATTTTGAGGCAGAATTGGATTTATGTATTCCTCTAAATACGTATTTATTTAGAGGCAGCCGGACAATTCCTCATTCATTTATTTACATACCTACCTATATAATTATTTAGAGGCAGGCTGGCATTTATTTACTTAGACACAGGTTCGCATTTGTTAATTTGTTTTAGACGTATTGTTGCTCTGTCCCCAGGCTGGAGTGCAGTTGTGCAATCTTTGCTTATTGCATCCCTTGACTCCTAGGTGAAAGCAATGCTTTTGCCTGAGCCTCTTGAGTACCTGGGACGAGAGGTGCATTCAACCACGCCTGGTATTATTTTTTATTTTTCAGTAGAGATGAGGTTTCAACATCTTGTCCAGAATGTCTCGATGTCTTGCCCTCGAGATCCGCCTGCCTTGGTCTCCTGAAGGTTGAAATTACAGGCGTCATCCACCATGCCCGGCCTGTCTTTACTTATTTCTTTATTTACCTAGGGGCATGCAGGTCTTCTGTCATGTATATATGTATACCTATATGTAAATATATGTGTATATATATATGTATATATGTATGTATACACACATATATTTGTATGCATTTATCTATTTTTGATTTAATTATTTTCACCTTTTTATTTGTTAAATTGAGACAGGGTGTCTTTTCTTATCTTGGCCAGGCTGGTCTTGGTGTCCTGAACTCAGTTGATATATATGTCTCAGTTTCCCAACTGTTGTAGATTTGAAGCATTAGCCTCCAAGCAGGGCAATTCATTGATTGATTTATGTATCTAATAATTGATTTTTTCAGAGGCAGACATTTATTTATTAGCGGACATACTTATGGAAAAGCAGGTCACATTTAATTCTAGATTTAGAGGCATGCTTGAGTTTATGTATTTATCAGTCTAGCTATATAATTATTTTGGGACAGATTCACATTTACTCATTTATTTATTTAGACCCATGTTGGAAACATTTACTTATATACTTGTGTGTTTCTGTGAAGGCTTGCATTTATTCATTTTCATAGCTATTTATATGAAGATAGAGAGGCTGTCTTGCTTTCCTTGATTAACTGATTGATTGATTGATAGACTGATTGTAGCCAAATTTTTGCTCTCTCAGCAAACTGCTGTGCAGTGGTGCAATCGTGGCTCCTTGCAACCACCCTCTTTCGTTCCAGCAATTTTTCTTCCCCAGCCTACCTCCTATCTGGGACCCCAGGCGCGTGCCACCAAACCTGGCTTATATTTCAGTATTTCTCCAAGAGTTTAGGTTTCTCCATGTTCGCCAGGATGGTCTTGATATCTTCACATCGTGTTCCAACAGTCTCGTCCTCCCAAACTGCTGGGATTACAAGGTTGAGCCATGTTGCCTGGACTTTATTGATAGACGTAATATCTGATTTATTTAACTAGAGGTAGGCAGCGTGACTGGCATTTATTTATTGATATTTTCATTGATTTATTTTGTTGTATTCATCTTATTATTTTTTTAAATAGAGACAGGGATTCTTTCAGCTTCTTGGCAAGACTTTTGTCGATGTCCATCCTGACCTCAGGTGACATAGCTGGGTCAGGCTTCCATTTAGTGGGGGATTAAAAACATGAGTCAGCAAGTGTGGATTCTTATGTATTGATTTATTTATCTTTCAATTGATTGATTTAGAGGCAGAGTTGCATTTATTTGTTTTCTGACGGACGTGTGGAGAAGCAGGCCTTGTTTATTTACATATTTGTAGGCAAGCTTGGATTTATGTATTCATCTGTCTACCTATCTACCCCTTTAGGGGCAGCCTGACATTTATTCATTTACTTATTTAGACACAGATTGGCATCATTTATTAATATGCTTAGGTATTTGGGTGCAGGCTTGCGTTTATTAATTTTCTAAATATTCTGCATCATGATTTAGAAGAGGTCGCACATTTATCTACTTATTTATGTATTCATTCATTTATTTTAGAGAAAGCATCGCTCTGTCATCAGGCTGGAGTACACTGGCCCAATCTTGTCTCTGTGCAACATCCAGCCCTTGAGATTAAGCAATTCTTCCTCCTCAGCCTCCAGAATATCTGGGACCACCGAAGAGTGCCACAGTGCCTGGCTACTATATTTTATTTTTAGTAGAAGTGGAATGTCACCATGTTGGCCAGGATGGCCTTGATCTCTTGACCTCGTGATCCACCTGACAATATCACCCAATGTGCCGGGGGTACAGGCACAACCACGGTCTCCCGACCTTATTTAATTATTTGTTCAGCTATTGATTGACTTACATAGTGGCAGGCAGGCAGTCTTTAATTTATTTATGTATGTAAATCTATATTTATTTAAATATTATCATCATATATTTTAAAATAAAGACAGTGTTTCCTTCACCTTCTTGTCCAAGCTGGCCTTGATGTCCCGAGCTCAAGTGATGTACATGACTCAGGATTCAACTGCGCAGAAGATTTAAAACATGAGACACCATGCATGGCTATGCATTTATTGATTATGCTACCCTCTTATTTATTAGCCTTTTAAGAGGCAAACTTGCATTTATTTATTGATTGATGTATTTTTGAGAAGCAGGTCGCAGTTAGTTATTTGTATATTTATTTACTTATTATTTTTGGTATATTTTGAGGCAGAATTGGATTTATGTATTCCTCTAAATATGTATTTATTTAGAGGCAGCCGGACAATTATTCATTTACTTATTTAGACACAGATTGGCATCATTTATTAATATGCTTAGGTATTTGGGTGCAGGCTTGCGTTTATTAATTTTCTAAATATTCTGTATCATGATTTATAGGAGGTCTCATATTTATCTACCTATTTATGTATTCATTCATTTATTTTAGAGAAAGCATCGCTCTGTCATCAGGCTGGAGTACACTGGCCCAATCTTGTCTCTGTGCAACATCCAGCCCTTGAGATTAAGCAATTCTTCCTCCTCAGCCTCCAGAATATCTGAGACCACCGAAGAGTGCCACAGTGCCTGGCTACTATATTTTATTTTTAGTAGAAGTGGAATGTCACCATGTTGGCCAGGATGGCCTTGATCTCTTGACCTCGTGATCCACCTGACTATATCACCCAATGTGCCGGGGGTACAGGCACAACCACGGTCTCCCGACCTTATTTAATTATTTGTTCAGCTATTGATTGACTTACATAGTGGCAGGCAGGCAGTCTTTAATTTATTTATGTATATAAATCTATATTTATTTAAATATTATCATCATATATTTTAAAATAAAGACAGTGTTTCCTTCACCTTCTTGTCCAAGCTGGCCTTGATGTCCCGAGCTCAAGTGATGTACATGACTCAGGATTCAACTGCGCAGAAGATTGAAAACATGAGACACCAAGCATGGCTATGCATTTATTGATTAGGCTACCCTCTTATTAATTAGCCTTTTAGAGGCAGCTTGAATTTATGTATCTATTAATTGATTTATTTAGAGGCAGGCTGGCATTTATTTATGGATATTTTCATTGATTTATTTACCTTTCAGTTGATTGATTTAGAGGCAGAGTTGCATTTATTTACTTATTATTTTTGGTATATTTTGAGGCAGATTCACATTTACTCATTTATTTATTTAGAGGCAGCCGGACAATTCCTCATTCATTTATTTACATACCTACCTATATAATTATTTAGAGGCAGGCTGGCATTTATTTACTTAGACACAGGTTCGCATTTGTTAATTTGTTTTTTATTTTAGTCGGATTCTTGCTCTGTCACCAGGCTGGAGTGCAGTTGTGCAAACTTAGCTTATTGCATCTTTTGACTCCTGGGTGAAAGCGATGCTTTTGCCTGAGCCTCTTGAGTACCTGGGACGAGAGGTGCATTCTACCACGCCTGGTAATATTTTTGTATTTTCAGTAGAAATCAGGATTCACCATGTTGTCCAGAATGTGTCAATCTCTTGCCCTCGTGAGTCACCTGCCTTCGTATCCCCGAAGGTTGGGATTACAGGCATCATCCATGGTGCCGGGTTTTTCTTTAATTATTTCTTTATTTACCTAGAGGCATTCAGGTCTTCTAGTACGTACATATGTATATGTATATTTACATATATGTGTATATATGTATATGTATTTATGTATGTATACACAAGTATATATGTATACATTTATCTATTTTTATTTAACTATTTTCACCTTATTATTTTTTAAATAGAGACAGGGTACCTTTTCTTATCTTGGCCAGGCTGGTCTTGGTGTCCTGAACTCAGTTGATATATTTATGGCTCAGGTTCCCAACTGGTGTAGATTTCAAGCATTATCCTCCAAGCAGGGCTATTCATTGATTGATTTATGTATCTATTAATTGATTTATTTAGAGGCAGACTTTTATTTATTAGCTGATATATTTATGGAAAAGCAGGTCACATTTAATTATACATTTAGAGGCAGCTTGAATTTATGTATCTATCAATCTAGCTATAGAATTATTTTGAGGCAGATTCACATTTACTCATTTATATATTTACTCCCAGGCTTTCAAAATTTATTTACATACTTTTGTATTTCTGTGCAGGCTTACATTTATTCATTTTCATAGCTTTTTATATGATGACATAGAGGCTGTCTTGCATTTCTTGATGAACTGATTGATTTTGGACAGATTTTTGCTCTCTCAGCCAACTGGTGTGCAGAGGCGAAATCCTGGATCCTCGCAAACCCCCACTTTCGTTCCAGCAATTCTTCTTCCCAAGCCAAACTACTATCTGGGACCCCAGGAATGTGCCACCACACCTGGCTTCTATTTTTGTATTTCTACAAGAGACCAGGTTTCTGCATGTTGGCAAGGATGGTCTTGATCTCTTCACCTCGTGTTCCAACAGTCTCGTCCCCCCAAGGTGCTGGGATTACAAGGTTGAGCCCTGTTGCCTGGACTTTATTTGGAGACGTAATTACTGATTTATTTAATTAGAGGTAGGCAGACTGACTGGCATTTATTTATGGATATTTTCATTGATTTATTTAGTTGTATTCATCTTATTATTTTTGTTAATAGAGACAGGGATTCTTTCAGCTTCTTGGCAAGGCTTTTGTTGATGTCCTTCCTGACCTCACGTGACATAGCTGGCTCAGGTTCCCAGTGAGCAGGGGATTACAAACATGAGTCACCAAGTGTGGCTGCTTATGTATTGATTTATTTACCTTTCAGTTGATTGATTTAGAGGCAGAGTTGCATTTATTTATTTTATGACGGACTTATGGAGAAGCAGGTCTTATTTATTTACATATTTGGAGGCAAACTTGGATTTATGTATTCATCTGTCTACCTATCTACTTCTTTAGAGGCAGCCTGACATTTATCCTTTTTTTATTTAGACCCAAATGGCATCATTTATTAATATACTTAGGTACTTGTGTGCAGGCTTGCATTTATTCATTTTCTAAACTGTCTGTATCATGATTTATAGGAGGTCTCATATTTATCTACCTATTTATGTATTCATTTCTTTATTTTACAGGAAGCCTCGCTCTGTCAGCAGGCTGGAGTGCACTGGCCCTATCTTGGCTCACTGCAACCTCCAGCCCTGTGATCCAGCAATTCTACTCCCCAAGCCAAACTACTATCTGGGACCCCAGGAATGTGCCACCACACCTGGCTTCTATTTTTGTATTTCTACAAGAGACCAGGTTTCTGCATGTTGGCAAGGATGGTCTTGATCTCTTCACCTCGTGTTCCAACAGTCTCGTCCCCCCAAGGTGCTGGGATTACAAGGTTGAGCCCTGTTGCCTGGACTTTATTTGGAGACGTAATTACTGATTTATTTAATTAGAGGTAGGCAGACTGACTGGCATTTATTTATGGATATTTTCATTGATTTATTTAGTTGTATTCATCTTATTATTTTTGTTAATAGAGACCGGGATTCTTTCAGCTTCTTGGCAAGGCTTTATTTGATGTCGTTCCTGACCTCACGTGACATAGCTGGCTCAGGTTTCCAGTGAGCAGGGGATTACAAACATGAGTCACAAAGTGTGGCTGCTTATGTATTGATTTATTTACCTTTCAGTTGATTGATTTAGAGGCAGAGTTGCATTTATTTATTTTATGACGGACTTATGGAGAAGCAGGTCTTATTTATTTACATATTTGGAGGCAAACTTGGATTTATGTATTCATCTGTCTACCTATCCACTTCTTTAGAGGCAGCCTCACATTTATCCTTTTTTTTATTTAGACCCAAATGGCATCATTTATTAATATACTTAGGTTCTTGTGTGCAGGCTTGCATTTATTCATTTTCTAAACTGTCTGTATCATGATTTATAGGAGGTCTCATATTTATCTACCTATTTATGTATTCATTTCTTTATTTTACAGGAAGCCTCGCTCTTTCAGCAGGCTGGGGTGCACAGGCCCTATCTTGGCTCACTGCAACCTCCAGGCCCTGGGATCGAGCAATTCTTCCTCCTCAGCCTCCGGAGTATCTGGGACAAGCGAGGAGTGCCACCACGCCTGGCTAATATATTTTATTTTGGTAGACATGGAATGTCACCATGTTGGCAAGGATAGCCTTGATCTCCTGACCTCGTGACACACATGCCTATGCCACACAAAGTGCTGGGGTTTCAGGCACTAGCCACCGTGTCCAGACTTTATTTAATTATTTGTTCAGCTATTGATTTATTTACATACTGGCAGGGAGGCCCTCTTTCATTTATTTTTGTATTTAAATCTATATTTATTTAATTATTCTCATCATATTTTTTAAAATAGAGACAGGTTTTCTTCACCATCTTGTCGATGCTGGCTTGATATTCTGAGCTCAGGTGATGTACCCGGCTCAGGATTCTATTCGCAGAGGATTGAAATTATGAGCCACCAATAGCGGCTATGCATTTATTGATTAGTCTACCCTGTTATTAATTAACTTATTTAGAGGCAAACTTGCATTTATTTATTTACTGATTTACTTATAAAGAAGCAGGTCACAGTTAGTTATTTGTATATTTATTTACTTATTTGTTTATTGGTATATTTTAGGGCAGAATTGGATTTATGTATTCATCTAACTATGTATTTATTTAGAGGCAGCCTGACATTTACTCATTCATTTATTCAAGCGCAGGCTCACATCATTAAGTTGTATATTTATGTCTTAGTGTGCAGCATTGATTTTATTTGTTTATTTACATACCTACCTATTTAATGATTTAGAGGCAGGCTTGCATTTAGCTTCTTAGACACAGTGTCGCATTTGTTAATTTGTTTTAGACGTATTGTTGCTCTGTCCCCAGGCTGGACTGCAGTTGTGCAATCTTTTCTTAGTGCATCTTTTGATTCCTAGGTGAAAGCAATGCTTTTGCCTGAGCCTCTTGAGTACCTGGGACGAGAGGCGCATTCAACCACGCCTGGTATTATTTTTTATTTTTCAGTAGAGATGAGGTTTCAACATGTTGTCCAGAATGTCTCGATGTCTTGCCCTCGTGATCCGCCTGCCTTGGTCTCCCTGAAGGTTGAAATTACAGGCGTCATCCACCATGCCCAGCCTGTCTTTACTTATTTCTTTATTTACCTCGAGGCATGCAGGTCTTCTGGCATGTATATATGTATAAGTATATGTAAATATATGTGTATATATATATTTATATATGTATGTATACACACATATATTTGTATACATTTATCTATTTTTGATTTAATTATTTTCACCTTTTTATTTGTTAAATTGAGACAGGGTGTCTTTTCTTATCTTGGCCAGGCTGGTCTTGGTGTCCTGAACTCAGTTGATATATATGTCTCAGTTTCCCAACTGTTGTAGATTTGAAGCATTAGCCTCCAAGCAGGGCAATTCATTGATTGATTTATGTATCTAATAATTGATTTTTTAGAGGCAGACATTTATTTATTAGCGGACATACTTATGCAAAAGCAGGTCACATTTAATTCTAGATTTAGAGGCATGCTTGAGTTTATGTATTTATCAGTCTAGCTATATAATTATTTTGGGACAGATTCACATTTACTCATTTATTTATTTAGACCCATGTTGGAAACATTTACTTATATACTTGTGTGTTTCTGTGAAGGCTTGCATTTATTCATTTTCTTAGCTATTTATATGAAGATAGAGAGGCTGTCTTGCTTTTCTTGATTAACTGATTGATTGATTGATAGATTGATTGTAGCCAGATTTTTGCTCTCTCAGCAACCTGCTGTGCAGTGGCGCAAACGTGGCTCCTTGCAACCACCCTCTTTCGTTCCAGCAATTTTTCTTCCCCAGCCTACCTTCTAGCTGGGACCCCAGGGGCGTGCCACCAAACCTGGCTTATATTTTTATATTTCCCCAAGAGGCCAGGTTTCTCCATGTTCGCCAGGATGGTCTTGGTATCTTCACATCGTGTTCCAACCGTCTCGTCCTCCCAAACTGCTAGGATTACAAGGTTGAGCCATGTTGCCTGGACTTTATTGATAGACGAAATTACTGATTTATCTAACGAGAGGTAGGCAGCGTGACTGGCATTTATTGATTGATTTTTTCATTGATTTCTTTTGTTGTATTCATATTATTTTTTTAAATAGAGACAGGGATTCTTTCAGCTTCTTGGCAAGACTCTTGTCGATGTCCATCCTGACCTCAGGTGACATAGCTGGGTCAGGCTTCCATTTAGTGGGAGATTAAAAACATGAGTCAGCAAGTGTGGATTCTTATGTATTGATTTATTTATCTTTCAATTGATTGATTTAGAGGCAGAGTTGCATTTATTTATTTTCTGACGGGTGTGTGGAGAAGCAGGCCTTGTTTATTTACATATTTGTAGGCAAGGTTGGATTTATGTATTCATCTGTCTAGCTATCTACCCCTTTAGAGGCAGCCTGACATTTATTCATTTATTTATTTAGACACAGAATGGCATCATTTATAAATATACTTAGGTATTTGTGTGCAGGCTTGCGTTTATTTATTTTCTAAATATTCTGCATCATGATTTAGAGGAGGTCACACACTATCTACTTATTTTTGTATTCTTTCATTTATTTTAGAGAAAGCATCGGTCTGTCAGCTGGCTGGAGTACACTGTCCCAATCTTGTCTCAGTGCAACATCCAGCCCCTGAGATTAAGCAATTCTTCCTCCTCAGCCTCCAGAATATCTGAGACCACAGAAAAGTGCCACAGTGCCTGGCTACAATATTTTTTTTAGTAGACGTGGAATGTCACCATGTTGGTCAGGATGGCCTTGCTCTCTTGACCTCGTGATCCACCTCCCTATATCACACAATGTGCCAAGGTTACAGGCACAACCACGGTCTCCCGACCTTATTTAATTATTTGTTCAGCTATTGGTTTATTTACATAGTGGCAGGCAGGCAGTGTTTAATTTATTTATGTATATAAATCTATATGTATTTAAATATTATCATCATATATTTTAAAAGAGAGACAGTGTTTCCTTCACCTTCTTGTCCAAGCTTGCCTTGATGTCCTGAGCTCGGGTGATGTACATGACTCTGGATTCAACTGTGCAGAAGATTGAAAACATGAGACACCAAGCATGGCTATGCATTTATCGATTAGGATACTCTCTTATTAATTAACCTTTTAAGAGGCAAACTTGCATTTATTTATTTATTTATGTATTTTTGAGAAGCAGGTCGCCGTTAGTAATTTGTATATTTATTTACTTATTTGTTTATTGGTCTATTTTGAGGGAGAATTGGAGTTATGTATTCATCCCAGTCTTGTCTCAGTGCAACATCCAGCCCCTGAGATTAAGCAATTCTTCCTCCTCAGCCTCCAGAATACCTGAGACCACCGAAGAGTGCCACAGTGCCTGGCTACTATATTTTATTTTTAGTAGACCTGGAATGTCACCATGTTGGCCAGGATGGCCTTGCTCTCTTGACCTCGTGATCCACCTGCCTATATCACCCAATGTGCCGAGGTTACAGGCACAACTACGGTCTCCCGACCTTATTTAATTATTTGTTCAGCTATTGATTTATTTACATAGTGGCAGGCAGGCAGTCTTTAATTTATTTATGTATATAAATCTATATTTATTTAAATATTATCATCATATATTTTAAAATAGAGACAGTGTTTCCTTCACCTTCTTGTCCAAGCTTGCCTTGATGTCCTGAGCTCGGGTGATGTACATGACTCAGGATTCAACTGCGCAGAAGATTGAAAACATGAGACACCAAGCGTGGCTATGCATTTATTGATTAGGCTACCCTCTTATTAATTAACCTTTTAAGAGGCAAACTTGCATTTATTTATTTATTTATGTATTTTTGAGAAGCAGGTCGCCGTTAGTAATTTGTATATTTATTTACTTATTTGTTTATTGGTCTATTTTGAGGGAGAATTGGATTTATGTATTCATCCCAGTCTTGTCTCAGTGCAACATCCAGCCCCTGAGATTAAGCAATTCTTCCTCCTCAGCCTCCAGAATACCTGAGACCACCGAAGAGTGCCACAGTGCCTGGCTACTATATTTTATATTTAGTAGACGTGGAAAGTCACCATGTTGGCCAGGATGGCCTTGATCTCTTGACCTCGTGATCCACCTGCCTATATCACCCAATGTGCCGGGGTTACAGGCACAACCACGGTTTCCCGACCTTATTTAATTATTTTTTCAGCTATTGATTTATTTACATAGTGGCAGGCAGGCAGTAATTAATTTATTTATGTATATAAATCTATATTTATTTAAATATTATCATCATATATTTTAAAATAAAGACAATGCTTCCTTCACCTTCTTGTCCAAGCTGGCAGTGATGTCCCGAGCTCAGGTGATGTACATGACTCAGGATTCAACTGCGCAGAAGATTGAAAACTTGAGACACCAAGCGTGGCTATGCATTTATTGATTAGGCTACCCTCTTATTAATTAACCTTTTTAGAGGCAAACTTGCATTTATTTATTTATTGATGTATTTTTGAGAAGCAGGTCGCAGTTAGTTATTTGTATATTTATTTACTTATTTGTTTATTGGTATATTTTGAGGCAGAATTGGATTTATGTATTCATCTAACTATGTATTTATTAAGAGGCAGCCGGACAATTACTCATTCATTAATTTACATACCTACCTATATAATTATTTAGAGGCAGGCTGGCATTTATGTACTTAGACAAAGGTTCGCATTTGTTAATTTGTTTTTTATTTCAGTCGGATTCTTGCTCTGTCACCAGGCTGGAGTGCAGTTGTGCAAATTTAGCTTATTGCATCTTTTGACTCCTGGTTTAAAGCGATGCTTTTGCATGAGCCTCTTGAGTACCTGGGAAAAGAGGTGCATTCCACCACGCCTGGTAATATTTTTGCATAATCAGTAGAAATGAGGCTTCACCATGTTGTCCAGAATGTCTCGATCTCTTGCCCTCGTGAGTCGCCTGCCTTGGTATCCCGGAAGTTTGTGATTACAGGCATCATCCAGCATGCCGGTATTTCTTTAATTATTTCTTTATTTACATAGATCCATGCAGGTTTTCTAGTACATACATATATATACGTGTATTTACATATATTTGTATATATGTATAAGTATTTATGTATGTATACACAAGTATATATGTATACATTTACCTATTTTTGATTTAACTATTTTCACATTATTAATTTTTAAATAGAGACAGGGTAACTTTTCTTATCTTGGCCAGGCTGGTCTTGGTGTCCTGAACTCAGTTGATATATATATGGCTCAGATTCCCAAATGGTGTACATTTCAAGCATTAGCCTCCAAGCAGGACTATTCATTGATTGATTTATATATCTATTAATTGATTTATTTAGAGGCAGACTTTTATTTATTAGCTGACATATTTATGGAAAAGCAGTCACATTTAATTATACATTTAGAGGCAGGCTTGAATTTATGTATCTATCAATCTAGCTATAGAATTATTTTGAGGCAGATTCACATTTACTCATTTATTTATTTAGACCCAGGCTTTCAACATTTATTTACATACTTTTGTATTTCTGTGCAGGCTTACATTTATTCATTTTCATAGCTTTTTATATGATGATATAGAGGCTGTCTTGCATTTCTTGATAAACTGATTGATTGATTTTGGACAGATTTTTGCTCTCTCAGCAAACTGGTGTGCAGAGGTGAAATCCTGGATCCTTGCAAACCCCCTCTTTCTTTCCAGCAATTCTTCTTCCCAAGCCAAACTTCTATCTGGGACCCCAGGAACGTGCCACCACACCTGGCTTCCATTTTTGTATTTCTACAAAAGACCAGGTTTCTGCATGTTGGGAAGGATGGTCTTGATCTATTCACCTCGTGTTCCAACAGTCTCGTCCTCCCAAGGTGCTGGGATTACAAGGTTGAACCCTGTTGCCTGGAATTAATTTGGAGACGTAATTACTGATTTATTTAATTAGAGGTAGGCAGACTGACTGGCATTTATTTATGGATATTTTCATTGATTTATATAGCTGTATTCATCTTATTATTTTGGTTAATAGAGACAGGGATTCTTTCAGCTTCTTGGCAAGGCTTTTGTTGATGTCCTTCCTGACCTCACGTGACATACTGGCTCAGGTTCCCAGTGATCAGGGGATTACAAATATTAGTCACCAAGTGTGGCTGCTTATGTATTGATTTATTTACCTTTCAGTTGATTGATTTAGAGGCAGAGTTGCATTTATTTATTTTACGACAGACTTATGGAGAAGCAGGTCTTATTTATTTACATATCTGGAGGCAAACTTGGATTTATGTATTCATCTGTCTACCTATCTACTTCTTTAGAGTCAGCCTGACATTTATCCTTTTTTATTTAGACCCAAAATGGCATCATTTATTAATATACTTAGGTACTTGTGTGCAGGCTTGCGTTTATTCATTTTCTAAACTGTCTGTATCATGATTTATGGGAGGTCTCATATTTATCTACCTATTTATGTATTCATTTCTTTATTTTACAGGAAGTCTCGCTCTGTAAGCAGGCTGGAGTGCACTGGGCCTATCTTGGCTCACTGCAACCTGCATCCCCTGGGATCAAGCAATTCTTCCTCCTCAGCCTCCGGAGTATCTGGGACAACTGAGGAGTGCCACCACGCCTGGCTAATATATTTTATTTTTAGTACAGATGGAATGTCACCATGTTGGCCAGGATGGCCTTGATCTTCCGACCTCGTGACACACATGCCTATGGCACCCAAAGTGCTGGGGTTTCAGGCACTATCCACCGTGTCCAGACTTTATTTAATTATTTGTTCAGCTATTGATTTATTTACATAGTGGCAGAAAGGCCCTCTTTCATTTATTTATGTATTTAAATCTATATTTATTTAATTATTCTCATCATATTTATGAAAATAGAGACAGGGTTTTCTTCACCATCTTGTCGATGCTGAGCTTGATATACTGAGCTCAGGTGATGTACCCGGCTCAGGATTCTATTCGCAGAGGATTAAAAACATGAGCCACCAATAACGGCTATGCATTTATTGATTAGTCTACCCTGTTATTAATTAAGTTATTTAGAGGCAAACTTGCATTTATTTATTTACTGATGTACTTATAAAGAAGCAGGTCACAGTTAGGTATTTGTATATTTATTTACTTATTTGTTTATTGGTATATTTTGGGGCAGAATTGGATTTATGTATTCATCTAACTATGAATTTATTTACAGGCAGCCTGACATTTACTCATTCATTTATTCAGACGCAGGCTCACATCATTAACTTTTATATTTATACCTTAGTGTGCAGCACTGCGTTTATTTGTTTATTTACATATCTACGTATATAATGATTTAGAGGCAGGCTTGCATTTAGTTTCTTAGACACTGTCTCGCATTTGTTAATTTGTTTTTTATTTTAGACGTATTGTTGCTCTGTCCCGAGGCTGGAGTGCAGTTGTGCAATCTTTGCTTATTGTATCCGTTGACTCCTAGGTGAAAGCAATGCTTTTGCCTGAGCCTCTTGAGTACCTGGCACGAGAGGTGCATTCTACCACGCCTGGTAATATTTTTGTATTTTCAGTAGAGATGAGGTTTCACCATCTTGTCCAGAATGTCTCGATCTCTTTCCCTTGTTATCCGCCTGCCTTGGTCTCCCTGAATGTTGAAATTACCGGCGTCATCCACCATGCCCTGCCATTCTTTACTTATTTCTTTATTTACCTAGAGGCATGCAGGTCTTCTGGCATGTGTATATGTATACGTATCTGTACATATATGTGTATATATATGTATATATGTATTTATACACACATATATTTGTATACATTTATCTATTTTTGATTTAATTATTTTCACATTTTTATTTGTTAAATTGAGACAGGGTGTTTTTCTTATCTTGGCCATGCTGGACTTGGTGTCCTGAATTCTGTTGATATATATATGTCTCAGTTTCCCAACTGTTGCAGATTTCAAGCATTAGCCTCCAAGCAGGGCGATTCATTGATTGATTTATGTATCTAATAATTGATTTATTTAGAGGCAGATTTTATTTATTAGCTGACATATTTATGGAAAAGCAGGTCACAATTAATTCTAGATTTAGAGACTTGTTTGAGTTTATGTATTTATCAATCTAGCTATATAATTATTTTGGGACAGATTCACGTTTACTCATTTATTTATTTAGACCCATGTTGGAAACATTTACTTATATACTTGTGTATTTCTGTGAAGGCTTGCATTTATTCATTTTCTTAGCTCTTTATATGAAGATATAGATGCTGTCTTGCTTTCCATGATTAACTGATTGATTGACTGATTGATTTTAGCCAGAATTTTGCTCTCTCAGCAACCTGGTGTGCAGTGGTGCAATCGTGGCTCCTTGCAACCACCCTGTTTCGTTCCAGCAATTTTTCTTCCACAGCCTACCTCCTAGCTGGGACCCCAGGGGCGTGCCACCAAACCTGGCTTATATTTTTGTATTACTCCAAGAGGCCAGGTTTCTCCATGTTCGCCAGGATGGTCTTGATATCTTCACATCGTGTTCCAACATTCTTGTCCTCCCAAACTGCTGGGATTACAAGGTTGAGCCATGTTGCCTGGACTTTATTGATAGATGTAATAACTGATTTATTTAACGTAGTTAAATAAATAAACGTAGGCAGCTTGACTGGCATTTATTTATTGATATTTTCATTGATTTATTTTGTTGTATTCATCTTATTATTTTTTTAAATAGAGACTGGGATTCTTTCAGCTTCTTGGCAAGACTTTTGTCGATGTCCCTCCTGGCCTCAGGTGACATAGCTGGGTCAAGCTTCCATTTAGTGGGAGAATAAAAACATGAGTCATCAAGTTTGGATTCTTATGTATTGATTTATTTATCTTTCAATTGATTGATTTAGAGGCAGAGTTGCATTTATTTTTTTCTGACGGACGTGTGGAGAAGCTGGCCTTGTTTATTTACATATTTGTAGGCAAGCTTGGATTTATGTATTCATCTGTCTAGCTATTTACCCCTTTAGAGGCAGCCTGACATTTATTCATTTATTTATTTAGACACAGAATGGCATCATTTATTAATATACTTAGGTATTTGTGTGCAGGCTTGCGTTTATTTATTTTCTAAATATTCTGCATCATGATTTAGACGAGGTCGCACATTTATCTACTTCTTTAGGTATTCATTCATTTATTTTAGAGAAAGCATCGCTCTGTCAGCAGGCTGGAGTACACTGGCCCAATCTTGTCTCAGTGCAACATCCAGCCCCTGAGATTAAGCAATTCTTCCTCCTCAGCCGCCAGAATATCTGAGACCACCGAAGATTGCCACAGTGCCTGGCTACAATATTTTATTTTTAGTAGACGTGGAATGTCACCATGTTGGCCAGGATGGCCTTGATCACTTGACCTCGTCATCCACCTACCTATATCACCCAATGTGCTGGGGTTACAGGCACAACCACGGTCTCCGGACCTTATTAAATTATTTGTTCAGCTATTGATTTACTTACATAGTGGCAGGCAGGCAGTGTTTAATATATTTATGTATATAAATCTATATGTATTTAAATATTATCATTATATATTTTAAAATAGAGACAGTGTTTCCTACACCTTGTTGTCCAAGCTGGCCTTGATGTCCTGAGCTCAGGTGATGTACATGACTCAGGATTCAACTGCACTGAAGATTGAAAACATGAGACACCAAGCGTGGCTATGCATTTATTGATTAGGCTACCCTCTTGTTAATTAACCTTTTTAGAGGCAAACTTGCATTTATTTATTTATTGATGTATTTTTGAGAAGCAGGTCGCAGTTAGTTACTTGTATATTTATTTACTTATTTGATTTTTGGTATAGTTTGAGGCAGAATTGGATTTATGTATTTATCTATCTATGTATTTATTTAGAGGCAGCCGGACTATTACTCATTCATTTATTTACATACCTACCTATATAATTATTTAGAGGCAGGGTGGTATTTATTTACTTAGACACAGGTTCGCAATTGTTAATTGGTTTTTTATTTTAGTCGGATTCTTGCTCTGTCACCAGGCTCTAGTGCAGTTGTGCAAACTTAGCTTATTGCATCTTTCGACTCCTGGGTGAAAGCGATGCTTTTGCATGAGCCTCTTGAGTACCTGGGACGAGAGGTGCATTCTACCACGCCTAGTAATATTTTTGTATTTTCAGTAGAAATGAGGCTTCACCATGTTGTCCAGAATGTGTCAATCTCTTGCCCTCGTGAGTCACCTGCCTTCATATCCCCAAAGGTTGGGATTACAGGCATCATCCACCGTGCCAGGTTTCTCTTTAATTATTTCTTTATTTACCTAGAGGCATGCAGGTCTTCTAGTACGTACATATATATATGTATATTTACATATATGTGTATATATGTATATGTATTTATATATGTATACACCAGTATATATGTATACATTTATCTATTTTTATTTAACTATTTTCACCTTATTATTTTTTAAGTAGAGACAGGGTAACTTTTCTTATCTTGACCAGGCTGGTCTTGGTGTGCTGAACTCAGTTGATATATATATGTCTCAGGTTCCCAACTCGTGTAGATTTCAAGCATTAGCCTCCAAGCAGGGCTATTCATTGATTGATTTATGTATCTATTAATTGATTTATTTAGAGGCAGACTTTTATTTATTAGCTGACATATTTATGGAAAAGCAGGTCACATTAAATTATACATTTAGAGGCAGGCTTGAATTTATGTATCTATCAATCTAGCTATAGAATTACTTTGAGGCAGATTCACATTTACTCATTTATTTATTTCGACCCAGGCTTTCAACATTTATATACATACTTTTGTATTTCTGTTCAGGCTTATATTTTTTCATTTCATAGCTTTTTATATGATGACATAGAAGCTGTCTTGCATTTCTTGATGAACTGATTTATTGATTTTGGACAGATTTTTGCTCTCTCAGCAAACTGGTGTGCAGAGGCGAAATCCTGTATCCCCGCAGACCCCTACTTTCGTTCCAGCAATTCTTCCTCCCAAGCCAAACTACTATCTGGGACCCCAGGAACGTGCCTCCACACCTGGCTTCTATTTCTGTATTTCTACAAGAGACCAAGTTTCTACATGTTGGCAAGGATGGTCTTGATCTCTTCACCTCGTGTTCCAACAGTCTCGTCCTCCCAAGGTGCTGGGATTACAAGGTTGAACCCTGTTGCCTGGACTTTATTTGGAGACGTAATTACTGATTTATTTAATTAGAGGTAGTCAGACTGATTGGCATTTATTTATGGATATTTTCATTGATTTATTTAGTTATATTCATCTTATTATTTTTGTTAATAGAGGCAGGGATTCTTTCAGCTTCTTGGCAAGGCTTTTGTTGATGTCCTCCCTGACCTCACGTGACATAGCTGGCTCAGGTTCCCAGTGAGCAATGGATTACAAACATGAGTCACCAAGTGTGGCTGCTTATGTATTGATTTATTTACCTTTCAGTTGATTGATTTAGAGGCAGAGTTTCATTTATTTATTTTAGGACGGACTTATGGAGAAGCAGGTCTTATGTATTTACATATATGCAGGCAAACTTGGATTTATGTATTCATCTGTCTACCTATCTACTTCTTTAGAGGCAGCCTGACATTTATACTTTTTTTATTTAGACCCAAAATGGCATCATTTATTAATATACTTAGGTACTTGTGTGCAGGCTTGCGTTTATTCATTTTCTAAACTGTATCATGATTTATAGGAGGTCTCATATTTATCTACCTATTTATGTATTCATTTCTTTATTTTACAGGAAGCCTCGCTCTGTCAGCAGGCTGGAGTGCACTGGCCCTATCTTGGCTCACTGCAACCTCCAGTTCCTGGGATCAAGCAATTCTTCCTCCTCAGCCTCCGGAGTATCTGGGACAACCGAGGAGTGCCACCACGCCTGGCTAATATATTTTATTTTTAGTAGACAATGAATGTCTCCAGGTTGGCCACGATGGCCTTGATCTCCTGACCTCGTGACACACATGTCTATGCCACCGAAAGTGCTTTGGTTTCAGGCACTAGACACCGTGTCCAGACTTTATTTAATTATTTGTTCAGCTATTGATTTATTTACATAGTGGCAGAAAGGCCGTCTTTCATTTATTTATGTATTTAAATCTATATTTATATAATTATTCTCATCATATTTTTTAAAATAGAGACAGGGTTTTCTTCACCATCTTGTCGATGCTGGGCTTGATATTCTGAGCTCAGGTGATGTACACGGCTCAGGATTCTAATCGTGGAGGATTGAAAACATTAGCCATGAATCACGGCTATGCATTTATTGATTAGTCTACCATGTTATTAATTAACTTGTTTAGAGGCAAACTTGCATTTATTTATTTACTGATGTACTTATAAAGAAGCAGGTCACAGTTAGTTATTTGTATATTTATTTACTTATTTGTTTATTGGTATATTGTGGGGCAGAATTGGATTTATGTATTCATCTAACTATGTATTTCTTTAGAGGCAGCCTGACATTTACTCATTCATTTATTCAGACGCAGGCTCACATCATTAAATTTTATATTTATGTCTTAGTGTGTAGCATTGCGTTTATTTGTGTATTTACATACCTACCTATATAATGATTTAGAGGCAGGCTTGCATTTAGTTTCTTAGACACAGGCGCGCATTTGTTAATTTTTTTTTACTTTAGACGTATTTTTGCTCTGTCCCCAGGCTGGAGTGCAGTTGTGCAATCTTTGCTTATTGCATCCGTTGACTCCGAGGTGAAAGCAATGCTTTTGCCTGAGCCTCTTGAGTACCTGGGACGAGAGGTGCATTCTACCATGCCCGGTAATATTTTTGTATTTTCAGTAGAGATGAGGTTTCACCATCTTGTCCAGAATGTCTCGATCTCTTGCCCTCGTGATCCGCCTGCATTGGTCTCCATGAAGGTTGAAATTACAGGCGTCATCCACCATTCCCGGCCTGTCTTTACATATTTCTTTATTTACCTTGAGGCATACAGGTCTTCTGGCATGTATATATTTATAAGTATATGTAAATATATGTGTATATATATATATATGTATATATGTATGTATACACACATATATTTGTATACATTTATCTATTTTTGATTTAATTATTTTCACCTTTTTATTTGTTAAATTGAGACAGGGTGTCTTTTCTTATCTTGGCCAGGCTGGTCTTGGTGTCCTGAACTCAGTTGATATATATGTCTCAGTTTCCCAACTGTTGTAGATTTGAAGCATTAGCCTCCAAGCAGGGCAATTCATTGATTGATTTATGTATCTAATAATTGATTTTTTTAGAGGCAGACATTTATTTATTAGCGGACATACTTATGCAAAAGCAGGTCACATTTAATTCTAGATTTAGAGGCATGCTTGAGTTTATGTATTTATCAGTCTAGCTATATAATTATTTTGGGACAGATTCACATTTTCTCATTTATTTATTTAGACCCATGTTGGAAACATTTACTTATATACTTGTGTGTTTCTGTGAAGGATGGCATTTACTCATTTTCTTAGCTATTTATATGAAGATAGAGAGGCTGCCTTGCTTTCCTTGACTAACTGATTGATTGATTGATAGATTGATTGTAGCCAGAGTTTTGCTCTCTCAGCAACCTGCTGTGCAGTGGCGCAATCGTGGCTCCTTGCAACCACACTCTTTCGATCCAGCAATTTTTCTTCCCCAGCCTACCTCCTATCTGGGACCCCAGGGGCGTGCCACCAAACCTGGCTTATATTTCTGTATTTCTCCAAGAGTCCAGGTTTCTCCATGTTCGCCAGGATGGTCTTGATATCTTCACATCGTGTTCCAACAGTCTCGTCCTCCCAAACTGCTGGGATTACAAGGTTGAGCCATGTTGCCTGGACTTTATTGATAGACGTAATAACTGATTTATTTAACGAGAGGTAGGCAGCGTGACTGGAATTTATTTATTGATATTTTCATTGATTTATTTTGTTGTATTCATCTTATTATTTTTTTAAATAGAGACAGGGATTCTTTCAGCTTCTTGGCAAGACTTTTGTCGATGTTCATCCTGACTTCAGGTGACTTAGCTGGGTCAGGCTTCCATTTAGTGAGGGATTAAAAACATGTGTCAGAAAGTGTGGATTCTTTGTATTCATTTATTTATCTTTCAATTGATTGATTTAGAGGCAGAGTTGCATTTATTTGTTTTCTGACGGACGTGTGGAGAAGCAGGCCTTGTTTATTTACATATTTGTAGGCAAGCTTGGATTTATGTATTCATCTGTCTAGCTATCTACCCCTTTAGAGGCAGCCTGGCATTTATTCATTTATTTATTTAGACACAGAATGGCATCATTTATTAATATGCTTAGGTATTTGTGTGCAGGCTTGCGTTTATTAATTTTCTAAATATTCTGCATCATGATTTAGAAGAGGTCGCACATTTATCTACTTATTTATGTATTCATTCATTTATTTTAGAGAAAGCATCGCTCTGTCATCAGGCTGGAGTACACTGGCCCAATCTTGTCTCTGTGCAACATCCAGGACTTGAGATTAAGCAATTCTTCCTCCTCAGCCTCCAGAATATCTGAGACCACCGAAGAGTGCCACAGTGCCTGGCTACTATATTTTATTTTTAGTAGAAGTGGAATGTCACCATGTTGGCCAGGATGGCCTTGATCCCTTGACCTCGTGATCCACCTGACTATATCACCCAATGTGCCGGGGGTACAGGCACAACCACGGTCTCCCGACCTTATTTAATTATTTGTTCAGCTATTGATTGACTTACATAGTGGCA
>CM038404.1:32173024-32192202 GCA_021498475.1 Saguinus midas | reverse complement strand
TAAACACTCCTTAAATTTTTGTTGAATAAATAAATGAACAAAAAAGCTTTATTAATTCACTGAATAGGTAATTAATCAAACCTGTGTAGGTTTGGCACTACGCCATATACACAAAACCAAAAAAAAAAAAAATTATCATTGTAATTAAGTTGAACATGATACATTTTGCTACTGTTAGGCATTCGTATTGTGAGTGCTACAGTCTTTTCTTAGCCTGACATTTTTTTGCAAATGTGTTACTTCCAAAAGAAGGGCAGAATTTGCATGAATAGCGTTTTGGTACTAAACACTGTATTTATTAGGATGAACCATTTTTATAGGGCTTTCTAAAACACAATTATAGGGGCATAAGATGGACAATACAATCTTATCTCACTTTAGCCAAAGCATATTGGCAGTGCAATTTGTGCAAGGTTTATGTGTATTCCTGTAGTTCCTCAGTCATTTCTTGGTTTGTAGATAAATTGTCATGTTAAATAGATGATTCGTTTTTAACTTGGCATTTTGATTTGCTTTCTTACTTGTTTACTTGACACCGAACAAGTAAATTATGCCCCCCCCAAAAGAATACATTAAAATAAGCCCTTTGGTGACTGAACCTGCATACAGACTGATGCAGAAAAGGCTGAAGCTTCCCAAAGAGAATCTGTTGAATTCTCAAACAGAAGAAGACCCTAGGCGGGCAACGACTGCTTGTGTCTAGTGGGCATTAGATTTATAAAGTGAAACTGCTTTTCTCCGAGTTTAAAAGCATAACATGTAAAGGTTTGACCAGGCCTTGCACAAGTGGAGTGCTAACGAGAAATTAGGGGCCTCAGTAAAGGGAGGACACTGTTTTCAGAGGAACAGTGACTCAGTGGTCCAACAGACTCGTCCTCCCAAAGTGCTAAGATTACAAGGTTGAGCCATGTTGCCTGGACTTTATTAAGAGATGTAATTACTGATTTATTTAATTAGAGGTAGGCAGACTGACTGGCATTTATTTATTGATATTGTCATTGATTTATTTAGTTGTATTCATCTTATTATTTTTGTTAATAGAGACAGGGATTCCTGCAGCTTCTTGGAAAGACTTTTGTCGATGTCCTTCCTGACCACAGGTGACATAGCTGACTCAGGATTCCAGTGACTGGAAGATTAAAAATATGAGTCAGAAAGTGTGGCTGCTTATGTATTGATTTATTTACCTTTTAATTGATTGATTTAGAGGCAGAGTTGCATTTATTTCTTTTCTGATGGACTTATGGAGAAGCAGGTCTTATTTATTTACATATTTGGAGGCAAACTTGGATTTATGTATTCATCTGTCTACCTATCTACTTCTTTAGAGGCAGGCTGACATTTAACCATTTATTTATTTAGACCCAAAATGGCATCATTTATTAATATACTTAGGTATTTGTTTGCAGGCTTGCATTTATTCATTTTCTAAACTGTCTGTATCATGATTTATAGGAGGTCTCATATTTATCTACCTTTTAATGTATTCATTTATTTATTTTATAAGAAGCCACGCTCTGTCAGCAGGCTGGAGTGCACTGGCTCCATCTTGGCTCACTGCATCCTCCAGCCCCTGGGATAAAGCAGTTCTTCCTCCTCAGCCTCCGGAGTATCTGGGACCACCGAAGATTGCCAACGTGCCTGGCTACTATATTTTATTATTTGTAGACATGGAATGTCACCATGTTGGCCTGGATGGCCTTGATTACGTGACCTAGTGATCCACCTGCCTATGCCACCCAATATGCCGGGGTTACAGGCACTAGCCACCGTGTCCAGAGATTTTATTTATTTGTTCAGCTATTGATTTATTTACATAGTGGCAGGCAGGCCGTCTTTCATTTATTTATGTATATACATCTATATTTATTTAATTATTTTCTTCATATGATTTAAAATAGATACAGCGTTTCCTTCACCATCTTGGCCAAGCTGGCCTTGATGTCCTGAGCCCAGGTGATGTACACGGCTCAGGATTCAAATGTGCAGAGGATTGAAAACATGAGCCACCTAGCGTTGCTATGCATTTATTGATTAGGCTACCCTCTTATTAATCAACTCATTTAGAGGCAAATTTGCATTTTTTAATTTACTGAATTACTTTTGTAAAAGCAGGTCGCAGTTAGATATTTGTATATTTATTTACTTTTTGTTTATTGGTATATTTTGAGGCACAATTAGACTTATGTATTCATCTAACTATGTATTTATTTAGAGGCAGCCTGACATTTACAAATTCTTTAATTCAGACGTAGGCTCACATCATTATGTTTTGTATTTATGTTTTAGTGAGCAGCCTTGCGTTAATTTGTTTATTTACTTAACTACCAATATGATGATTTAGAGGCAGACTTGCCTTTATTTCCTTAGACACAGGCTCGCATTTGTTAATTAGTTTTTTATTTTAGACGGATTCTTGCTGTCAACAGGCTGGAGTGCAGTTGTGCAACCTGCGCTTAGTGCATCCCTTGACTCCTGGGTGAAAACCATGCTTTTGCCTGAGCCTCTTGAGTACCAGGGACAAGAGGTGCATTCTAACACGCCTGGAAATATTTTTGTATTTTCAGTAGAGATGAGGTTTCACCATGTTGTCCAGAATGTCTCGATCTCTTGCCTTCGTGATTCGACTGCCTTGGTCTCGATGGTACAGATTACAGGGGTCATCAACCGTTCCCGGCCTTTCTTTAATTATTTCATTATTTACCTAGAGGCATGCAGGTCTTGCGTTTATTCATTTTCTAAACCGTCTGTATCATGATTTATAAGAGGTCTCATATTTATCTACTTATTTATGTATTCATTTATTTATTTTAGAGGAAGCCACCCTCTGTCAGCAGGCTGGAGTGCAGTGGCTCCATCTTGCCTCACTGCATTCTCCAGCCCCTGGGATCAAGCAATTCTTCCTCCTCAGCCTCCGGAGTATCTGGGACCACCGAAGAGTGCCAACGTGCCTGGCTACTATATTTTATTTTAAGTAGACATTGAATGTCACCATGTTGGCTTGGATGGCCTTGATTACTATACCTCGTGATCCACCTTCCTATGCCACCCAAGTGCCGGGGTTACAGACAATAGCCACCGTGTCCAGATTTATTTATTTATTTGTTCAACTATTGATTTATTTACATAGTGGCAGGCAGGCCGTCTTTCATTTATTTATGTATATAAATCTATATTTATTTAATGATTTTCATCATATTTTTTTGAATAGATACAGGGTTTCCTTCACTATCTTGGCCAAGCTGGCCTTGATATATTGAGCGCAGGTGATGTACCCGGCTTAGGATTCAAATGCACAGAGGATTGAAAATATGAGCCCCCAAGCATTGCTATGCATTTATTGATTAGGCTACCCTCTTATTAATCAACTTATTGAGAGGCAAACTTGCATTTTTTAATTTACTGATGTACTTTTGTAGAATCAGGTCGCAGTTAGATATTGTATATTTATTTACTTATTTGTATATTGGTATATTTTGTGGCACAATTGGATTTATGTATTCTTTTAACTATGTATTTTTTTAGAGGCAGCCTCACATTTACTCATTCTTTAATTCAGACTTAGGCTCACATCATTAAATTTTATATTTATGTTTTAGTGCACAGCCTTGCGTTAATTTCTTTATTTACTTACCTACCAATATGATGATTTAGAGGCAGGCCTGCATTTATTTTTTTAGACACAGGCTCACATTTGTTAATTTGTTTTTTATTTTAGACAGATTCTTGCTCTGTCAACAGGCTGGAGTGCAGTTGTGCAACCTTCGCTTATTGCATCCCTTGACTCCTGGGTGAAAGCGATGCTTTTGCCTGAGCCTCTTGAGTACCTGGAACCAGAGGTGCATTCTACCACGCCTGGTAAGGTTTTTGTATTTTCAGTAGAGATGAGGTTTCACCATGTTGTCCAGAATGTCTCGATCTCTTGCCTTCGTGATTCGACTGCCTTGGTCTAGATGGTTGGGATTACAGGCGTCATTCACCAGCCTTTCTTTAACTATTTCTTTATTTACTAGATGCATGCAGGTCTTCTGGCATATACATGTGTAAACGTATATGTACATATATGTGTATATATATGTATATGTATGTATACACACATACATATGTATACATTTATGTATTTTTGATTTAATTATTCTCACCTTATTATTTTTTAAATTGAGACAGGGTATCTTTTCTTATCTTGGCCAGGCTGGTCTTGGTGTCCTGAACTCAGTTGATATGTATATGGCTCAGGTTACCAACTGGTGTAGATTTCAAGCATTAGACTCCAAGCAGGGCTATTCATTGATTGATTTATGTATCTTTTAATTGATTTATTTAGAGGCAGAATTTTATTTATTAGCTGACATACTTATGGAAAATCTGGTCACATTTAATTCTAGATTAAGAGGCAGGCTTGAATTTATGTATTTATCAAACTAGCTATATAATTATTTTGAGGCAGATTCACATTTACTCATTTATTTATTGAGACCCAGGCTGGCAACATTTATTAACATACTTGTGTATTTCTGTGCAAGCTTGCATTTATTCATTTTCATAGCTATTTATATGATGATATAGAGGCTGTCTTGCCTTTCTTGATTAACTGATGGATTGATTGATTGATATTAGACAGATTTTTGCTCTCTCGGGAAACTGGAGTGCAGTGGCGCAATCCTAGCTTCTCGCAAACCACCTCTTTCCTTCCAGCAATTCTTCTTTCCCAGCCTACCTCCTGGCTGGGACCCCAGGAGCGTGCCACCACACCGGGATTATATTTTTGTATTTCTACAAGAGACCAGGTTTCTATATGTTGGCCAGGATGGTCTTGATCTCTTCAACTCGTGTTCCAACAGTCTGTTCCTCCCAAAGTGCTGGGATTACAAGGTTGAGCCATGTTGCCTGGAGTTTATTTAGAGACGTAATTAATGATTTATTTAACTTGAGGTAGGCAGACAGACTTGCATTTATTTCTTGATATTTTCATTGATTTATTTAGTTGTATTCTTCTCATTATTTTTATCAATTGAAACAGGGATTCTTTCAGCTGCTTGGGAAGGCTTTTGTCGATGTTCTTCGTGACCTCACGTGACATAGCTGGCTCAGGCTCCCAGTGAGCGGGGGATTAAAAACATGAGTCAGCAAGTGTGGCTGTTTATGTATTGATTTATTTTTCTTTCAATTGATTGATTTAAAGGCAGATTTGCATTTATTTATTTTCTTTGTTTCTTTTTTTTAATTTTTATTGCATTATAGGTTTGGGGGTACATGTGCAGAACAAGCAAGATAGTTTCATAGGTACACACATGGCAGTGTGTTTTGCTGCTTTCCTCCCCCTCACCCACACTTGGTATTCATCCGCAGGCTATCGCCCCCAGCCCCCCCCGCTGTCTCTCCCCCATTCCCCCCAACAGTCACCTGTGTATAGTAGACCGCCTCTCTGTGTCCATGTGTTCTTATTTTTCTCACCCACCTATGAGTGAGTATATGGGGTATTCCTTTTTCTGTTCTTGTGTCAGTTTGCTGAGAATGATGTTCTCCAGATTCATCCATGTCCCTACAAAGGACACAAACTCATCATTTTTGATTGCTGCCTAATATTCCATGGTGTATATGTGCCACATTTTCCCAGTCCAGTCTATCATCGCTGGGCATTTGGGTTGGTTCCAGGTCTTTGCTATTGTAAACAGTGCTGCAATGAACATTCGTGTGCATGTGTCCTTATAGTAGAACGATTTATAGTCCTTTGGATAGATACCCAGTAATGGGATTGCTGGGTCAAATGGAATTTCTATTTCTAGGTCCCTGAGGAATCGCCACACTGTCTTCCACAATGGTTGAACTAATTTACACTCCCACCAACAGTGTAAGAGTGTTCCCATTTCTCCACATCCTCTCCAGCATCTGCTGTCTCCAGATTTTTTAATGATCGCCATTCTAACTGGCGTGAGATGGTATCTCAATGTGGTTTTGATTTGCATCTCTCTAATGACCAATGACGATGAGAACTTTTTCATATGTTTGTTGGCCTCATGTATGTCTTCTTTTGTAAAGTTTCTGTTCATATCCTTTGCCCATTTTTGAATGGGCTTGTTTGTTTTTTTTTCCTGTAAATCTGTTTGAGTTCTTTGTAAATTCTGGATATCAACCCTTTGTCAGATGTGTAAACTGCAAAGATTTTTTCCCATTCTGGTGGATGCCGATTCACTCTAGTGACTGTTTCTTTTGCCGTGCAGAAGCTGTGGAGTTTGATTAAGTCCCATTTGTCTATTTTGGCTTTTGTTGCCAATGCTTTTGGTGTTTTGTTCATGAAGTCCTTGCCTACTCCTATGACCTGAATGGTTTTGCCTAGATTTTCTTCTAGGGTTTTTATGGTGTCAGGTCTTACGTTTAAGTCTTTAATCCATCTGGAGTTAATTTTAGTGTAAGGTGTCAGGAAGGGGTCCAGTTTCTGCTTTCTGCACATGGCTAGCCAGTTTTCCCAACACCATTTATTAAATAGAATCCTTTCCCCATTGCCTGTTTTGTCTGGTTTATCAAAGATAATATGGTTGTAGATGTGTTGTGTTGCCTCCGATGCCTCTGTTCTGTTCCATTGGTCTATATCTCTGTTTTGGTACCAGTACCATGCTGTTTTGATTACTGTAGCCTTGTAGTATAGTTTGAAGTCTGGTAGCGTGATGCCTCCCGCTGTGTTCTTTTTGCTTAGAATTGACTTAGCTATGCGGGCTCTTATTTGGTTCCATATGAAATTCATGGTGGTTTTCCAGTTCTGTGAAGAAATTCAATGGTAGTTTGATGGGAGATAGCATTGATTGTGTAAATTACTTTGGGCAGTATAGCCATTTTCACGATATTGATTCTTCCTAACCACGAACATGGAATGTTTCTCCATCTGTTTGTGTCCTCTTATTTCGTTGAGCAGTTGTTTGTAGTTTTCCTTAAAGAGGTTCCTTACATTCCTAGTGAGTTGTTTTCTTAGGTATTCTATTTTCTTTGTAGCAATTGTGAATGGCAGTTCATTCTTGATTTGGTTCTCTTTAAGTCTGTTATTGGTGTATAGGAATGCTTGTGATTTTTGAACATTGATTTTATATCCTGAGACTTTGCTGAAGTTGCTTATCAGTTGCAGGAGCTTTTGGGCTGAGGTGATGGGGTCTTCTAGGTATACTATCATGTCGTCTGCAAATAGAGACAATTTGGCTTCCACCTTTCCTATTTGAATACCCTTTATTTCTTTTTCTTGCCTGATTGCTCTGGCTAGAACTTCCAGTACTATGTTGAATAGGAGTGGTGAGAGAGGGCATCCTTGTCTAGTGCCGGATTTCAAAGGGAATGCTTCCAGTTTTTGCCCATTAAGTATGATATTGGCTGTTGGTTTGTCATAAATAGCTTTTATTACTTTGAGATATGTTCCATCAATACCAAGTTTATTGAGGGTTTTTAGCATAAAGGGCTGTTGAATTTTGTCAAATGCCTTCTCTGCATCAATTGAGATAATCATGTGATTTTTGTTTTTGCTTCTGTTTATGTGGTGAATTACATTTATAGACTTGCGTATGTTGAACCAGCCTTGCATCCCTGGGATGAATCCTACTTGATCATGATGGATAAGTTTTTTAATGTGCTGTTGCAATCGGTTTGCCAGTATTTTATTGAAGATTTTTGCATCTATGTTCATCATGGATATTGTCCTGAAGTTTTCTTTTCTTGTTGAGTCTCTGCCAGGTTTTGGTATCAGGATGATGTTGGTCTCATAAAATGATTTGGGAAGGGTTCCCTCTTTTTGGATTATTTGGAATAGTTTCAGAAGGAATGGTACCAGATCCTCTTTGTGTGTCTGGTAGAATTCAGCTGTGAACCCATCTGGACCTGGGCTTTTTTGTGTGGTAGGTTTTATTGCTGCCTCAACTTCAGACCTTGTTATTGGTCTATTCATAGTTTTCCTCCTGGTTTAGGCTTGGGAGGACACAGGCGTCCAGGAATTTATCCATTTCTTCCTGATTTACTAGTTTATGTGCATAGAGTTGTTTGTCGTATTCTCTGATGATGGTTTGAATTTCTGTGGAATCTGTGGTGATTTCCCCTTTATCGTTTTTTATTGCATCTATTTGGTTGTTCTCTCTCTTCTTTTTTATCAGTCTGGCTAGTGGTCTGTCTATTTTGTTGATCTTTTCAAAAAAACCAGCTCTTAGATTTATTGATTTTTTGAAGGGGTTTTCTTGTCTCTATCTCCTTCAGTTCTGCTCTGATCTTAGTTATTTCTTGTCTTCGGCTAGGTTTTGAGCTTTTTTGATCTTGCTCCTCTAGCTCTTTCAATTTTGACGATAGGGTGTCAATTTTGGATCTCTCCACTCTTCTCATGTGGGCACTTATTGCTATATATTTTCCTCTACAGACTGCTTTAAATGTGTCCCAGAGATTCTGGTACGTTATGTCTTCATTCTCATTGGTTTCAAAGAACTTCTTTATTTCTGCCTTCATTTCATTGTTTATCCAATCAACATTCAAGAGCCAGTTGTTCAGTTTCCATGAAGCTGTGCGGTTCTGAGTTATTTTCTGAATTCTGAGTTCCAACAGTTGCACTATGGTCTGAGAGACTGTTTGTTATGATTTCCGTTGTTTTGCATTTGCTGAGGAGTGCTTTACTTCCAATTATGTGGTCAATTTTGGAGTAGGTGTGATGTGGTGCTGAGAAGAATGTATATTCTGTGGATTTGGGGTGGAGAGTTCTGTAAATGTCTATCAGGTTGCTTGTTCCAGGTCTGAGTTCAAGTCCTGGATATCCTTGTTAATTTTCTGTCTGGTTGATCTGTCTGCTATTGACAGTGGAGTGTTAAAGTCTCCCACTATTATTGTGTGGGAGTCTAAGTCCTTGTAAGTCATTAAGAACTTGCCTTATATATCTGGGTGCTCCTACATTGGGTCCATATATTTAGAATGTTATCTCTTCTTGTTGTATCGATCCTTTTACCATTATGTAATGACCTTCTTTGTCCCTTTTGATCTTTGTTACTTTAAAGTCTATTATATCAGAGATGAGAATTGCAACTCCTGCTTTTATTTGCTCTCCATTTGCTTGGTAGATCTTCCTCCATCCCTTTATTTTGAGCCTTTGTGTATCTTTGCATGTGAGGTGGGTTTCCTGGATACAGCACACCGATGGGTTTTGGTTTTTATCCAATTTGCCAGTCTGTGTCTTTTGATTGGTGCATTTAGCCCATTTACATTCAGGGTTAATATTGTTATGTGTGAATTTGATACTGCCATTTTGATGCTAGCTGGCTGTTTTGGCCGTTGGTTCATGTACATTCTTCATTTTGTTGATGGTCTTTAGCATTTGGTATGCTTTTAGGATGGCTGGAACTGGTTGTTTCTTTCTATGTGTAGTGCCTCTTTCAGGAGCTCTTGTAAAGCAGGCCTAGTGGTGACAAAATCTCTGAGTACTTGCTTGTTAGTGAAGGATTTTATTTTCCCTTCACTTATGAAGCTCAGTTTGGCTGGATATGAAATTCTGGGTTGAAAGCTCTTTTCTTTAAGGATTTTGAATATTGCCCCCACTCTCTTCTGGCTTGTAGAGTCTCTGCCGAGAGATCTGCTGTGAGTCTGATGGGCTTCCCTTTTTGGGTGACCTGACCTTTCTCTCTGGCTGCCCTTAGTATTTTCTCCTTCGTTTCAACCCTAGTGAATCTGACGATTATGTGCCTTGGGGTTGCTCTTCTTGCAGAGTATCTTTGTGGTGTTCTCTGTATTTCCTGGAGTTTAGTATTGACCTGTCTTGCTAGGTTGGGAAAATTTTCCTGGATAATATCCTGAAGAGTGTTTTCCAGCTTGGATTCATTCTCTTCGTCACATTCTGGTACACCTATCAAGCGTGGGTTGGGTCTCTTCACATAGTCCCACATTTCTTGGAGATTTTG
Source organism: Saguinus midas (assembly GCA_021498475.1). Classification (NCBI taxonomy): domain Eukaryota; kingdom Metazoa; phylum Chordata; class Mammalia; order Primates; family Cebidae; genus Saguinus; species Saguinus midas. Next base: position 32,182,297 of record CM038404.1, on the reverse strand, counting down.
TTCATTCCTTTTGTGCTTTTTCTTTAATCTTGGTTTCTCGTTTTATTTCATTGAGTTGATCTTCAACTTCTGATATTCTTTCTTCTGCTTGGTCAATTCGGCTGTTGAAACTTGTGCATGCTTAGCAGTCTCGTGTTGTGTTTTTCAGCTCCTTCAATTCATTCATTTTCCTCTCTAAGTTGTCCATTCTCATTATCAATTCCTTGAATCTTTTTTCAAATCTTTTTTCTAGGTTCTTAGTTTCTTTGCACTGGTTTAGAACATGTTCCTTTAGCTCACTGAAGTTTCTCATTAACCACTTTCTGAAGTCTGATTCCGTCATTTTGTCACATTCATTCTCCGTCCAGCTTTGTTCCCTTGCTGGTGAGGAGTTTTGGTCCTTTTTTGGAGGTGAGGTGTTTGATTTCGGGTGTTTTCCTCCTTTTTGCGCTGGTTTCTTCCCATCTTTATGGATTTATCCGCCTGTCGTCTTAGTATTGGCTGATTTTTCAATTGGGTCACTGTGTGGACACTGAGATTGTTGATGATGAAGTATTTCTGTTACTTAGTTTTCCCTCTAATGATCTATCCTCTCTGCTGTATGAGTGCTGAGGTCCACTCCAGGCCCTGCTTGTCTGGGGTATACCTGTAGCAGCTGCAGAACAATGAGGGATGATACCAGTTTCTTCTTCTGCTGCCCTTGTTCCAGAATGATGCCAGCCAAATGTCAGTCTGATTAGTCCTTTTCTGGGGTGACTCCTTGGATATACAGGGGTCAGGGAGCTGCTTGAGGAGACAGTCTGTGCTTTATAGGAGCTCCAGTGCTGAGCTGTGAGCTCCGTTGTTCATTCAGGGTTGTTGGGAGGTTGTTTATGTCTGCTGCAAGAGAACTCATAAAACACCACTTTTTTTTTCACCCTTAGATGCTCTGTCTCAGGGAGTTGGGGCTTTCTTTATGAGTATCTGTTGCACTGTCCTGCCCCACTAGATGGCAGTCTATTCACTATTTGCCTGCCGTGGCTCTGACCTGCTAGCGCGGGTCCGTGCTATTGCTGCTGGGCTCCCTTCTGCTGTGGAGCACGAAGTCTCTCTGTTATGGCAGGTTGCCTTGGCAACGGCAGGCAGTCCTGGGCGGTACTTAAGTGGGGGTACACTTCGTCATCAATGGCGGACGCCCCTCCCTGACCGGGCTGCACCGTCCTTGATGCCGGCAACAAAACTCTCAGCCCCAAGCGCCTCCAGTCCCCGCCCTGCTTGTCCTGTGAGCGTGGGACCCACCGAGCCCGATCACCCAGCTCCCTGCCTCAGAGTCAGTCCTCTCTCTCTCTCTCTTCCTCTCCCCAAGCTGAAAGGTCGACTCTCTCACTGGCGCCCCAGGAGCCTGCCAATAGGGCACTGGAATCCGTGCAATATCCCGTGCCGCTGCCCACTACCCCGGCTCAGATCACGCTTCCTAGGAAACTCCTGGTCTGGCTCATTGTACAAGTCCCGTTCAATCAGATGGACATGCCAATCTGCCCTTCCAAATCTCAGATTGCCAGTTTAACAGGGCACCCAGACCAGTGAGTTCCACGCCGGGTCCCGCTGTGGCACCGGCCAAAGAGGCGGCGGGAGCCAACTGCATTAGCCGGCTGCTAGCATTTCGTGTCTCTCCCACACCTGGGACTTTCAACGCTCTGTGGGCATAAAAGGAACATCCGAGGATGCGGCTAGGACTCACCCTCTGTGCCTTCACCGAGAGCTGCAATCCTGAGTCACCTATCTGACGCCATCTTGCCTCCCTCCACCGCATTTATTTATTTTCTGATGGACTTATGGAGAAGCAGGTCTTATTTATTTACATATTTGGAGGCAAGCTTGGATTTATGTATTCATCTGTCTAGCTATCTACTTCTTTAGAGCCAGCCTGACATTTATCCATTTATTTATTTAGACCCAGAATGGCATCATTTATTAATATACTTAGGTATTTGTGTGCAGGCTTGCGTTTATTCATTTTCAAAACGTTCTGTGTCATGATTTATAGGAGGTCTCACATTTATCTACTTATATATGTATTCATTTATTTATTTTAGAGAAAGCTTCGATCTGTCAGCTGGCTGGAGTGCACTGGACCAATCTTGTCTCAGTGCAACATCCAGCCCCTGAGATCAAGCAATTCTTCCTCCTTAGCCTCCGGAGTACCTGGGACCACCGAAGTCTGCCACCACACCTGGCAAATATATTTTATTTTAGTAGACATGGAATGTCACCATGTTGGCCAGGATGGCCTTGATCTCTTGACCTCGTGATCCACCTGCCTATGCCACCCAAAGGGCTGGGGCTACAGGCACTAGCTACCGTGTCCAGACTTTATTTAATTATTTGTTCAGCTATTGATTTATTTACATAGTGGCAGGCAGACGGCTTTCATTTATTTATGTATATAAATCTATATTTTTTAATTATTTTCATCGTATTTTTAAAATAGAGACAGGATTTTTTTCACCATCTTGGCCAAGCTGGCCTTGATGTCCTGAGCTCAGGTTATGTACCCGGCTCAAAATTCCAATGCGCAGAGGATTGAAAACATGAGTCCCCAAGCTTTGCTATGCATTTATTGATTAGGCTACCCTCTTATTATTCAACTTATTTAGAGGCAAACTTGCATTTTTTAATTTACTGATGTACTTTTGTAGAAGCAGGTCACAGTTAGATATTTGTATATTTATTTACTTATTCGTTTATTGGTATATTTTGAGGCACAATTGGATTTATGTATTCATCTAACTATGTATTTATTTAGAGGCAGCCTGACATTTACTCATTCTTTAATTCAGACGTAGGCTCACATCATTAAGTTTTATATTTATGTTTTAGTGTGCAGCCTTGCGTTAATTTGTTTATTTACTTACCTACCAATATGATGATTTAGAGGCAGGCTTGCATTTATTTTCTTAGACACAGGCTCGCATTTGTTAATTTGTTTTTTATTTTAGACGGATTCTTGCTCTGTCAACAGGCTGGAGTGCAGTTGTGCAACCTTCGCTTATTGCATCCCTTGACTCCTGGGTGAAAGCGATGCTTTTGCCTGAGCCTCTTGAGTACCTGGGACGAGAGGTGCATTCTACCACGCCTGGTAATATTTTTGTATTTTCAGTAGAGATGAGGTTTCACCATGTTGTCCAGAATATCTCGATCTCTTGCCTTCGTGATTCGACTGCCTTGGTCTCGATGGTTGGGATTACAGGCGTCATCACCGTGCCTGGCCTTTCTTTACCTATTTCTTTATTTACTTAGAGGCATGCAGGTCTTCTGGCATGTACATATGTATACGTATATGTACATATATGTGTATATATGTATATGTATATATGTATGTATACACACATACATTTGAATACATTTATGTATTTTGATTTATAGGAGCTCCAGTGCTGAGCTGTGAGCTCCGTTGTTCATTCAGGGTTGTTGGGAGGTTGTTTATGTCTGCTGCAAGAACTCATAAAACACCACTTTTTTCACCCTTAGATGCTCTGTCTCAGGAGTTGGGGCTTTCTTTATGAGTATCTGTTGCACTGTCCTGCCCCACTAGATGGCAGTCTATTCACTATTTGCCTGCCGTGGCTCTGACCTGCAGCTGGTCCATGCTATTGCTGCTGGGCTCCCTTCTGCTGTGGAGCACAGAAGTCTCTCTGTTATGGCAGGTTGCCTTGGCAATGGCAGGCAGTCCTGGGCGGTAATTCATGGGGTACACTTCGTCATCAATGGCGGACGCCCCTCCTGACCGGGCTGCACCGTCCTTGATGCCGGCAACAAACTCTCAGAAGCGCCTCAGTCCCCGCCCTGCTGCTGTCCTGTGAGCTGGGACCCGAGCCGATCGATCACCCAGCTCCTGCCTCAAGTCAGTCCTCTCTCTCTCTCTCCCTCTCCCCAAGCTGAGGTCGACTCTCTCACTGGCGCCCCAGGAGCCTGCCAATAGGCAGCACTGGATCCGTGCAATATCCGTGCCGCTGCCCACTACCCGGCTCAGATCACGCACCTAGGAATCTCCTGGTCTGGCTCATTGTCCAAGTCCCGTTCAATCAGATGGACATGCCAATCTGCCCTTCCAAATCTCAGATTGCCAGTTTAACAGGGCACCCAGACCAGTGAGTTCCACGCGGGTCCCGTGCTGGCACCCCGGCCAAAGAGGCGGTGAGGAGCCAACTGCGTTAGCCGGCTGCTAGCATTCGTGTCTCTCCCACACCTGGGACTTTCAACGTCTGTGGGCATAAAAGGAACATCCGAGGATGGACTAGGACTCACCCTCTGTGCCTTCACTGAGAGCTGCAATCCTGAGTCACCTTATCTGACACCATCTTGCCTCCCTCCACCGCATTTATTTATTTCTGATGGACTTATGGAGAAGCAGGTCTTATTTATTTACATATTTGAGGCAAGCTTGGATTTATGTATTCATCTGTCTTATCTACTTCTTTAGAGGCAGCCTGACATTTATCCTTTATTTATTTAGACCCAGAATGGCATCATTTATTAATATACTTAGGTACTTGTGTGCAGGCTTTTTATTCATTTTCTAAACTGTCTGTATCATGATTTATAGGAGGTCTCACATTTATCTACTTATTTATGTATTCATTTATTTATTTTAGAGAACCAGCTCTGTCAGCAGGCTGGAGTGCACTGGACCAATCTTGTCTCACTGCAACCTCCAGCCCTGGGATCAAGCAATGCTTCCTCATCAGCCTCCAGTATCTGGGACCACCAAAGAGTGCCACCACGCCTGGCTAATATATTTTATTTTTAGTAGACATGGAATGTCACCATGTTGGCCAGGATGGCTTTGATCTCTGACCTCGTGATCCACCTGCCTATGCCACCCAAATGTGCCGGGGGTTACAGGCACTAGCCACCGTGTCCAGACTTTATTTAATTATTTGTTCAGCTATTGATTTATTTACATAGTGGCAGGCAGGCTCTTCATTTATTTATGTATATAAATCTATATTTATTTAATTATTTTCATCGTGTTTTTTAAAATAGAGACTGGGTCCTTCACCATCTTGGTCAAGCTCGCCTTGATGACCTGAGCCCAGGTTATGAACTTGGCAAAGGATTCAAATCCACAGAGGATTAAAACATGACCCACCAAGCGTAACTATGCATTTATTGATTAGGCTACCCTCTTATTAATCAACTTATTTAGAGGCAAACTTGCATTTATTTATTTACTGATGTAATTATGGAGAAGGTTTTCCCAGTTAGTTATTAATATGTTTATTTACTTATATGTTTATTGGTATATTTTTAGGCAGAATTGGATTTATGTATTCATCTAACTATGTATTTATTTAGAGGCACCCTGACATTTACTCATTCATTTATTCAGACGAAGGCTCATATCATTAATTTTATATTTATGTTTTAGTGTGTAGCCTGGCATTTATTTATTTACTTACCTACCTATATAATGATATAGAGGCAGGCTTGCATTTATTTACTTAGACTCAGGCTCGCATTGTGAATTTGTTTTTTACTTTAGACCAGTTGTTGCTCTGTCACCAGGCTGAATTGCAGTTGTGCAACCTTCGCTTATTGCATCCCTTGACTCCTGGTGAAAGCGATGCTTTTGCCTGAGCCTCTTGAGTACCTGGGACGAGAGGTGCATTCTACCACGCCTGGTAATATTTTTGTATTTTCAGTAGAGATGAGGTTTCACCATGTTGTCCAGAATGTCTCGATCTCTTGCCCTCGTGATTCGCCTGCCTTGGTCTCCGAATTGGGATTACAGGCGTCATCCACGTGCCCTTTCTTTACTTATTTCTTTATTTACCTAGAGGCATGCAGGTCTTCTGGCATGTACATATGTATACGTATATGTACATATATGTGTATATATGTATATGTATATATGTATGTATACACACATATATATATATACATTTATCTATTTTTGATTTAATTATTTTCCCTTATTATTTTTGAAATTGAGATAGAGTATGTTTTGTTATCTTGGCCAGGCTGGTCTTGGTGTCCTGAACTCAGTTGATATATATATGGCTCAGGTTCCCAACTGGTGTAGATTTCAAGTATTAGCCTCCAAGCAGGGCTATTCATTGATTGATTTATGTATCTATTAATTGATTTATTTAGAGGCAGACTTTTATTTATTAGCTGACATACTTATGGAAAAGCAGGTCACATTTAATTCTAGATTTAGAGGCTTGAATTTATGTATTTATCAATCTAGCTATATAATTATTTTGAGGCAGATTCACATTTACTCATTTATTTAGTTGGAAACATTTATTTATATACTTGTGTATTTTTGTGCAGCCTTGCATTTATTCATTTTCTTAGCTATGTATTTGATGATATAGAGGCTGTCTTGCATTTCTTGATTAACTGATTGATTGATTGATTTTAGACAGATTTTTGCTCTCTCAGCACACTAGAGTGCAGTGGCGCAATCCTGGCTCCTCGAATCACCTCTCTTTCATTCCAGCAATTCTTCTTCCCCTGCCTACCTCCTAGCTGGGACCGCAGGAGCGTGCCACCACACCTGGCTTATATTTTATATTTCTACAAGAGACAGGTTTCTCCATGTTGGCCAGGATGGTCTTGATCTCTTCACCTAGTGTTCCAACAGACTCGTCCTCCCAAAGTGCTGGATTACAAGGTTGAGCCATGTTGCCTGGACTTTAGTTAGAGACGTAATTACTGATTTATTTAATTAGAGGTAGGCAGAGACTGGCATTTATTTATTGATATTTTCATTGATTTATTTGTTGTATTCATCTGACTATTTTTGTCAATAGAGACAGGGATTCTTTCAGCTTCTTGGCAAGGCTTTTGTCGATGTCCTTCCTGACCTCAGGTGACATAGCTGGCTCAGGCTTCCAGTGAGCAGTGGATTAAAAATATGATTCAGCAAGTGTGGCTGCTTATGTATTGATTTATTTATCTTTCAATTGATTGATTTAGAGGCAGAGTTGCATTTGTTTATTTTCTGACGGACTTATGGAGAAGCAGGTATTATTTATTTACATATTTGGAGGCAAGCTTGGATTTATGTATTCATCTGTCTAGTTATCTACTTCTTTAGAGGCAGCCTGACATTTATCCATTTATTTATTTAGACACAGAATGGCATCTTTTATTAAAATATTTATGTACTTGAGTGCAGGATTGCGTTTATTCATTTTCTAAACAGTCTGTAACATGATTTACAGGAGGTCTCACATTCATCTACTTATTTACGTATTCATTTATTTATTTTAGAAAAAGCCTCGCTCTGTCAGGAGTCTGGAGTGCACTGGCCCAATCTTGGTGCTCTGCAAAATCCAGCCCATGGGATCAAGCAATTCTTCCTCATCAGACTCCAGAGTATCTGGGACAACCGAAAACTGCCACTTGGCATGGCTACTCTATTTTATTTTTAGTAGACATTGAATGTCACCATGTTGGCCATGACGACCTTGACCTCTTGACCTCGTGGTCCACCTGCCTATGCCACAAATAGTGCCAGGGTAACAGGCATTAGCCTCCATGTCCAGACTTTATTTAATTATTTGTTCAGCTATTGATTTATTTACATAGTGGCAGATAGGCCGTCTTTCATTTTGTTATGTATATAAATCTTTATTTATTTAATTATTTTCATCGTGTTTTTTAAAATCGAGACAGGGTTTCCTTCACCATGTTGGCCAAGCTGGCCTTGATATCTTGAGCTCAGGTGATTTACCTGGCTCAGAAATCAAATGCGCAGAGGATTGAAACCATGAGCCACCAAGTGTGGCTATGCATTTATTGATTAGGCTATGCTCTTATTAATCAAATAATTTAGGGGCAAACTTGCATTTCTTTATTTACTGATGTACTTTTTGAGAAGCAGGTCGCAGTTAGTTATTTGTATATTTATTTACATATATTTTTATTGGTATATTTGAGGCAGAATTGGATTTATGGATTCATCTGACTATGTATTTATTTAGAGGCAGCCTGACTGTTACTCATTCATTTATTCAGAGGCAGGCTCACATCATTAAATTCTATATTTATGTTTAGTGTGCAGCGTTGCATTTATTTGTTTATTTACTTACTACCTATATAATGATTTAAAGGCAGGCTTGCATTTATTTACTTAGACACAGACTCGCATTTCTTAATTTTTTTTTATTACAGGTGGATTGTTGCTCTGTCACCAGGCTGGAGTGTATTTGTGCAAACTTGGATTATTGCATCCCTTGACTCCCAGGTGAAAGCGATGCTTTCGACTGAACCTCTTGAGTACCTGGGAAGAGAGGTGCATACTACCACACGTGGTAATATTTTTGTGTTTTCAGTAGAGTTGTGGTTTCACCATGTTGTCCAGAATGTCTCGATCTTTTGCCCTCGTGATTCGCCTGCGTTGGTCTCAAACGTTGGGATTACAGGCGTCATCTAAAGTGCCAAGCCTTTCTTTACTTATTTCTTTATGTACCTAGAGGCATGCAGGTCTTCTGGCATGTACATATGTATACGTATAGGTACATATATGTGTATATATGTATATGTATATATGTATGTATACACACATATATATGTATACATTTATCTCTTTTTGATTTAATTATTTTCACCTTATTATTTTTTAAAATGAGACAGGATATCTATTCTTATCTTGGCCAGGCTGGTCTTGGTGTCCTGAACTCAGTTGATGTATATATGGCTCAGGTTCCCAACTGGTGTAGATTTCCAGCATTAGCCTCCAAGCAGGGCTATTCATTGATTGATTTATGTATCTATTAATTGATTTATTTAGAGGCAGAATTTTATTTATTAGCTGACATACTTATGAAAAAGCAGGTCACATATAATTCTAGATTTAGAGGCAGGCTTGAATTTATGTATTTATCAATCTAGCTATATAATTATTTTGAGGCAGATTCACATTAACTCATTTATTTATTTAGACCCAGGTGGCAACATTTATTTACATACTTGTGTATTTCTGTGCAGGCTTGCATTTATTCATTTTCTTAGCTATTTATATGATGATATAGAGGCTGCTTTCTTGATTAACTGATTGATTGATTGATTGATTGATTTTAGACAGTTTTGCTCTCTCAGCAAACTGGAGTGCAGTGTTGCAAATCCTGGCTCCTCGCAACCCCACTCTTTTGTTCCAGCAATTCTTCTTCCCCAGCCTACCTCCTAGCTGGGACCCCAGGAGCGTGCCACCACACCTGGCTTATATTTTGTATTTTACAAGAGACCAGGTTTCTCCATGTTGGCCAGGATGGTCTTGATCTCTTCACCTCGTGTTCCAAC
>CM038404.1:32143256-32172924 GCA_021498475.1 Saguinus midas | reverse complement strand
TATATGTGTATATATGTATGTATACACATATATATGTATATATGTATATGTATATATATATGTATATATATATGTATATGTATATATGTATATGTACATATATGTATACATTTATCTATTTTGATTTAATTATTTTCATCGTATTTTTAAAATAGATACAGGGTTTCTTCACTATCTTGGCCAAGCTGGCCTTGGTGTCCTGAACTCAGTTGATATATATATGGTTCAGGTTCCCAACTGGTGTAGATTTCAAGCATTAGCCTCAAGCAGGGCTATTCATTGATTGATTGATTTAGAGGCAGGCTTGCATTTATTTATTGATATTTTCATTGATTTATTTAGAGGCAGCCTGACATTTACTCATTTATTTATTTAGACCCAGAATGGCATCATTTATTAATATACTTAGGTATTTGTGTGCAGGCTTGCATTTATTTATTGATATTTTCATTGATTTATTTAGAGGCAGCCTGACATTTACTCATTTATTTATTTTCTGACGGACTTATGGAGAAGCAGGTCTTATTTATTTACATAGTGGCAGGCAGGCCGTCTTTCATTTATTTATTTAGACCCAGAATGGCATCATTTATTAATATACTTAGGTATTTGTGTGCAGGCTTGCATTTATTCATTTATTTATTTAGATAATGGTTGGAAACCTTTATTTATATACTTGTGTATTTCTGTGCAGGCTTGCATTTATTTATTTAGAGAAAGCCTCGCTCTGTCAGCAGGCTGGAGTGCACTGGCCCAATCTTGGCTCACTGCAACCTCCAGCCCCTGGGATCAAGCAATTCTTCCTCCTCAGCCTCCGGAGTATCTGGGACCACCAAAGAGTGCCACCAGGCCTGGCTACTATATTTTATTTTTAGTAGACATGGAATGTCACCATGTTGGCCAGGATGGCATTGATCTTCTGACCTCGTGATCCACCTGCCTATGCCACCCAAAGTTCCAGGGTTACAGACACTAGCCATAGTGTCCAGACTTTATTTAATTATTTGTTCAGCTATTGATTTATTTACATCGTGGGAAGCTGGCCGTCTTTTATTTATTTATGTATATAAATCTATATTTATTTAATTATTTTCATCGTATTTTCTAAAATAGAGACAGTGTTTCTTCACCATCTTGGCCAAGCTGGCCTTGATGTCCTGAGCTCAGGTGATGTACCCGGCTCAGGATTCAAATGCGCAGAGGATTGAAAACATGAGCCACCAAGCGTGGCTATGCATTTATTGATTAGGCCACCCTTTTATTAATCAATTTATTTAGAGGCAAACTTGCATTTGTTTATTTACTGATGTACTTTTGGAGAATCAGGTCGCAGTTAGTTACTTGTATATTTATTTACTTATTTGTTTATTGGTATATTTTGAGGCAGAATTGGATTTATGTATTCATCTAACTATGTATTTATTGAGAGGCAGCCTGACATTTACTCATTCATTTATTCAGATGCAGGCTCACATCATTAAGTTTTATATTTATGTTTTAGTGTGCAGCCTTGCGTTTATTTGTTTATTTACTTACCTACCTATATAATGATTTAGAGGCAGGGTTGCATTTATTTACTTAGACACAGGCTCGCATTTCTTAATTTGTTTTTTATTATAGGCGGATTGTTGCTCTGTCACCAGGCTGGAGTGTAGTTGTGCAAACTTTGATTATTGCATCCCTTGACTCCTAGGTGAAAGCGATGCTTTCGCCTGAGCCTCTTGAGTACCTGGGACGAGAGGTGCATTCTACCACGCCTGGTAATATTTTTGTATTTTCAGTAGAGATGAGGTTTCACCATGTTGTCCAGAATGTCTCGATCTCTTGCCCTCGTGATTCGCCTGCCTTGGTCTTTCCGAAGGTTGGGATTACAGGCGTCATCCACCATGCCCAGCCTTCCTTACTTATTTCTTTATTTACCTAGAGGCATGCAGGTCTTCTGGCATGTACATATGTATACGTATAGGTACATATATGTGTATATACATATACATATGTATACATTTATCTATTTTTGATTTAATTATTTTCACCTTATTATTTTTTAAATTGAGACAGGGTATCTTTTCTTATCTTGGCCAGGCTGGTCTTGGTGTCCTGAACTCAGTTGATATATATATGGCTCAGGTTCCCAACTGGTGTAGATTTCAAGCATTAGCCTCCAAGCAGGGCTATTCATTGATTGATTTATGTATCTATTAATTGATTTATTTAGAGGCAGAATTTTATTTATTAGCTGACATACTTATGGAAAAGCAGGTCACATTTAATTCTAGATTTAGAGGCAGGCTTGAATTTATGTATTTATCAATCTAGCTATATAATTATTTTGAGGCAGATTCACATTAACTCATTTATTTATTTAGATAATGGTTGGAAACATTTATTTATATACTTGTGTATTTCTGTGCAGGCTTGCATTTATTCATTTTCTTAGCTATTTGTCTAATGATGTAGAGGCTGTCTTGCATTTCTTGATTAACTGATTGATTGATTTTAGACAGATTTTTGCACTCTCAGCAAACTCGAGTTTAGTGGCGCAATCCTGGCTCCTCGCAACCCCACTCTTTTGTTCCAGCAATTCTTCTTCCCCAGCCTACCTCCTAGCTGGGACCCCAGGAGCGTGCCAGCACACCTGGCTTTTATTTTTGTATTTCTCCAAGAGACCAGGTTTTTCCATGTTGGCCAGGATGGTCTTGATCTCTTCACCTCGTGTTAAAACAGTCTCGTCCTCCCAAAGTGCTGGGATTACAAGGTTGAGCCATGTTGGCTGGACCTTATTTATAGACGTAATTACTGATTTATTTAATTAGAGGTAGGCAGACTGACTGGCATTTATTTATTGATATTTTCATTGATTTATTTATCTTTCAATTGATTGATTTATCTATTAATTGATTTATTTAGTTGTATTCATCTCATAATTTTTGAAATAGAGACAGGGATTCTTTCAGCTTCTTGGCAAGGCTTTTGTCGATGTCCTTCCTGACCTCAGGTGACATAGCTGGCTCAGGCTCCCAGTGAGCAGGGGATTAAAACATGAGTCAGCAAGTGTGGCTGCTTATGTATTGATTTATTTATCTTTCAGTTGATTGATTTAGAGGCAGAGTTGCATTTCTTTATTTTCTGATGGACTTATGGAGAAGCAGGTATCATTTATTTACATATTTGCAGGCAAGCTAGCATTTATGTATTCATCTGTCTAGTTATCTACTTCTTTAGAGGCAGCCTAACATTTATCCATTTATTTATTTAGACACAGAATGGCATCATTTATTAATATACTTAGGTACTTGTGTGCAGCAGTGTTTTTATTCATTTTCTAAACAGTCTGTAACATGATTTACAGGAGGTCTCACATTTATCTACTTATTTATGTATTCATTTATTTATTTTAGAGAAAACCCAGCTCTGTCAGCAGGCTGGAGTGCACTGGCCCAATCTTGGCGCACTGCAACCTCCAGCCCCTGGGATCAAGCAATGCTTCCTCATCAGACTCCGGAGTATCTGGGACCACCAAAAAGTACCACCAGGCCTGGCTACTCTATTTTATTTTTAGTAGACATTGAATGTCACCATGTTGGCCAGGATGGCCTTGATCTCTTAACCTCGTGACCACCTGTTTATGCCACCAAATGTGTGGGGGTTATAGGCACTAGCCACCGTGTCCAGACTTTATTTAATTATTTGTTCAGCTATTGATTTATTTACATAGTGGCAGGCAGGCCGTCTTTCATTTATTTATGTATATAAATCTATATTTATTTAATTATTTTCATCGTGTTTTTTAAAATAGAGACAGGGTTTCCTTCACCATCTTGGCCAAGCTGGCCTTGATGTCCTGAGCTCAGGTGATTTACCCGGCTCAGAAATCAAATGCGCAGAGGATTGAAAACATGAGCCACCAAGCGTGGCTATGCATTTATTGATTAGGCTACCCACTTATTAATCAACTTATTTAGAGGCAAACTTGCATTTCTTTTTTTACTGATGTACCTTTTGAGAAGCAGGTCGCAGTTAGTTATTTGTATATTTATTTACTTATATGTTTATTGGTATATTTTGAGGCAGAATTGGATTTATGTATTCATCTAACTATGTATTTATTTAGAGGCAGCCTGACATTTACTCATTCATTTATTCAGACGCAGGCTCACATCATTAAATTCTATATTTATGTTTAGTGTGCAGCGTTGCGTTTATTTGTTTATTTACTTACTACCTATATAATGATTTAGAGGCAGGCTTGCATTTATTTACTTAGACACAGCCTCGCATTTCTTAATTTTTTTTTATTATACGCGGATTGTTGCTCTGTCACCAGGCTGGAGTGTAGTTGTGCAAACTTTGATTATTGCATCCCTTGACTCCTAGGTGAAAGCGATGCTTTTGCCTGAGCCTCTTGAGTACCTGGGACGAGAGGTGCATTCTACCATGCCTGGTAATATTTTTCTATATTCAGTAGAGTTGAGGTTTCACCATGTTGTCCAGAAAGTCTCGATCTTTTGCCCTCGTGATTCGCCTGCGTTGGTCTTTCCGAACTTTGGGATTACAGGCGTCATCTAAAGTGCAAGCCTTTCTTTACTTCTTTCTTTATATACCTAGAGGCATGCAGGTCTTCTGGCATGTACATATGTATATGTATAGGTACATATATGTGTATATATGTATATGTATATATGTATGTATACACACATATATAGGTATACATTTATCTAGTTTTGATTTAATTATTTTCACCTTATTATTTTTTAAAATGAGACAGGGTATCTATTCTTATCTTGGCCAGGCTGGTCTTGGTGTCCTGAACTCAGTTGATGTATATATGGCTCAGGTTCCCAACTGGTGTAGATTTCAAGCATTAGCCTCCAAGCAGGGCTATTCATTGATTGACTTATGTATCTATTAATTGATTTATTTAGAGGCAGAATTTTATTTATTAGCTGACATACTTATGAAAAAGCAGGTTACATATAATTCTAGATTTAGAGGCAGAGTTGCATTTATTTGTTTATTTACTTACTACCTATATAATGATTTAGAGGCAGAGTTGCATTTATTTACTTATTTGTTCTGTTATATATTTATTTACTTATTTGTTCTGTTATATATTTATTTATATACTTGTGTATTTCTGTGCAGGCTTGCATTTATTCATTTTCTTAGCTATTTATATGATGATATAGAGACTGTCTTGCTTTTCTTGATTAACTGATTGATTGATTGATTGATTGATTTTAGACAGATTTTTGCACTCTCAGCAAACTCGAGTTCAGTGGCGCAATCCTGGCTCCTCACAAACCCCCTCTTTCGTTCCAGCAATTCTTCTTCCCCAGCCTACCTCTAGCTGGGACCCCAGGAGCGTGCCACCACACCTGGCTTATCTGTTTGTATTTCTACAAGAAACCAGGTTTCTCCATGTTGGCCAGGATGGTCTTGATCTCTTCACCTCGTGTTCTAACTGTCTCCTCCTCCCTAAGTGCTGAGATTACAAGGTTGAGCCATGTTGCCTGGACATTATTTATAGACGTAATTACTGATTTATTTAATTAGAAGTAGGCAGACTGACTGGCATTTATTTATTGATGTTTTCATTGATTTATTTAGTTGTATTCACCTGACTATTTTTGTCAATAGAGACAGGGATTCTTTCAGCTTCTTGGCAAGGCTTTTGTCGATGTCCTTCCTGACCTCAGGTGACATAGCTGACTCAGGCTCCCAGTGAGCGGGGTATTTAAAACATGAGTCAGCAAGAGTGTCTCCTTATGTATTGAATGATTTATCTTTCCATTGATTGATTTAGAGGCAGAGTTGCATTTATTTATTTTCTGACGGACTTATGGAGAAGCAGGACTTACTTATTTACATATTTGGAGGCAAGCTTGGATTTATGCATTCATCTGTCTAGCTATCTACCAATTTAGAGACTGCCTGACATTAATTCATTTACGTGTTTACACCCAGAATGGCATCATTTATTAATATAGCAAGGTATTTGTGTGCAGGCTTGCATTTATTTATTGATGTTTTCATTGATTTATTTAGAGGCAGCCTGACATTTATTCATTTTCTAAACAGTCTGTAACATGATTTACAGGAGGTCTCACATTTATCTACTTATTTATGTATTCATTTATTTATTTTAGAGAAAGCCTCGCTCTGTCAGCAGGCTGGAGTGCACTGGCCCAATCTTGGCGCACTGCAACCTCCAGCCCCTGGGATCAAGCAATTCTTCCTCATCAGACTCCGGAGTATCTGGGACCACCGAAAAGTGCCACCAGGCCTGGCTACTCTATTTTATTTTTAGTAGACATTGAATGTCACCATGTTGGCCAGGATGGCCTTGATCTCTTGACCTCGTGACCACCTGCCTATGCCACCAAATGTGCCGGGGTTACAGGCACTAGCCACCATGTCCAGACGTTATTTACTTATTTGTTCTGTTATATATTTATTTACATAGTGGCAGACAGGCCGTCTTTCATTTTGTTATGTATATAAATCTATATTTATTTAATTATTTTCATCGTGTTTTTTAAAATAGAGACAGGGTTTCCTTCACCATCTTGGCCAAGCTGGCCTTGATGTCCTGAGCTCAGGTGATTTACCCGGCTCAGAAATCAAATGCGCAGAGGATTGAAAACATGAGCCACCAAGCGTGGCTATGCATTTATTGATTAGGCTACCCTCTTATTAATCAACTTATTTAGAGGCAAACTTGCATTTCTTTATTTACTGATGTACTTTTGAGAAGCAGGTCGCAGTTAGTTATTTGTATATTTATTTACTTATATGTTTATTGGTATATTTTGAGGCAGAATTGGATTTATGTATTCATCTAACTATGTATTTATTTAGAGGCAGCCTGACATTTACTCATTCATTTATTCAGACGCAGGCTCACATCATTAAATTCTATATTTATGTTTAGTGTGCAGCGTTGCATTTATTTGTTTATTTACTTACTACCTATATAATGATTTAGAGGCAGGCTTGCATTTATTTACTTAGACACAGACTCGCATTTCTTAATTTGTTTTTTATTATAGGCGGATTGTTGCTCTGTCACCAGGCTGGAGTGTAGTTGTGCAAACTTTGATTATTGCATCCCTTGACTCCTAGGTGAAAGCGATGCTTTCGCCTGAGCCTCTTGAGTACCTGGGACGAGAGGTGCATTCTACCACGCCTGGTAATATTTTTGTATTTTCAGTAGAGTTGAGGTTTCACCATGTTGTCCAGAATGTCTCGATCTTTTGCCCTCGTGATTCGCCTGCGTTGGTCTTTCCGAACTTTGGGATTACAGGCGTCATCTAAAGTGCCAAGCCTTTCTTTACTTATTTCTTTATTTACCTAGAGGCATGCAGGTCTTCTGGCATGTACATATGTATACGTATAGGTACATATATGTGTATATATGTATATGTATATGTATGTATACACACATATATATGTATACATTTATCTATTTTTGATTTAATTATTTTCACCTTATTATTTTTTAAATTGAGACAGGGTATCTTTTCTTATCTTGGCCAGGCTGGTCTTGGTGTCCTGAACTCAGTTGATATATATATGGCTCAGGTTCCCAACTGGTGTAGATTTCAAGCATTAGCCTCCAAGCAGGGCTATTCATTGATTGATTTATGTATCTATTAATTGATTTATTTAGAGGCAGAATTTTATTTATTAGCTGACATACTTATGAAAAAGCAGGTCACATTTAATTCTAGATTTAGAGGCAGGCTTGAATTTATGTATTTATCAATCTAGCTATATAATTATTTTGAGGCAGATTCACATTAACTCATTTATTTATTTAGATAATGGTTGGAAACCTTTATTTATATACTTGTGTATTTCTGTGCAGGCTTGCATTTATTCATTTTCTTAGCTATTTATATGATGATATAGAGACTGTCTTGCTTTTCTTGATTAACTGATTGATTGATTTTAGACAGATTTTTGCACTCTCAGCAAACTCGAGTTCAGTGGCGCAATCCTGGCTCCTCACAAACCCCCTCTTTCGTTCCAGCAATTCTTCTTCCCCAGCCTACCTCCTAGCTGGGACCCCAGGAGCGTGCCACCACACCTGGCTTATCTGTTTGTATTTCTACAAGAGACCAGGTTTCTCCATGTTGGCCAGGATGGTCTTGATCTCTTCACCTCGTGTTCTAACTGTCTCCTCCTCCCTAAGTGCTGGGATTACAAGGTTGAGCCATGTTGCCTGGACTTTATTTATAGACGTAATTACTGATTTATTTAATTAGAAGTAGGCAGACTGACTGGCATTTATTTATTGATATTTTCATTGATTTATTTTGTTGTATTCATCTTATTATTTTTAAAATAGAGACAGGGATTCTTTCAGCTTCTTGGCAAGGCTTTTGTCGATGTCCTTCCTGACCTCAGGTGACATAGCTGGCTCAGGCTCCCAGTGAGTGGGGATTAAAACATGAGTCAGCAAGTGTGGCTGCTTATGTATTGATTTATTTATCTATTAATTGATTTATTTAGAGGCAGAATTTTATTTATTAGCTGACATACTTATGAAAAAGCAGGTCACATATAATTCTAGATTTAGAGGCAGGCTTGAATTTATGTATTTATCAATCTAGCTATATAATTATTTTGAGGCAGATTCACATTAACTCATTTATTTATTTAGATAATGGTTGGAAACCTTTATTTATATACTTGTGTATTTCTGTGCAGGCTTGCATTTATTCATTTTCTTAGCTATTTATATGATGATATAGAGACTGTCTTGCTTTTCTTGATTAACTGATTGATTGATTGATTGATTTTAGACAGGTTTTTGCACTCTCAGGAAACTCGAGTTCAGTGGCGCAATCCTGGCTCCTCACAAACCCCCTCTTTCGTTCCAGCAATACTTCTTCCCCAGCCTACCTCCTAGCTGGAACACCAGGAGCGTGCCACCACACCTGGCTTATCTGTTTGTATTTCTACAAGAGACCAGGTATCTCCATGTTGGCCAGGATGGTCTTGAAGTTTTCACCTCGTGTTCTAACTGTCTCCTCCTCCCTAAGTGCTGAGATTACAAGGTTGAGCCATGTTGCCTGGACATTATTTATAGACGTAATTACTGATTTTTTTAATTAGAAGTAGGCAGACTGACTGGCATTTATTTATTGATGTTTTCATTGATTTATTTAGTTGTATTCACCTGACTATTTTTGTCAATAGAGACTGGGATTCTTTCAGCTTCTTGGCAAGGCTTTTGTCGATGTCCTTCCTGACCTCAGGTGACATAGCTGGCTCAGGCTTCCAGTGAGTGGCGGATTAAAGACATGACTCAGCAAGTGTGGCTGCTTATGTATTGATTTATTTATCTTTCAATTAATTGATTTAGAGGCAGAGTTGCATTTGTTTATTTTCTGACGGACTTATGGAGAAGCAGGTATTATTTATTTACATATTTGAAGGCAAGCTTGGATTTATTTATTCATCTGTCTAGTTATCTACTTCTTTAGAGGCAGGCTGACATTAATCCATTTATTTATTTAGACACAGAATGGCATCATTTATTAATATACTTAGGTACTTGTGTGCAGGCTTGTGTTTATTCATTTTCTAAACTGTCTGTATCATGATTTATAGGAGGTCTCATATTTATCTTCTTATGTATGTATTCATTTATTTATTTTAGAGAAACCGTCGCTCTGTCAGCAGGCTGGCGTGCACTGGCCCAATCTTGGCGCACTGCAACCTACAGCCCCTGGGATCAACCAATGCTTCCTCATCAGACTCCGGAGTATTTGGGACCACCAGAAAGTACCACCAGGCCTGGCTACACTATTTTATTTTTAGTAGACATTGAATGTCACCATGTTGGCCAGGATGGCCTTGATCTCTTTACCTCGTGACCACCTGCCTATGCCACCCAATGTTCCGGGGTTACAGGCACAAGCCACGGTCTTCCGACCTTATTTATTTATTTGTTCAGCTATTGATTTATTTACATAGTGGCAGACAGGCAGTCTTCATTTATTTATGTATATAAATCTATATTTATTTAATTATTTTCATCGTGTTTTTTAAAATAGAGACAGGGTTTCCTTCACCATGTTGGCCAAGCTGGCCTTGATATCCTGAGCTCAGGTGATTTACCCGGCTCAGAAATCAAATGCGCAGAGGATTGAAAACATGAGCCACCAAGCGTGGCTATGCATTTATTGATTAGGCTACCCTCTTATTAATCAACTTATTTAGAGGCAAACTTGCATTTCTTTATTTACTGATGTACTTTTTGAGAAGCAGGTCGCAGTTAGTTATTTGTATATTTATTTACTTATATGTTTATTGGTATATTTTGAGGCAGAATTGGATTTATGTATTCATTTATTTATGTATATAAATCTATATTTATTTAATTAGAAGTAGGCAGACTGACTGGCATTTATTTATTGATGTTTTCATTGATTTATTTAGAGGCAGCCTGACATTTATTCATTTATTTATTTAGACCCAGAATGGCATCATTTATTAATATACTTAGGTATTTGTGTGCAGGCTTGCATTTATTCATTTTCTTAGCTATTTATATGATGATATAGAGGCTGTCTTGCATTTCTTGATTAACTGATTGATTGATTTACAGGCAGGCTTGCATTTATTTACTTAGACACAGACTCGCATTTCTTAATTTGTTTTTTATTATAGGCGGAGTGTTGCTCTGTCACCAGGCTGGAGTGTAGTTGTGCAAACTTTGATTATTGCATCCCTTGACTCCTAGGTGAAAGCGATGCTTTTGCCTGAGCCTCTTGTGTACCTGGGACGAGAGGTGCATTCTACCACGCCTGGTAATATTTTTGTATTTTCAGTAGAGATGAGGTTTCACCATGTTGTCCAGAATGTCTCGATCTCTTGCCCTCGTGATTCGCCTGCCTTGGTCTTTCCGAAATTTGGGATTACAGGCGTCATCCACCATGCCCAGCCTTTCTTTACTTATTTCTTTATTTACCTAGAGGCATGCAGGTCTTCTGGCATGTACATATGTATATGTATATGTATATGTATATGTATATATGTATATGTATATATGTATGTATACACATATATATGTATACATTTATCTATTTTTGATTTAATTATTTTCACCTTATTATTTTTAAATTGAGACAGGGTATCTTTTCTTATCTTGGCCAGGCTGGTCTTGGTGTCCTGAACTCAGTTGATATATATATGGCTCAGGTTCCCAACTGGTGTAGATTTCAAGCATTAGCCTCCAAGCAGGGCTATTCATTGATTGATTTATGTATCTATTAATTGATTTATTTAGAGGCAGAATTTTATTTATTAGCTGACATACTTATGAAAAAGCAGGTCACATTTAATTCTAGATTTAGAGGCAGGCTTGAATTTATGTATTTATCAATCTAGCTATATAATTATTTTGAGGCAGATTCACATTTACTCATTTATTTATTTAGATAATGGTTGGAAACCTTTATTTATATACTTGTGTATTTCTGTGCAGGCTTGCATTTATTCATTTTCTTAGCTATTTATATGATGATATAGAGACTGTCTTGCTTTTCTTGATTAACTGATTGATTGATTGATTTTAGACAGATTTTTGCACTCTCAGCAAACTCGAGTTCAGTGGCGCAATCCTGGCTCCTCACAAACCCCCTCTTTCGTTCCAGCAATTCTTCTTCCCAGCCTACCTCCTAGCTGGGACCCCAGGAGCGTGCCACCACACCTGGCTTATCTGTTTGTATTTCTACAAGAGACCAGGTTTCTCCATGTTGGCCAGGATGGTCTTGAAGTTTTCACCTCGTGTTCTAACTGTCTCCTCCTCCCTAAGTGCTGGGATTACAAGGTTGAGCCATGTTGCCTGGACATTATTTATAGACGTAATTACTGATTTATTTAATTAGAAGTAGGCAGACTGACTGGCATTTATTTATTGATGTTTTCATTGATTTATTTAGTTGTATTCATCTGACTATTTTTGTCAATAGAGACAGGGATTCTTTCAGCTTCTTGGCAAGGCTTTTGTCGATGTCCTTCCTGACCTCAGGTGACATAGCTGACTCAGGCTCCCAGTGAGTGGGGTATTTAAAACATGAGTCAGCAAGTGTGGCTGCTTATGTATTGAATGATTTATCTTTCAATTGATTGATTTAGAGGCAGAGTTGCATTTATTTATTGATGTTTTCATTGATTTATTTAGAGGCAGAATTTTATTTATTAGCTGACATACTTATGGAAAAGCAGGTCACATTTAATTCTAGATTTAGAGGCAGGCTTGCATTTATTTACTTATTTGTTTATTTACTTACTACCTATATAATGATTTAGAGGCAGGCTTGCATTTATTTATTGATGTTTTCATTGATTTATTTAGAGGCAGAGTTGCATTTATTTATTTATTTATTTAGACCCAGAATGGCATCATTTATTAATATAGCAAGGTATTTGTGTGCAGGCTTGCGTTTATTCATTTTCTAATCTGTCTGTATCATGATTTATAGGATGTCTCACATTTATCTACTTATTTATGTATTCATTTATTTATTTTAGAGAAAGCCTCGCTCTGTCAGCAGGCTGGAGTGCACTGGCCCAATCTTGGCGCACTGCAACCTCCAGCCCCTGGGATCAAGCAATGCTTCCTCATCAGACTCCGGAGTATCTGGGACCACCAAAAAGTACCACCAGGCCTGGCTACTCTATTTTATTTTTAGTAGACATTGAATGTCACCATGTTGGCCAGGATGGCCTTGATCTCTTGACCTCGTGACCACCTGCCTATGCCACCAAATGTGCCGGGGTTACAGGCACTAGCCACCGTGTCCAGACGTTATTTACTTATTTGTTCTGTTATATATTTATTTACATAGTGGCAGACAGGCCGTCTTTCATTTTGTTATGTATATAAATCTATATTTATTTAATTATTTTCATCGTATTTTTAAAATAGAGACAGGGTTTCCTTCACCATGTTGGCCAAGCTGGCCTTGATATCCTGAGCTCAGGTGATTTACCCGGCTCAGAAATCAAATGCGCAGAGGATTGAAAACATGAGCCACCAAGCGTGGCTATGCATTTATTGATTAGGCTACCTCTTATTAATCAACTTATTTAGAGGCAAACTTGCATTTCTTTATTTACTGATGTACTTTTGAGAAGCAGGTCGCAGTTAGTTATTTGTATATTTATTTACTTATATGTTTATTGGTATATTTTGAGGCAGAATTGGATTTATGTATTCATCTAACTATGTATTTATTTAGAGGCAGCCTGACATTTACTCATTCATTTATTCAGACGCAGGCTCACATCATTAAATTCTATATTTATGTTTAGTGTGCAGCGTTGCGTTTATTTGTTTATTTACTTACTACCTATATAATGATTTAGAGGCAGGCTTGCATTTATTTACTTAGACACAGACTCGCATTTCTTAATTTGTTTTTATTATAGGCGGATTGTTGCTCTGTCACCAGGCTGGAGTGTAGTTGTGCAAACTTTGATTATTGCATCCCTTGACTCCTAGGTGAAAGCGATGCTTTTGCCTGAGCCTCTTGTGTACCTGGGACGAGAGGTGCATTCTACCACGCCTGGTAATATTTTTGTATTTTCAGTAGAGATGAGGTTTCACCATGTTGGCCAGGATGGCCTTGATCTCTTGACCTCGTGATCCACCTGCCTATGCCACCAAATGTGCCGGGGTTACAGGCACTAGCCACCATGTCCAGACGTTATTTACTTATTTGTTCTGTTATATATTTATTTACATAGTGGCAGGCAGGCCGTCTTTCATTTATTTATTTAGATAATGGTTGGAAACCTTTATTTATATACTTGTGTATTTCTGTGCAGGCTTGCATTTATTTACTTATATGTTTATTGGTATATTTTGAGGCAGAATTGGATTTATGTATTCATTTATTTATGTATATAAATCTATATTTATTTAATTATTTGTTCAGCTATTGATTTATTTACATAGTGGCAGACAGGCCGTCTTTCATTTTGTTATGTATATAAATCTATATTTATTTAGTTGTATTCATCTTATTATTTTTAAATTGAGACAGGGTATCTTTTCTTATCTTGGCCAGGCTGGTCTTGGTGTCCTGAACTCAGTTGATATATATATGGCTCAGGTTCCCAACTGGTGTAGATTTCAAGCATTAGCCTCCAAGCAGGGCTATTCATTGATTGATTTATGTATCTATTAATTGATTTATTTAGAGGCAGAATTTTATTTATTAGCTGACATACTTATGAAAAAGCAGGTCACATGTAATTCTAGATTTAGAGGCAGGCTTGCATTTATTTACTTATTTGTTTATTTACTTACTACCTATATAATGATTTAGAGGCAGAGTTGCATTTATTTATTGATATTTTCATTGATTTATTTAGAGGCAGAGTTGCATTTATTTATTGATATTTTCATTGATTTATTTACATACTTGTGTATTTCTGTGCAGGGTTGCATTTATTCATTTTCTTAGCTATTTATATGATGATATAGAGGCTGTCTTGCTTTTCTTGATTAACTGATTGATTGATTGATTGATTTTAGACAGATTTTTGCACTCTCAGCAAACTCGAGTTCAGTGGCGCAATCCTGGCTCCTCACAAACCCCCTCTTTCGTTCCAGCAATTCTTCTTCCCCAGCCTACCTCCTAGCTGGGACCCCAGGAGCGTGCCACCACACCTGGCTTATCTGTTTGTATTTCTACAAGAGACCAGGTTTCTCCATGTTGGCCAGGATGGTCTTGAAGTTTTCACCTCGTGTTCTAACTGTCTCCTCCTCCCTAAGTGCTGGGATTACAAGGTTGAGCCATGTTGCCTGGACATTATTTATAGACGTAATTACTGATTTATTTAATTAGAAGTAGGCAGACTGACTGGCATTTATTTATTGATGTTTTCATTGATTTATTTATCTTTCAATTGATTGATTTATGTATTCATTTATTTATGTATATAAATCTATATTTATTTAATTATTTTCACCTTATTATTTTTAAAATAGAGACAGGGATTCTTTCAGCTTCTTGGCAAGGCTTTTGTCGATGTCCTTCCTGACCTCAGGTGACATAGCTGGCTCAGGCTTCCAGTGAGCAGGGGATTAAAAATATGATTCAGCAAGTGTGGCTGCTTATGTATTGATTTATTTATCTTTCAATTGATTGATTTAGAGGCAGAGTTGCATTTGTTTATTTTCTGACGGACTTATGGAGAAGCAGGTCTTATTTATTTACATATTTGCAGGCAAGCTTGGATTTATGTATTCATCTGTCTAGCTATCTACTTCTTTAGAGGCAGCCTGACATTTATCCATTTATTTATTTAGACCCAGAATGGCATCATTTATTAATATACTTAGGTATTTGTGTGCAGGCTTGCGTTTATTCATTTTCTAAACAGTCTGTAACATGATTTACAGGAGGTCTCACATTTATCTACTTATTTATGTATTCATTTATTTATTTAGAGAAAGCCTCGCTCTGTCAGCAGGCTGGAGTGCACTGGCCCAATCTTGGCGCACTGCAACCTCCAGCCCCTGGGATAAAGCAATTCTTCCTCCACAGTCTCTGGAGTATCTGGGACCACCAAACAGTGCCACCGCGCCTGGCTACTATATTTTATTTTTAGTACACATGGAATGTCACCATGTTGGCCAGGATGGCCTTGATCTCTTAAGCTCGTGATCCACCTGCCTATGCCACCAAATGTGCCGGGGTTACAGGCACTAGCCACCGTGTCCAGACTTTTATTTAATTATTTGTTCAGCTATTGATTTATTTACATAGTGGCAGGCAGGCCGTCTTTCATTTATTTATGTATATAAATCTATATTTATTTAATTATTTTCACCTTATTATTTTTAAAATAGAGACAGGGTTTCTTCACCATCTTGGCCAAGCTGGCCTTGATGTCCTGAGCTCAGGTGATGTACCAGGCTCAGAATTCAAATGCGCAGAGGATTGAAAACATGAGCCACCAAGCGTGGCTATGCATTTATTGTTTAGGCTACCCTCTTATTAATCAACTTATTTAGAGGCAAGCTTGGATTTATGTATTCATTTATTTATTTACTGATGTACTTTTGAGAAGCAGGTCGCAGTTAGTTATTTGTATATTTATTTACTTATTTGTTTATTGGTATATTTTGAGGCAGAATTGGATTTATATATTCATCTAACTATTTGTTTACTGAGAGGCAGCCTGACATTTACTCATTCATTTATTTAGATCCAGAATGGCATCATTTATTAATATACTTATGTATTTCTGTGCAGGCTTTCGTTTATTCATTTTCTAAACTGTGTTTCATGATTTATAGGGGGTCTCACATTTATCTACTTATTTATATATTCATTTATTTATTTTAGAGAAAGCCTCGCTCTTTCAGCAGACTGGAATGCACTGTCCCAACCTTCGGGTACTGCAACCTCCAGCCTCTAGGATCAAGCAATTCTTTCTCCACAGCCTCTGGATTATCTGGGACCACCAAAAGTGCCACCAGGCCTGGCTACTCTATTTTATTTTTAGTAGACATGGAATGTCACCATGTTGGCCAGGATGGCCTTGATCTCTTGACCTCGTGATCCACCTGCCTATGCCACCAAATGTGCCGGGGTTACAGGCACTAGCCACCGTGTCCAGACTTTTATTTAATTATTTGTTCAGCTATTGATTTATTTACATAGTGGCAGGCAGGCCGTCTTTCATTTATTTATGTATATAAATCTATATTTATTTAATTATTTTCACCTTATTATTTTTAAAATAGAGACAGGGTTTCCTTCACCATCTTGGCCAAGCTGGCCTTGATGTCCTGAGCTCAGGTGATTTACCCGGCTCAGAAATCAAATGCGCAGAGGATTGAAAACATGAGCCACCAAGCGTGGCTATGCATTTATTGATTAGGCTACCCTCTTATTAATCAACTTATTTAGAGGCAAACTTGCATTTCTTTATTTACTGATGTACTTTTTGAGAAGCAGGTCGCAGTTAGTTATTTGTATATTTATTTACTTATATGTTTATTGGTATATTTTGAGGCAGAATTGGATTTATGTATTCATCTAACTATGTATTTATTTAGAGGCAGCCTGACATTTACTCATTCATTTATTCAGACGCAGGCTCACATCATTAAATTCTATATTTATGTTTAGTGTGCAGCGTTGCGTTTATTTGTTTATTTACTTACTACCTATATAATGATTTAGAGGCAGGCTTGCATTTATTTACTTAGACACAGACTCGCATTTCTTAATTTGTTTTTATTATAGGCGGATTCTTGCTCTGTCACCAGGCTGGAGTGTAGTTGTGCAAACTTTGATTATTGCATCCCTTGACTCCTAGGTGAAAGCGATGCTTTTGCCTGAGCCTCTTGAGTACCTGGGACGAGAGGTGCATTCTACCACGCCTGGTAATATTTTTGTATTTTCAGTAGAGTTGAGGTTTCACCATGTTGTCCAGAATGTCTCGATCTTTTGCCCTCGTGATTCGCCTGCGTTGGTCTTTCCGAACGTTGGGATTACAGGCGTCATCTAAAATGCCCAGCCTTTCTTTACTTATTTCTTTATTTACCTAGAGAAATGCAGGTCTTCTGGCATGTACATATGTATACGTATAGGTACATATATGTGTATATATGTATATGTATATATGTATGTATACACATATATATGTATACATTTATCTATTTTGATTTAATTATTTTCACCTTATTATTTTTTAAAATGAGACAGGGTATCTATTCTTATCTTGGCCAGGCTGGTCTTGGTGTCCTGAACTCAGTTGATATATATATGGCTCAGGTTCCCAACTGGTGTAGATTTCAAGCATTAGCCTCCAAGCAGGGCTATTCATTGATTGATTTATGTATCTATTAATTGATTTATTTAGAGGCAGAATTTTATTTATTAGCTGACATACTTATGAAAAGCAGGTCACATTTAATTCTAGATTTAGAGGCAGGCTTGAATTTATGTATTTATCAATCTAGCTATATAATTATTTTGAGGCAGATTCACATTAACTCATTTATTTATTTAGATAATGGTTGGAAACCTTTATTTATATACTTGTGTATTTCTGTGCAGGCTTGCATTTATTCATTTTCTTAGCTATTTATATGATGATATAGAGACTGTCTTGCTTTTCTTGATTAACTGATTGATTGATTGATTGATTGATTTTAGACAGATTTTTGCACTCTCAGCAAACTCGAGTTCAGTGGCACAATCCTGGCTCCTCACAAACCCCCTCTTTCGTTCCAGCAATTCTTCTTCCCCAGCCTACCTCCTAGCTGGGACCCCAGGAGCGTGCCACCACACCTGGCTTATCTGTTTGTATTTCTACAAGAGACCAGGTTTCTCCATGTTGGCCAGGATGGTCTTGAAGTTTTCACCTCGTGTTCTAACTGTCTCCTCCTCCCTAAGTGCTGGGATTACAAGGTTGAGCCATGTTGCCTGGACATTATTTATAGACGTAATTACTGATTTATTTAATTAGAAGTAGGCAGACTGACTGGCATTTATTTATTGATGTTTTCATTGATTTATTTAGTTGTATTCATCTGACTATTTTTGTCAATAGAGACAGGGATTCTTTCAGCTTCTTGGCAAGGCTTTTGTCGATGTCCTTCCTGACCTCAGGTGACATAGCTGGCTCAGGCTTCCAGTGAGCAGGGTATTAAAACTATGATTCAGCAAGTGTGGCTGCTTATGTATTGATTTATTTATCTTTCAATTGATTGATTTAGAGGCAGAGTTGCATTTATTTATTGATGTTTTCATTGATTTATTTAGAGGCAGAATTTTATTTATTAGCTGACATACTTATGGAAAAGCAGGTCACATTTAATTCTAGATTTAGAGGCAGGCTTGCATTTATTTACTTATTTGTTTATTTACTTACTACCTATGTAATGATTTAGAGGCAGGGTTGCATTTATTTACTTAGACACAGGCTCGCATTTGTTAATTTGTTTTTTATTTTAGACGGATTCTTGCTCTGTCACCAGGCTGGAGTGCAGTTGTGACAACTTCGCTTATTGCATCCCTTGACTCCTGGGTGAAAGCGATGCTTTTGCCTGAGCCTCTTGTGTACCTGGGACGAGAGGTGCATTCTACCACGCCTGGTAATATTTTTGTATTTTCAGTAGAGTTGAGGTTTCACCATGTTGTCCAGAATGTCTCGATCTCTTGCCCTCGTGATTCGCCTGCCTTGGTCTTTCCGAAGTTTGGGATTACAGGTGTCATCCACCATGCCCGGCCTTTCTTAAATTATTTCTTTATTTACCTAGAGGCATGCAGGTCTTCTGGCATGTACATATGTATACGTATATGTACATATATGTGTATATATGTATATGTATATATGTATGTATACACAAATATATATATGTATACATCTATCTATTTTTGATTTAATTATTTTTACGTTTTTATTTTTTAAATTGAGACAGCGTATCTTTTCTTATCTTGGCCAGGCTGGTCTTGGTGTCCTGAACTCAGTTGATATATATATGGCTCAGGTTCCCAACTGGTGTAGATTTCAAGCATTAGCCTCCAAGCAGGGCTATTCATTGATTGATTTATGTATCTATTAATTGATTTATTTAGAGGCAGACTTTTATTTATTAGCTGACATACTTATGAAAAAGCAGGTCACATTTAATTCTAGATTTAGAGGCAGGCTTGAATTTATGTATTTATCAATCTAGCTATATAATTATTTTGAGGCAGATTCACATTAACTCATTTATTTATTTAGATAATGGTTGGAAACATTTATTTATATACTTGTGTATTTCTGTGCAGGCTTGCATTTATTTATTGATGTTTTCATTGATTTATTTAGAGGCAGCCTGACATTTATTCATTTTCTTAGCTATTTATATGATGATATAGAGACTGTCTTGCTTTTCTTGATTAACTGATTGATTGATTGATTGATTGATTTTAGACAGATTTTTGCACTCTCAGCAAACTCGAGTTCAGTGGCGCAATCCTGGCTCCTCACAAACCCCCTCTTTCGTTCCAGCAATTCTTCTTCCCAGCCTACCTCCTAGCTGGGACCCCAGGAGCATGCCACCACACCTGGCTTATCTGTTTGTATTTCTACAAGAGACCAGGTTTCTCCATGTTGGCCAGGATGGTCTTGATCTCTTCACCTCGTGTTCTAACTGTCTCCTCCTCCCTAAGTGCTGGGATTACAAGGTTGAGCCATGTTGCCTGGACTTTATTTATAGACGTAATTACTGATTTATTTAATTAGAAGTAGGCAGACTGACTGGCATTTATTTATTGATATTTTCATTGATTTATTTTGTTGTATTCATCTTATTATTTTTAAAATAGAGACAGGGATTCTTTCAGCTTCTTGGCAAGGCTTTTGTCGATGTCCTTCCTGACCTCAGGTGACATAGCTGGCTCAGGCTCCCAGTGAGTGGGGATTAAAACATGAGTCAGCAAGTGTGGCTGCTTATGTATTGATTTATTTATCTTTCAATTGATTGATTTAGAGGCAGAGTTGCATTTATTTATTGATGTTTTCATTGATTTATTTAGAGGCAGAATTTTCTTTATTAGCTGAGATAATTATGAAAAAGCAGGTCACATTTAATTCTAGATTTAGAGACCGGCTTGCATTTATGTATTTATCAATCTATCTATATAATTATTTTGAGGCTGATTCAAATTTACTCATTTATTTAGTTAGACAATGGTTGGAAACATTTATTTATATACTTGTGTATTTCTGTGCAGGCTTGCATGTATTCATTTTCTTAGCTAATTATATGATGATATAGAGACTGTCTTGCTTTTCTTGATTAACTGATTGATTGATTGATTGATTGATTTTAGACAGATTTTTGCACTCTCAGCAAACTCGAGTTCAGTGGCGCAATCCTGGCTCCTCGCAAACCCCCTCTTTCGTTCCAGCAATTCTTCTTCCCCAGCCTACCTCCTAGCTGGGACCCCAGGAGCGTGCCACCACACCTGGCTTATCTGTTTGTATTTCTACAAGAGACCAGGTTTCTCCATGTTGGCCAGGATGGTCTTGATCTCTTCACCTCGTGTTTCAACAGTCTCCTCCTCCCAAAGTGCTGGGATTACAAGGTTGAGCCATGTTGCCTGGACTTTATTTATAGACGTAATTACTGATTTATTTAATTAGAGGTAGGCAGACTGACTGGCATTTATTTATTGATATTTTCATTGATTTATTTAGTTGTATTCATCTTATTTTTTTTATAAATAGAGACAGGGATTCTTTCAGCTTTTTGGCAAGGCTTTTGTCGATGTTCTTCCTGACCTTAGGTGACATAGCTGGCTCAGACTCCCAGTGAGTGGGGGATTAAAACATGAGTCAGCAAGTGTGGCTGCTTATGTATTGATTTATTTATTTTTCAATTGATTGATTTAGAGGCAGAGTTGCATTTGTTTATTTTCTGACGGACTTATGGAGAAGCAGGTCTTATTTATTTACATATTTGGAGGCAAGCTTGGATTTATGTATTCATCTGTCTAGCTATCTACTTCTTTAGAGGCAACCTGACATTTATCCATTTATTTATTTAGACCCAGAATGGCATCATTTATTAATATACTCAGGTATTTGTGTGCAGGCTTGCGTTTATTCATTTTCTAAACTGTCTGTATCATGATTTAAAGGAGGTCTCACATTTATCTACTTATTTTTGTATTCATTTATTTATTTTAGAGAAAGCCTCGCTCTGTCAGCAGGCTGGAGTGCACTGGCCCAATCTTGGCACACTGCAACCTCCAGCCCCTGGGATCAAGCAATGCTTCCTCATCAGACTCCGGAGTATCTGGGACCACCGAAAAGTGCCACCAGGCCTGGCTACTCTATTTTATTTTTAGTAGACATTGAATGTCACCATGTTGGCCAGGATGGCCTTGATCTCTTGAACTCGTGACCACCTGCCTATGCCACCAAATGTGCCGGGGTTACAGGCACTAGCCACCGTGTCCAGACTTTTATTTAATTATTTGTTCTGTTATATATTTATTTACATAGTGGCAGACAGGCCGTCTTTCATTTCGTTATGTATATAAATCTATATTTATTTATTTATTTTCATCGTGATTTTTAAAATAGAGACAGGGTTTCTTTCACCATGTTGGCCAAGCTGGCCTTGATATCCTGAGCTCAGGTGATTTACCCGGCTCAGAATTCAAATGCCAGAGGAATGAAAACATGAGCCACCAAGCGTGGCTATGCATTTATTGATTAGGCTACCCTCTTATTAATCAACTTATTTAGAGGCAAACTTGCATTTCTTTTTTTACTGATGTACCTTTTGAGAAGCAGGTCGCAGTTAGTTATTTGTATATTTATTTACTTGTATGTTCATTGGTATATTTTGAGGCAGAATTGGATTTATGTATTCATCTGACTATGTATTTATTTAGAGGCAGCCTGACATTTACTCATTCATTTATTCAGACGCAGGGTCACATCATTAATTTCTATATTTATGTTTAGTGTGCAGCGTTGCGTTTATTTGTTTATTTACTTACTACCTATATAATGATTTAGAGGCAGGCTTGCATTTGTTTACTTAGACACAGCCTCGCATTTCTGATTTTTTTTTTATTTTAGACGGATTCTTGCTCTGTCACCAGGCTGGAGTGCAGTTGTGCAAACTTTGGTTATTGCATCCCTTGACTCCTGGGTGAAAGCGATGCTTTTGCCTGAGCCTCTTGAGTACCTGGGACGAGAGGTGCATTCTACCACGCCTGGTAATATTTTTGTATTTTCAGTAGAGATGAGGTTTCACCATGTTGTCCAGAATGTCTCGATCTCTTGCCCTCGTGATTCGCCTGCCTTGGTCTTTCCGAAGTTTGGGATTACAGGCGTCATCCACCGTGCCCAGCCTTTCTTTACTTATTTCTTTATTTACCTAGAGGCATGCAGGTCTTCTGGCATGTACATATGTATACGTATATGTACATATATGTGTATATATGTATATGTATATATGTATGTATACACACATATATGTATACATTTATGTATTTTTGATTTAATTATTTTCACCTTATTATTTTTAAATTGAGACAGGGTATCTTTTCTTATCTTGGCCAGGCTGGTCTTGGTGTCCTGAACTCAGTTGATATATATATGGCTCAGGTTCCCAACTGGTGTAGATTTCAAGCATTAGCCTCCAAGCAGGGCTATTCATTGATTGATTTATGTATCTATTAATTGATTTATTTAGAGGCAGAATTTTATTTATTAGCTGACATACTTATGAAAAGACAGGTCACATTTAATTCTAGATTTAGAGGCAGGCTTGAATTTATGTATTTATCAATCTAGCTATATAATTATTTTGAGGCAGCTTCACATTTACTCATTTATTTATTTAGAGGCAGCCTGACATTTATCCATTTATTTATTTAGATAATGGTTGGAAACCTTTATTTATATACTTGTGTATTTCTGTGCAGGCTTGCATTTATTCATTTTCTTAGCTATTTATATGATGATATAGAGACTGTCTTGCTTTTCTTGATTAACTGATTGATTGATTGATTGATTGATTTTAGACAGATTTTTGCACTCTCAGCAAACTCGAGTTCAGTGGCGCAATCCTGGCTTCTCACAAACCCCCTCTTTCGTTCCAGCAATTCTTCGTTCCCAACCTACCTCCTAGCTGGGACCCCAGGAGCGTGCCACCACACCTGGCTTATCTGTTTGTATTTCTACAAGAGACCAGGTTTCTCCATGTTGGCCAGGATGGTCTTGAAGTTTTCACCTCGTGTTCTAACTGTCTCCTCCTCCCTAAGTGCTGGGATTACAAGGTTGAGCCATGTTGCCTGGACATTATTTATAGACGTAATTACTGATTTATTTAATTAGAAGTAGGCAGACTGACTGGCATTTATTTATTGATGTTTTCATTGATTTATTTAGTTGTATTCATCTGACTATTTTTGTCAATAGAGACAGGGATTCTTTCAGCTTCTTGGCAAGGCTTTTGTCGATGTCCTTCCTGACCTCAGGTGACATAGCTGGCTCAGGCTTCCAGTGAGCAGGGATTAAAAATATGATTCAGCAAGTGTGGCTGCTTATGTATTGATTTATTTATCTTTCAATTGATTGATTTAGAGGCAGAGTTGCATTTGTTTATTTTCTGACGGACTTATGGAGAAGCAGGTATTATTTATTTACATATTTGAGGCAAGCTTGGATTTATGTATTCATCTGTCTAGTTATCTACTTCTTTAGAGGCAGCCTGACATTTATCCATTTATTTATTTAGACACAGAATGGCATCATTTATTAATATACTTAGGTACTTGTGTGCAGGATTGCGTTTATTCATTTTCTAAACAGTCTGTAACATGATTTACAGGAGGTCTCACATTTATCTACTTATTTATGTATTCATTTATTTATTTTAGAGAAAGCCTCGCTCTGTCAGCAGGCTGGAGTGCACTGGCCCAATCTTGGCGCACTGCAACCTCCAGCCCCTGGGATCAAGCAATTCTTCCTCATCAGACTCCGGAGTATCTGGGACCACCAAAAGTGCCACCAGGCCTGGCTACTCTATTTTATTTTTAGTAGACATTGAATGTCACCATGTTGGCCAGGATGGCCTTGATCTCTTGACCTCGTGACCACCTGCCTATGCCACCAAATGTGCCGGGGTTACAGGCACTAGCCACCGTGTCCAGACGTTATTTACTTATTTGTTCTGTTATATATTTATTTACATAGTGGCAGACAGGCCGTCTTTCATTTTGTTATGTATATAAATCTATATTTATTTAATTATTTGTTCAGCTATTGATTTATTTAGAGGCAAACTTGCATTTATTTATTGATATTTTCATTGATTTATTTAGTTGTATTCATCTTATTATTTTTAAATTGAGACAGGGTATCTTTTCTTATCTTGGCCAGGCTGGTCTTGGTGTCCTGAACTCAGTTGATATATATATGGCTCAGGTTCCCAACTGGTGTAGATTTCAAGCATTAGCCTCCAAGCAGGGCTATTCATTGATTGATTTATGTATCTATTAATTGATTTATTTAGAGGCAGACTTTTATTTATTAGCTGACATACTTATGAAAAAGCAGGTCACATTTAATTCTAGATTTAGAGGCAGGCTTGAATTTATGTATTTTTCAATCTAGCTATATCATTATTTTGAGGCAGATTCACATTAACTCATTTATTTATTTAGATAATGGTTGGAAACATTTATTTATATACTTGTGTATTTCTGTGCAGGCTTGCATTTATTCATTTTCTTAGCTATTTGTATGATGATATAGAGGCTGTCTTGCATTTCTTGATTAACTGATTGATTGATTGATTGATTTTAGACAGCTTTTTGCTCTCTCAGCAAACTGGAGTGCAGTGGCGCAATCCTGGCTCCTCACAAACCCCTCTTTTGTTCCAGCAATTCTTCTTCCCCAGCCTACCTCCTAGCTGGGACCCCAGGAGAGTGCCAGCACACCTGGCTTTTATTTTTGTATTTCTCCAAGAGACCAGGTTTTTCCTTGTTGGCCAGGATGGTCTTCATCTCTTCACCTCCTGTTAAAACAGTCTCGTCCTCCCAAAGTGCTGGGATTACAAGGTTGAGCCATGTTGGCTGGACCTTATTTATAGACGTAATTACTGATTTATTTAATTAGAGGTAGGCAGACTGACTGGCATTTATTTATTGATATTTTCATTGATTTATTTAGTTGTATTCATCTTATTATTTTTGTAAATAGAGACAGTGATTCTTTCAGCTTCTTGGCAAGTCTTTTGTCGATGTCCTTCCTGACCTCAGGTGACATAGCTGACTCAGGCTCCCAGTGAGTGGGGTATTTAAAACATGAGTCAGCAAGTGTGTCTCCTTATGTATTGAATGATTTATCTTTCCATTGATTGATTTAGAGGCAGAGTTGCATTTATTTATTTTCTGACGGACTTATGGAGAAGCAGGACTTACTTATTTACATATTTGGAGGCAAGCTTGAATTTATGCATTCATCTGTCTAGCTATCTACCAATTTAGAGACTGCCTGACATTAATTCATTTACGTGTTTACACCCAGAATGGCATCATTTATTAATATAGCAAGGTATTTGTGTGCAGGCTTGCATTTATTCATTTTCTAATCTGTCTGTATCATGATTTATAGGATGTCTCACATTTACCTACTTATTTGTGTATTCATTTATTTATTTTAGAGAAAGCCTCGCTCTCTCAGCAGGCTGGAGTGCACTGGCCCAATCTTGGCGCACTGCAACCTCCAGCCCCTGGGATCAAGCAATGCTTCCTCATCAGACTTCGGAGTATCTGGGACCACCGAAAAGTGCCACCAGGCCTGGCTACTCTATTTTATTTTTAGTAGACATTGAATGTCACCATGTTGGCCAGGATGGCCTTGATCTCTTGACCTCGTGATCCACCTGCCTATGCCACCAAATGTGCCGGGGTTACAGGCACTAGCCACCGTGTCCAGACTTTATTTAATTATTTGTTCAGCTATTGATTTATTTACATAGTGGCAGGCAGGCCGTCTTTCATTTATTTATGTATATAAATCTATATTTATTTAATTATTTTCATCGTTTTTTTTTTAAAATAGAGACAGGGTTTCCTTCACCATCTTGGCCAAGCTGGCCTTGATGTCCTGAGCTCAGGTGATGTACCCGGCTCAGGATTCAAATGCGCAGAGGATTGAAAACATGAGCCACCAAGCGTGGCTATGCATTTATTGATTAGGCTACCCTCTTATTAATCAACTTATTTAGAGGCAAACTTGCATTTATTTATTTACTGATGTACTTTTGAGAAGCAGGTCGCAGTTAGTTATTTGTATATTTATTTACTTATTTGTTTATTGGTATATTTTGAGGCAGAATTGGATTTATGTATTCATCTAACTATGTATTTATTTAGAGGCAGCCTGACATTTACTCATTCATTTATTCAGATGCAGGCTCACATCATTAAATTTTATATTTATGTTTAGTGTGCAGCCTTGCGTTTATTTGTTTATTTACTTACCTACCTATATAATGATTTAGAGGCAGGCTTGCATTTATTTACTTAGACACAGGCTCGCATTTGTTAATTTGTTTTTTATTTTAGACGGATTCTTGCTCTGTCACCAGGCTGGAGTGCAGTTGTGCAAACTTTGGTTATTGCATCCCTTGACTCCTGGGTGAAAGCGATGCTTTTGCCTGAGCCTCTTGAGTACCTGGGACGAGAGGTGCATTCTACCACGCCTGGTAATATTTTTGTATTTTCAGTAGAGATGAGGTTTCACCATGTTGGCCAGGATGGTCTTGATCTCTTCACCTCGTGTTCCAACAGTCTCGTCCTCCCAAAGTGCTGGGATTACAGGCATCATCCACCATGCCCAACCTTTCTTTACTTATTTCTTTATTTACCTTGAGGCATGCAGGTCTTCTGGCATGTACATATGTATATGTATACGTACATATATGTGTATATATATATATATGAATATATGTATGTATACACACATATATGTATACATTTATCTATTTTTGATTTAATTATTTTCACCTTATTATTTTTTAAATTGAGACAGGGTATCTTTTCTTATCTTGGCCAGGCTGGTCTTGGTGTCCTGAACTCAGTTGATATATATATGGCTCAGGTTCCCAACTGGTGTAGATTTCAAGCATTAGCCTCCAAGCAGGGCTATTCATTGATTGATTTATGTATCTATTAATTGATTTATTTAGAGGCAGACTTTTATTTATTAGCTGACATACTTATGGAAAAGCAGGTCACATTTAATTCTAGATTTAGAGGCAGGCTTGAATTTATGTATTTATCAATCTAGCTATATAATTATTTTGAGGCAGATTCACATTTACTCATTTATTTATTTAGATAATGGTTAGAAACATTTATTTACATACTTGTGTATTTCTGTGCAGGCTTGCATTTATTCATTTTCTTAGCTATTTATATGATGATATAGAGGCTGTCTTGCCTTTCTTGATTAACTGATTGATTGATTGATTGATTTTAGACAGATTTTTGCTCTCTCAGCAAACTGGAGTGCAGTGGCGCAATCCTGGCTCCTCACAAACCCCTCTTTCGTTCCAGCAATTCTTCTTCCCAGCCTACCTCCTAGCTGGGACCCCAGGAGCGTGCCACCACACCTGGCTTATATTTTTGTATTTCTACAAGAGACCAGGTTTCTCCATGTTGGCCAGGATGGTCTTGATCTCTTCACCTCGTGTTCCAACAGTCTCGTCCTCCCAAAGTGCTGGGATTACAAGGTTGAGCCATGTTGCCTGGACTTTATTTATAGACGTAATTACTGATTTATTTAATTAGACGTAGGCAGACTGACTGGCATTTATTTATTGATATTTTCATTGATTTATTTAGTTGTATTCATCTTATTATTTTTTAAATAGAGACAGGGATTCTTTCAGCTTCTTGGCAAGGCTTTTGTCGATGTCCTTCCTGACCTCAGGTGACATAGCTGGCTCAGGCTCCCAGTGAGTGGGGGATTAAAACATGAGTCAGCAAGTGTGGCTGCTTATGTATTGATTTATTTATCTTTCAGTTGATTGATTTAGAGGCAGAGTTGCATTTATTTATTTTCTGACGGACTTATGGAGAAGCAGGTCTTATTTCTTTACATATTTGGAGGTAAGCTTGGATTTATGTATTCATCTGTCTAGCTATCTACTTCTTTAGAGGCAGCCTTACATTTATCCATTTATTTATTTAGACGCAGAATGGCATCATTTATTAATATACTTAGGTATCTGTGTGCAGGCTTGCATTTATTCATTTTGTAAACTGTCTGTATCATGATTTATAGGAGGTCTCACATTTATCTCCTTATTTATGTATTCATTTATTTATTTTAGAGAAAGCCTCGCTCTGTCAGCAGGCTGGAGGGCACTGGCCCAATCTTGGCTCACTGCATCTTCCAGCCCCTGGGATCAAGCAATACTTCCAACTCAGCCTTCAGAGTATCTGTGACCACCAAAGAGTGTCACCGGGCCTGGCTACAATGTTTTATTTTTGGTAGACATGGAATATCACCATGTTGGCCAGGATGGCTTTGATCTCTTGACCTCGTGATCCACCTGCCTATGCCACCCAAAGTGCCGGGGTTACAGGCACAAGCCACGGTCTCCAGACTTTTATTTAATTATTTGTTCAGCTATTGATTTATTTACATAGTGGCAGGCAGGCCGTCTTTCATTTATTTATGTATATAAATCTATATTTATTTAATTATTTTCATCGTATTTTTTAAAATAGAGACAGGGTTTCCTTCACCATCTTGGCCAAGCTGGCCTTGATGTCCTGAGCTCAGGTGATGTACCCGGCTCAGGATTCAAATGCGCAGAGGATTGAAAACATGAGCCACCAAGCGTGGCTATGCATTTATTGATTAGGCTACCCTCTTATTAATCAACTTATTTAGAGGCAAACTTGCATTTATTTATTTACTGATGTACTTTTGAGAAGCAGGTCGCAGTTAGTTATTTGTATATTTATTTACTTATTTGTTTATTGGTATATTTTGAGGCAGAATTGGATTTATGTATTCATCTAACTATGTATTTATTTAGAGGCAGCCTGACATTTACTCATTCATTTATTCAGACGCAGGCTCACATCAT
>CM038404.1:32036358-32143156 GCA_021498475.1 Saguinus midas | reverse complement strand
AGTTTTAAATATTCCTCATAAATATTTTAGTCTTAAAATAAGATACTTATGATAGAAAACATCAAAATATCTTATGTTGAGGATCAATAGATCATTGCAGAAGCTGCTTCATTTAGGTCAACAAGGCCTTGGAAAAGCCTACATACTTTTGATAACATTTTTACTGAGAGAATAAATGGTTGAATAGAATGATAATGTAGCAACAAAATTTTATTTTATGTGTAAATAAAAGCTAGCAAATAGGGAACAAACTCTGCAACTATTTTGTTGTTGTTGTTTTGTTTTGAGACAGTCTCGCTCTGTAACCCAGGCTGGAGTGTAATAGCATGATCTCGGCTCCCTTCAACCTCCACCTCCCAGGTTCAAGCAGTTCTTTTGCCTCAGTTTTTTGAGTAGTTTGGATTACAGGCATGTGCTACCAAACCTGGCTAATTTTTGTATTTTCAGTAGAAATGAAGGTTCACCACTTTGGTCAGGCAGATCTCAAACTCCTAAGCTAAGATGATCCACCCACCTTGGCCTTCCAAAGTGCTGGAATTAAAGGCATAAGCCACCATGCCTGGCAAAAGGGACATTTTAAATAAGCTATGATGACAAGGTTATGCTGTTAAAATATTATCATATTGGTATATAGAGTCTCTGCTTCTACAACTGGTCCTTTGCAGCAAAATACATGTTATTCTATTAGATGAAGTGTTTTATATAAACTCTGCATGGACAATTTATAAAAGACACAAAAGTTTCTGTGTAATACAAATTTTGAGAACCTAAATCTAACTTTCTACCTTTCCACAATTTATATTTTTAAATCAGAAGCAGTCTTGTTGTGTGGCCCAGGTTGTTCTCAAATTCCTGGGCTGCAGTTTTGCTGCCCAAAACTCAAGGAGCTGGGACTACAGGTGTACACCACCACATCCAGCTACATCTCTAAAATTTTCAATATTATATTAGATTCACTACAGAGCTAACAATATAAGCAAAGAAACAAATGGCCAAGATAAGAAAACATAACCTGTCTCAATTTAAAAATAATAAGGTGAAAATAATTAAATCAAAAATAGATAAATGTATACATATATATGTGTCTGTATACATATATAGATATACATATATACACATATATGTACATATACGTATACATATGTACATGCCAGAAGACCTGCATGCCTCTAGGTAAATAAAGAAATAAGTAAAGAAAGGCCGGGCATGGTGGATGACGCCTGAAATCTCAACCTTCGGAAAGACCAAGGCAGACGAATCATGAGGGCAAGAGATCGAGACATTCTGGACAACATGGTGAAAACTCATCTCTACTGAAAATACAAAAATATTACCAGGCGCGGTAGAATGCACCTCTCGTCATAGGTACTCAAGAGTCTCAGGCAAAAGCATCGCTTTCACCTAGGAGTCAAGGGATGCAATAAGCAAAGATTGCACAACTGCACTCCAGCCTGGTGACAGAGCAACAATCCGTATAAAATAAAAACAAATTAACAAATGCGAGCCTGTGTCTAAGTAAATAAATGCAAGCCAGCCTCTTAATCATTATATAGGTAGGTAAGTAAATAAACAAATAAACGCAAGGCTGCACACTAAACATAAGAATAGAATTTAATGATGTGAGCCTGCATCTCAATAAATGAATGAGGAAATGTCAGGCTGCCTCTAAATAAATACATAGTTAGATGAATACATAAATCCAATTCTGCCTCAAAGTATACCAATAAACAAATAAGTAAATAAATATACAAATAACTAACTGCGACCTGCTTCTCCATAAGTACATCAGTAAATAAATAAATGAATACATAAATCCAAGCTTGCCTCAAATATGTAAATAAATAAATGAATAAATGTCAGGCTGCCTCTAAATCAATCAATGAATAGCCCTGCTTGGAGGCTAATGCTTGAAATCTACACCAGTTGGGAACCTGAGCCATATATATATCAACTGAGTTCAGGACACCAAGACCAGCCTGGCCAAGATAAGAAAAGTTACCCTGTCTCTATTTAAAAATAATAAGGTGAAAATAATTAAATAAATATAGATTTATATACATAAATAAATGAAAGACGGCCTGCCTGCAACTATGTAAATAAATCAATAGCAGAACAAATAATTAAATAAGGTGGAAAGACCGTGGCTAGTGCCTGTAACCACGGCATTTTGGGTGGCATAGGCAGGTGGGTCACGAGGTCAAGAGATCAAGGCCATCCTGGCCAACATGGTGACATTCCATGTCTACTAAATATAAAATAGAGTAGCCAGGCCTGGTGGCACTTTTGGTGGTCCCAGATACTGGAGTCTGATGAGGAAGCATTGCTTGATCCCAGGGGCTGGAGGTTGCAGTGCGCCAAGATTGGGCCAGTGCACTCCAGCCTGCTGACAGAGCGAGGCTTTCTCTAAAATAAATAAATGAATACATAAATAAGTAGATAAATGTGAGACCTCCTGTAAATCATGTTACAGACTGTTTAGAAAATGAATAAACGCAATCCTGCACACAAGTACCTAAGTATATTAATAAATGATGCCATTCTGTGTCTAAATAAATAAATGGATAAATGTCAGGCTGCCTCTAAAGAAGTAGATAACTAGACAGATGAATACATAAATCCAAGCTTGCCTCCAAATATGTAAATAAATAATACCTGCTTCTCCATAAGTCCGTCAGAAAATAAACAAATGCAACTCTGCCTCTAAATCAATCAATTGAAAGATAAATAAATCAATACATAAGCAGCCACACTTGCTGAATCATGTTTTAATCCCTGCTCACTGGAAGCCTGAGCCAGCTATGTCACCTGAGGTCAGGAAGGACATCGACAAAAGCCTTGCCAAGAAGCTGAAAGAATCCCTGTCTCTATTGACAAAAATAATAAGATGAATACAACTAAATAAATCAATGAAAACATCAATAAATAAATGCCAGTCAGTCTGCCTACCTCTAATTAAATAAATCAGTAATTACGTCTGTAAATAAAGTCCAGGCAACATGGCTCAACCTTGTAATCCCAGCACTTTGGGAGGAGGAGACTTTTGGAACACGAGGTGAAGACATCAAGACCATCCTGGCCAACATGGAGAAACCTGTTCTCTTGTAGAAATTCAAAAATATAAGCCAGGTGTGGTGGCACGCTCCTAGGGTCCCAGCTAGGAAATATGCTGTGCAAGAAGAATTGCTGGAATGAATGATGGGGTTTGCGAGTAGCCAGGATTGCTTCCATTACACTCCAGTTTGCTGAGAGTGCAATAATCTGTCTTAAATCAATCAATCAATGAATCAGTTAATGAAGAAAAGCAAGAGAGCCTCTATATCATCATATAAATAGCTAAGAAAATGAATAAATGCAAGCCTGCACAGAAATAGACAAGTATATAAATAAATGTTTCCAACCATTATCTAAATAAATAAATGAGTAAATGTGAATCTGCCTAAAAATAATTATATACCTAGATTGATAAATACATAAATTCAAACCTGCCTCTAAATCTAGAATTAAATGTGACCTGCTTTTCTATAACTATGTCAGCTAATAAATAAAATTCTGCCTCTAAATAAATCAATTAATAGATACATAAATCAATCAATGAATAGCCCTGCTTGGAGGCTAATGCTTGAAATCTACACCAGTTGGGAACCTGAGCCATATATATATCAACTGAGTTCAGGACACCAAGACCAGCCTGGCCAAGATAACAAAAGATACCCTGTCTCAATTTAAAAAATAATGAGGTGAAAATAATTAAATCAAAAATAGATATATGTATACATATGTATGTGTGCATTCATACATATATACATATACATATATACATATATATATACATATATGTACATATACGTATACATATGTACATGCCAGAAGACCTGCATGCCTCTAGGTAAATAAAGAAATAAGTAAAGAAAGGCCGGGCATGGTGGATGACGCCTGTAATCCCAACCTTCGGGAGACCAAGGCAGGCGAATCACGAGGGCAAGAGATCGAGACATTCTGGACAACATGGTGAAACCTCAACTCTACTGAAAATACAAAAATATTACCAGGCGTGGTAGAATGCACCTCTCGTCCCAGGTACTCAAGAGGCTCAGGCAAAAGCATCGCTTTCACCTAGGAGTCAAGGGATGCAATAATCAAAGTTTGCACAACTACACTCCAGCCTGGTGACAGAGCAACAATCCGTCTAAAATAAAAACAAATTAACAAATGCGAGCCTGTGTCTAAGTAAATAAATGCAAGCCTGCCTCTAAATCATTATATAGGTAGGTAAGTAAATAAACAAATAAACGCAAGGCTGCACACTAAGACATAAATATAAAATTTAATGATGTGAGCCTGCGTCTGAATAAATGAATGAGTAAATGTCAGGCTGCCTCTAAATAAATACATAGTTAGATGAATACATAAATCCAATTCTGCCTCAAAATATACCAATAAACAAGTAAATAAATATACAAATAACTAACTGCGACCTGCTTCTCAAAAATACATCAGTAAATAAAGAAATGCAAGTTTGCCTCTAAATAAGTTGATTAATAAGAGGGTAGCCTAATCAATAAATGCATAGCCACGCTTGGTGGCTCATGTTTTCAATCCTCTGCGCATTTGAATCCTGAGCCGGGTACATCACCTGAGCTCAGGATATCAAGGCCAGCATGGACAAGATGGTGAAGGAAACCCTGTCTCTATTTTAAAAATATGATGA
This sequence comes from Saguinus midas, assembly GCA_021498475.1. NCBI lineage: Eukaryota > Metazoa > Chordata > Mammalia > Primates > Cebidae > Saguinus > Saguinus midas. The sequence continues at coordinate 32,138,448 of CM038404.1, read as the reverse complement.
AAATAATTAAATAAATATAGATTTATATACATAAATAAATGAAAGACGGCCTGCCTGCCACTATGTAAATAAATCAATAGCTGAACAAATAAATAAATAAATCTGGACATGGTGGCTAGTGCCTGTAACCCCAGCACTTTGGGTGGCATAGGCAGGTGGATCACGAGGTCAAGAGATCAAGGCCATCCTGGCCAACATGGTGACATTCCATGTCTACTAAAAATAAAATATAGTAGCCAGGCACGGTGGCACTCTTCGGTGGTCCCAGATACTCCGGAGGCTGAGGAGGAAGAATTGCTTGATCCCAGGGGCTGGAGGTTGCAGTGAGCCAAGATTGGGCCAGTGCACTCCAGCCTGCTGACAGAGCGCGGCTTCCTCTAAAATAAATAAATGAATACATAAATAAGTAGATAAATATGAGACCTCCTATAAATCATGATACAGACAGTTTAGAAAATGAATAAACGCAAGCCTGCACACAAATACCTAAGTATATTAATAAATGATGCCATTCTGGGTCTAAATAAATAAATGGATAAATGTCAGGCTGCCTCTAAAGAAGTAGATAGCTAGACAGATGAATACATAAATCCAAGCTTGCCTACAAATATGTAAATAAATAACACCTGCTTCTCCATAAGTCCGTCAGAAAATAAATAAATGCAACTCTGCCTCTAAATCAATCAATTGAAAGATAAATAAATCAATACATAAGCAGCCACACTTGCTGACTCATGTTTTTAATCCCCGCTCACTGGAAGCCTGAGCCAGCTATGTCACCTGAGGTCAGGAAGGACATCGACAAAAGCCTTGCCAAGAAGCTGAAAGAATCCCTGTCTCTATTTACCAAAATAATAAGATGAATACAACTAAATAAATCAATGAAAATATCAATAAATAAATGCCAGTCAGTCTGCCTACCTCTAATTAAATAAATCAGTAATTACGTCTATAAATAAAGTCCAGGCAACATGGCTCAACCTTGTAATCCCAGCACTTTGGGAGGACGAGACTGTTGGAACACGAGGTGAAGAGATCAAGACCATCCTGGCCAACATGGAGAAACCTGGTCTCTTGTAGAAATACAAAAATATAAGCCAGGTGTGGTGGCACGCTCCTGGGGTCCCAGCTAGGAGGTAGGCTGGGAAGAAGAATTGCTGGAACGAAAGAGGGGTTTGTGAGGAGCCAGGATTGCGCCACTGCACTCCAGTTTGCTGAGAGAGCAAAAATCTGTCTAAAATCAATCAATCAATCAATCAATCAATCAGTTAATCAAGAAATGCAAGACAGCCTCTATATCATCATATAAATAGCTAAGAAAATGAATAAATGCAAGCCTGCACAGAAATACAAAAATATAAGCCAGGTGTGGTGGCACGCCCTGGGGTCCCAGCTAGGAGGTAGGCTGGGAAGAAGAATTGCTGGAACGAAAGAGGGGATTGCGAGGAGCCAGGATTGCGCCACTGCACTCCAGTTTGCTGAGAGAGCAAAAATCTGTCTAAAATCAATCAATCAATCAATCAATCAGTTAATCAAGAAATGCAAGACAGCCTCTATATCATCATATAAATAGCTAAGAAAATGAATAAATGCAAGCCTGCACAGAAATACACAAGTATGTAAATAAATGTTGAAAGCCTGGGTCTAAATAAATAAATGAGTAAATGTGAATCTGCCTCAAAATAATTATATAGCTAGATTGATAAATACATAAATTCAAGCCTGCCTCTAAATCTAGAATTAAATGTGACCTGCTTTTCCATAAGTATGTCAGCTAATAAATAAAAGTCTGCCTCTAAATAAATCAATTAATAGATACATAAATCAATCAATGAATAGCCCTGCTTGGAGGCTAATGCTTGAAATCTACACCAGTTGGGAACCTGAGCCATATATATATCAACTGAGTTCAGGACACCAAGACCAGCCTGGCCAAGATAAGAAAAGTTACCCTGTCTCAATTTAAAAAATAATAAGGTGAAAATAATTAAATCAAAAATAGATAAATGTATACATATATATGTGTATACATACATATATACATATACATATATACACATATATGTACATATACGTATACATATGTACATGACGGAAGACTTGCATGCCTCTAGGTAAAAAAAGAAATAAGTAAAGAAATGCCGGCATGGTGGATGATGCCTGTAATCTCAACCATCAGGGAGACCAAGGCAGTCGAATCACAAGGGCAAGCGATCGAGACATTCTGGAAAACATGGTGAAACCTCAACTCTACTGAAAATACAAAAATATTACCAGGCGTGGTAGAATGCACCTCGTCCCAGGTACTCAAGAGGCTCAGGCAAAAGCATCGCTTTCACCCAGGAGTCAAGGATGCAATAAGCAAAGTTTGCACAACTGCACTCCAGCCTGGTGACAGAGCAACAATCCGTCTAAAATAAAAAACAAATTCACAAATGCGAGCCTGTGTCTAAGTAAATAAATGCAAGCCTGCCTCTAAATCATTATATAGGTAGGTAAGTAAATAAACAAATAAACGCAAGGCTGCACACTAAACAAAAATATAAAATTTAATGATGTGAGCCTGCGTCTGAATAAATGAATGAGTAAATGTCAGGCTGCCTCTAAATAAATACATAGTTAGATGAATACATAAATCCAATTCTGCCTCAAAATATACCAATAAACAAATAAGTAAATAAATATACAAATAACTAACTGTGACCTGCTTCTCAAAAAGTACATCAGTAAATAAATAAATGCAAGTTTGCCTCTAAATAAGTTGATTAATAAGAGGGTAGCCTAATCAATAAATGCATAGCCACGCTTGGTGGCTCATGTTTTCAATCCTCTGCGCATTTGAATCCTGAGCCGGGTACATCACCTGAGCTCAGGACATCAAGGCCAGCTTGGCCAAGATGGTGAAGGAAACCCTGTCTCTATTTTAAAAATATGATGAAAATAATTAAATAAATATAGATTTATATACATAAATAAATGAAAGACGGCCTGCCTGCCACTATGTAAATAAATCAATAGCTGAACAAATAATTACATAAAAGTCTGGACACGGTGGATAGTGCCTGTCACACCGGCACTTTGGGTGGAATAGACAGGTGGATCACGAGCTTAAGAGTTCAAGGACATCCTGGCCAACATGGTGACATTCCATGTGCTATAAAATAAAATATAGTAACCAGGCGCGTTGGCACTGTTTGGTGGTCACAGATACTCCGGAGGCTGTGGAGGAAGAATTGCTTGATCTCAGAGGCTGGAAGTTGAATTACCCCAAGATTGGGCCAGTGCATTCCAGCCTGAAAGAGCGAGGCTTTCTTGAAAATAAATAAATGAGTGCATAAATAGGTAGATAAATGTGAGACCTCCTCTAAATCATGATACAGACAGTTTAGAAAATGAATAAATGCAAGCCTGCACACACATACCTAAGTATATAAATAAATGATGCCATTCTGGGTCTAAATAAATAAATGGATAAATGTCAGTCTGCCTCTAAAGAAGTAGATAGCTAGACAGATGAATACATAAATCCAAGCTTGCCTCCAAATATGTAAATAAATAAGACCTGCTTCTCCATAAGTCCGTCAGAAAATAAATAAATGCAACTCTGCCTCTAAATCAATCAATTGAAAGATAAATAAATCAATACATAAGCAGCCACACTTGCTGACTCATGTTTTAATCCCCAGCTCACTGGGAGCCTGAGCCAGCTATGTCACCTGAGGTCAGGAAGGACATCGACAAAAGCCTTGCCAAGAAGCTGAAAGAATCCCTGTCTCTATTTAAAAAAATAATAAGATGAATACAACTAAATAAATCAATGAAAATATCAATAAATAAATGCCAGTCAGTCTGCCTACCTCTAATTAAATAAATCAGTAATTACGTCTATAAATAAAGTCCAGGCAACATGGCTCAACCTTGTAATCCCAGCACTTTGGGAGGACGAGACTGTTGGAACACGAGGTGAAGAGATCAAGACCATCCTGGCCAACATGGAGAAACCTGGTCTCTTGTAGAAATACAAAAGTATAAGCCAGGGGTGGTGGCACGCCTCTGGGGTCCCAGCTAGGAGGTAGGCTGAGGAAGAAGAATTGCTGAAACAAAAGAGTGCGATTGCGAGGAGCCAGGATTGTGCCACTGCACTCCAGTTTGCTGAGAGAGAAAAAATCTGTCTAAAATCAATCAATCAATCAATCAGTTAATCAAGAAAAGCAAGACAGCCTCTATATCATCATATAAATAGCTAAGAAAATGAATAAATGCAAGCCTGCACAGAAATACACAAGTATATAAATAAATGTTTCCAACCTGGGTCTAAATAAATAAATGAGTAAATGTGAATCTGTCTCAAAATAATTATATAGCTAGATTGATAAATACATAAATTCAAGCCTGCCTCTAAATCTAGAATTAAATGTGACCTGCTTTTCCATAAGTATGTCAGCTAATAAATAAAAGTCTGCCTCTAAATAAATCAATTAATAGATACATAAATCAATCAATGAATAGCCCTGCTTGGAGGCTAATGCTTGAAATCTACACCAGTTGGGAACCTGAGCCATATATATATCAACTGAGTTCAGGACACCAAGACCAGCCTGGCCAAGATAAGAAAAGATACCCTGTCTCAATTTAAAAATAATAAGGTGAAAATAATTAAATCAAAAATAGATAAATGTATACATATATATGTGTGTATACATACATATATACATATACATATATACACATATATGTACATATACGTATACATATGTACATGCCAGAAGACCTGCATGCCTCTAGGTAAATAAAGAAATAAGTAAAGAAAGGCCGGGCATGGTGGATGATGCCTGTAATCCCAACCTTCAGGAGACCAAGGCAGGCGAATCACGAGGGCAAGAGATCGAGACATTCTGGACAACATGGTGAAACCTCATCTCTACTGAAAATACAAAAATATTACCAGGCGTGGTAGAATGCACCTCTCGTCCCAGGTACTCAAGAGGCTCAGGCAAAAGCATCGCTTTCACCTAGGAGTCAAGGGATGCAATAATCAAAGTTTGCACAACTACACTCCAGCCTGGTGACAGAGCAACAATCCGCCTATAATAAAAAACAAATTAAGAAATGCGAGTCTGTGTCTAAGTAAATAAATGCAAGCCTGCCTCTAAATCATTATATAGGTAGTAAGTAAATAAACAAATAAACGCAATGCTGCACACTAAACATAAATATAGAATTTAATGATGTGAGCCTGCGTCTGAATAAATGAATGAGTAAATGTCAGGCTGCCTCTAAATAAATACATAGTTAGATGAATACATAAATCCAATTCTGCCTCAAAATATACCAATAAACATATAAGTAAATAAATATACAAATAACTAACTGCGACCTGCTTCTCAAAAGTACATCAGTAAATAAATAAATGCAAGTTTGCCTCTAAATAAGTTGATTAATAAGAGGGTAGCCTAATCAATAAATGCATAGCCACGCTTGGTGGCTCATGTTTTCAATCCTCTGCGCATTTGAATCCTGAGCCGGGTACATCACCTGAGCTCAGGACATCAAGGCCAGCTTGGACAAGATGGTGAAGGAAACCCTGTCTCTATTTTAAAAATACGATGAAAATAATTAAATAAATATAGATTTATATACATAAATAAATGAAAGACTGCCTGCCTGCCACTATGTAAATAAATCAATAGCTGAACAAATAATTAAATAAAGTCTGGACACGGTGGCTAGTGCCTGTAACCCCAGCACTTTGGGTGGCATAGGCAGGTGGATCACGAGGTCAAGAGATCAAGGCCATCCTGGCCAACATGGTGACATTCCATGTCTACTAAAATAAAATATATTAGCCAGGCGTGATGGCACTCTTTGGTGGTCTCAGATACTACGGAGGCTGAGGAGGAAGTATTGCTTGATCCCAGGGGCTGGAGGTGGCAATGAGCCAAGATTGGGCCAGTGCACTCCAGCCTGCTGACAGAGCAAGGCTTCTCTAAAATAAATAAATGAATACATAAATAAGTAGATAAATGTGAGACCTCCTATAAATCATGATACAGACAGTTTAGAAAATGAATAAACGCAAGCCTGCACACAAATACCTAAGTATATTAATAAATGATGCCATTCTGTGTCTAAATAAATAAATGGATAAATGTCAGGCTGCCTCTAAAGAAGTAGATAGCTAGACAGATGAATACATAAATCCAAGCTTGCCTCCAAATATGTAAATAAATAAGACCTGCTTCTCCATAAGTCCATCAGAAAATAAATAAATGCAAATCTGCCTCTAAATCAATCAATTGAAAGATAAATAAATCAATACATAAGCAGCCACACTTGCTGACTCATGTTTTTAATCCCCACTCACTGGGAACCTGAGCCAGCTATGTCACGTGAGGTCAGGAAGGACATCGACAAAAGCCTTGCCAAGAAGCTGAAAGAATCCCTTTTTCAATTGATAAAAATAATGAGAAGAATACAACTAAATAAATCAATGAAAATATCAATAAATAAATGCAAGTCTGTCTGCCTACCTCTAGTTAAATAAATCATTAATTACGTCTATAAATAAAGTCCAGGCAACATGGCTCAAACTTGTAATCCCAGCAGTTTGGGAGGACGAGACTGTTGGAACACGAGGTGAAGAGATCAAGACCATCATGGCCAACATGGAGAAACCTGGTCTCTTGGAGAAATACAAAAATATAAGCCCGGTGTGGTGGCACGCTCCTGGGGTCCCAGCCAGGAGGTAGGCTGGGAAAGAAGAATTGCTGGAAGGAAAGAGGGGGTTGCGAGGAGCCAGGATTGCGCCACTGCACTCCAGTTTGCTGAGAGAGCAAAAATCTGTCTAAAATCAATCAATCAATCAATCAGTTAATCAAGAAAGGCAAGACAGCCTCTATATCATCATATAAATAGCTAAGAAAATGAATAAATGCAAGCCTGCACAGAAATACACAAGTATGTAAATAAATGTTGCCAGCCTGGGTCTAAATAAATAAATGAGTAAATGTGAATCTGCCTCAAAATAATTATATAGCTAGATTGATAAATACATAAATTCAAGCCTGCCTCTTAATCTAGAATTAAATGTGACCTGCTTTTCCATAAGTATGTCAGCTAATAAATAAATGCCAGTCAGTCTGCCTACCTCTAAATAAATAAATCAATTAATAGATACATAAATCAATCAATGAATAGCCCTGCTTGGAGTCTAATGCTTGAAATCTACACCAGTTGGGAACCTGAGCCATATACATATCAACTGAGTTCAGGACACCAAGACCAGCCTGGCCAAGATAAGAAAAGATACCCTGTCTCAATTTACAAAATAATAAGGTGAAAATAATTAAATCAAAAATACATAAATGTATACATATATGTGTGTATACATACATATATATATATATATACACATATATGTACATATACGTATACATATGTACATGCCAGAAGACCTGCATGCCTCTAGGTAAATAAAGAAATAGGTAAAGAAAGGCCGGGCATGGTGGATGACGCCTGTAATCCCAACCTTCAGGAGACCAAGGCAGTCGAATCACGAAGGCAAGAGATCGAGACATTCTGGACAACATGGTGAAACCTCATCTCTACTGAAAATACAAAAATATTACCAGGCGTGGTAGAATGCACCTCTCGTCCCAGGTACTCAAGAGGCTCAGGCAAAAGCATCGCTTTCACCCAGGAGTCAAGGGATGCAATAAGCAAAGATTGCACAACTGCACTCCAGCCTGGTGACAGAGCAAGAATCCGTCTAAAATAAAAACAAATTAACAAATGCGAGCCTGTGTCTAAGTAAATAAATGCAAGCCTGCCTCTAAATCATTATATAGGTAGGTAAGTAAATAAACAAATAAACGCAAGGCTGCACACTAAAACATAAATATAAAATTTAATGATGTGAGCCTGCGTCTGAATAAATGAATGAGTAAATGTCAGGCTGCCTCTAAATAAATACATAGTTAGATGAATACATAAATCCAATTCTGCCTCAAAATATACCAATAAACAAATAAGTAAATAAATATACAAATAACTAACTGTGACCTGCTTCTACAAAAGTACATCAGTAAATTAAAAAATGCAAGTTTGCCTCTAAATAAGTTGATTAATAAGAGGGTAGCCTAATCAATAAATGCATAGCCACGCTTGGTGGCTCATGTTTTCAATCCTCTGCATTTGAATCCTGAGCCGGGTACATCACCTGAGCTCAGGACATCAAGGCCAGCTTGGCCAAGATGGTGAAGGAAACCCTGTCTCTATTTTAAAAATATGATGAAAATAATTAAATAAATATAGATTTATATACATAAATAAATGAAAGACGGCCTGCCTGCCACTATGTAAATAAATCAATAGCTGAACAAATAAATAAATAAATCTGGACACGGTGGCTAGTGCCTGTAACCCCGGCACTTTGGGTGGCATAGGCAGGTGGATCACGAGGTCAAGAGATCAAGGCCATCCTGGCCAACATGGTGACATTCAATGTCTACTAAAAATAAAATATAGTAGCCAGGCACGTTGGCACTCTTCGGTGGTCCCAGATACTCCGGAGGCTGAGGAGGAAGAATTGCTTGATCCCAGGGGCTGGAGGTTGCAGTGAGCCAAGATGGGGCCAGTGCACTCCAGCCTGCTGACAGAGCGTGGCTTCCTCTAAAATAAATAAATAAATGAATACATAAATAAGTAGATAAATATGAGACCTCCTATAAATCATGATACAGACAGTTTAGAAAATGAATAAATGCAAGCCTGCACACAAATACCTAAGTATATTAATAAATGATGCCATTTTGGGTCTAAATAAATAAATGGTTAAATGTCAGGCTGCCTCTAAAGAAGTAGATAGGTAGACAGATGAATACATAAATCCAAGTTTGCCTCCAAATATGTAAATAAATAAGACCTGCTTCTCCATAAGTCCGTCAGAAAATAAATAAATGCAACTCTGCCTCTAAATCAATCAATTAAAAGGTAAATAAATCAATACATAAGCAGCCACACTTGCTGACTCATGTTTTAATCCCCACGGTCACTGGGATCCTGAGTCAGCTATGTCACCTGAGGTCAGGAAGGACATCGACAAAAGCCTTGCCAAGAAGCTGAAAGAATCCCTGTCTCTATTAACAAAAATAATAAGATGAATACAACTAAATAAATCAATGAAAATATCAATAAATAAATGCCAGTCAGTCTGCCTACCTCTAATTAAATAAATCAGTAATTACGTCTCTAAATAAAGTCCAGGCAACATGGCTCAACCTTGTAATCTTAGCACTTTGGGAGGACGAGACTGTTGGAACACGAGGTGAAGACATCAAGACCATCCTGGCCAACATGCAGAAACCTGGTCTCTTGTAGAAATACAAAATATAATCCAGGTGTGGTGGCACGTTCCTGGGGTCCCAGCTAGAAGGTTGGCTGGGAAGAAGAATTGCTGGAACGAAAGAGGGGGGTTGCGAGGATCCAGGATTTCGCCACTGCACTCCAGTTTGCTGAGAGAGCAAAAATCTGTCTAAAATCAATCAATCAGTTTATCAAGAAATGCAAGACAGCCTCTATATCATCATATAAATAGCTAAGAAAATGAATAAATGTAAGCCTGCACAGAAATACACAAGTATGTAAATAAATGTTGAAAGCCTGGGTCTAAATAAATAAATGAGTAAATGTGAATCAGCCTCAAAATAATTATATAGCTAGATTGATAGATACATAAATTCAAGCCTGCCTCTAAATCTATAATTAAATGTGACCTGCTTTTCCATAAGTATGTCAGCTAATAAATAAAAGTCTGCCTCTAAATAAATCAATTAATAGATACATAAATCAATCAATGAATAGCCCTGCTTGGAGGCTAATGCTTGAAATCTACACCAGTTGGGAACCTGAGCCATATATATATCAACTGAGTTCAGGACACCAAGACCAGCCTGGCCAAGATAAGAAAAGTTACCCTGTCTCAATTTAAAAATAATAAGGTGAAAATAATTAAATCAAAAATAGATAAATGTATACATATATACGTGTGTATACATACATATATACATATACATATATACACATATATGTACATATACGTATACATATGTACATGCCAGAAGACCTGCATGCCTCTAGGTAAATAAAGAAATAATTAAAGAAAAACCCGGCATGGTGGATGATGCCTGTAATCCCAACCTTCGGGATACCAAGGCAGGCGAATCACGAGGGCAAGAGATCGAGACATTCTGGACAACATGGTGAAACCTCATCTCTACTGAAAATACAAAAATATTACCAGGCGTGGTAGAATGCACCTCTCGTCCCAGGTACTCAAGAGGCTCAGGCAAAAGCATTGCTTTCACCCAGGAGTCAAGGGATGCAATAAGCAAAGGTTGCACAACTGCACTCCAGCCTGGTGACAGAGCAAGAATCCGTCTAAAATAAAAAACAAATTAACAAATGCGAGCCTGTGTCTAAGTAAATAAATGCCAGCCTGCCTCTAAATCATTATATAGGTAGGTAAGTAAATAAACAAATAAACGCAAGGCTGCACACTAAGACATAAATATAAAACTTAATGATGTGAGCCTGCATCTGAATAAATGAATGAGTAAATGTCAGGCTGCCTCTAAATAAATACATAGATAAATGAATACATAAATCGAATTCTGCCTCAAAATATACCAATAAACAATTAAATAAATATACAAATAACTAACTGCGACCTGCTTCTCCATAAGTACATCAGTAAATAAATAAATGCAAGTTTGCCTCTAAATAAGTTGATTAATAAGAGGGTAGCCTAATCAATAAATGCATAGCCACGCTTGGTGGCTCATGTTTTCAATCCTCTGCGCATTTGAATCCTGAGCCGGGTACATCACCTGAGCTCAGGACATCAAGGCCAGCTTGGCCAAGATGGTGAAAAAAATCCTGTCTGTATTTAAAAAAAAGATGAAAATAATTAAATAAATATAGATTTATATACATAAATAAATATAAGCCATCTGCCTGCCACTATGTAAACAAATCAATAGCTGAACAAATAATTAAATAAAGTCTGGACACGGTAGCTAGTGCCTGTAGCCCTGGCCCTTTGGTTGGCATAGGCAGGTGGATCACGAGGTCAAGAGATCAATGCAATCCTGGCCAACATGGTGACATTCCATGTCTACTAATAATAAAATATATTAGCCAGGCACGGTGGCACTCTTCGGTGGTCCCAGATACTGTAGAGACTGAGGAGAAAGAATTCCTTGATCCCAGGTGCTGGAGGTTGCAGTGAGCCAGATTGGGCCAGTGCACTCCAGCCCGCTGATAGAGCGAGGCTTTCTCAAAAATAAATAAATGAACACATAAATAAGTAGATAAATGTGAGACCTTCTATAAATCATGATACAGACAGTTTAGAAAATGAATAAATGCAAGCCTGCACACAAATACCTAAGTATATTAATAAATGATGCCATTCTGGGTCTAAATAAATAAATGGATAAATGTCAGGCTGCCTCTAAAGAAGTAGATAGCTAGACAGATGAATACATAAACACAAATATGTAATTAAATAAGACCTACTTCTCCATAAGTTCGTCAGAAAATAAATAAATGAAACTCTGCCTCTAAATCAATCAATTTAAAGATAAATAAATCAATACATAAGCAGCCACACTTGCTGACTCATGTTTTTAATCCCCCGCTCACTGGGAGCCTGAGCCAGCTATGTCACCTGAGGTCAGGAAGGACATCGACAAAAGCCTTGCCAAGAAGCTGAAAGAATCCCTGTCTCTATTTACAAAAATAATAAGATGAATACAACTAAATAAATCAATGAAAATATCAATAAATAAATGCCAGTCAGTCTGCCTACCTCTAATTAAATAAATCAGTAATTACATCTATAAATAAAGTCCAGGCAACATGGCTCAACCTTGTAATCCCAGCACTTTGGGAGGACGAGACTGTTGGAACACGAGGTGAAGAGATCAAGACCATCCTGGCCAACATGGAGAAACCTGGTCTCTTGTAGAAATACAAAAATATAAGCCAGGTGTGGTGGCACGCTCCTGGGGTCCCAGCTAGGAGGTAGGCTGGGAAGAAGAATTGCTGGAATGAAAGAGGGGAGTTGCGAGGAGCCAGGATTGCGCCACTGCACTCCAGTTTGCTGAGAGAGCAAAAATCTGTCTAAAATCAATCAATGAATCAATCAATCAATCAGTTAATCAAGAAATGCAAGACAGCCTCTATATCATCATATAAATAGCTAAGAAAATGAATAAATGCAAGCCTGCACAGAAATACACAAGTATGTAAATAAATGTTGAAAGCCTGGGTCTAAATAAATAAATGAGTAAATGTGAATCTGCCTCAAAATAATTATATAGCTAGATTGATAAATACATAAATTCAAGCCTGCCTCTAAATTGAGAATTAAATGTGACCTGCTTTTCCATAAGTATGTCAGCTAATAAATAAAAGTCTGCCTCTAAATAAATCAATTAATAGATACATCAATCAATCAATGAATATCCCTGTTTATAGGGTAATGCTTGAAATCTACACCAGTTGGGAACCTGAGCCATATATATATCAACTGAGTTCAGGACACCAAGACCAGCCTGGCCAAGTCAAAAAATATACCCTGTCTTAATTTAAAAATAATAAGGTGAATATTACCAGCCATGGTAGAATGCACCTCTCGTCCCAGGTACTCAAGAGGCTCAGGCAAAAGCATCGCTTTCACCCAAGAGTCAAGGGATGCAATAAGCAAATGTTGCACAACTGCACTCCAGCCTGGTGACAGAGCAAGAATCCGTCTAAAATAAAAAACAAATTAACAAATGCGAGCCTGTGTCTAAGTAAATAAATGCAAGCCTGCCTCTACACCTTTATATAGGTAGGTAATTAAATAAACAAATAAACCCAAGGCTGCACACTAAGACATAAATATAAAACTTAGTGATGTGAGCCTGCGTCTGAATAAATGAATGAGTAAATGTCAGGCTGCCTCTAAATAAATATATATTTAGATGAATAAATGAATCCAATTCTGCCTCAAAATATACCAATAAACAAATAAGTAAATAAATATTCAAATAACTAACTGCGACCTGCATCTCCAAAAGTACATCAGTAAATAAATAAATGCAAGTTTGCCTCTAAATAACTTGATTAATAAGAGGGTAGCCTAATCAATAAATGCATAGCCACTCTTGGTGGCTCATGTTTTCAATCCTCTGTGCATTTGAATCCTGAGCCGGGTACATCACCTGAGCTCAGGACATCAAGGCCAGCTTGGCCAAGATGGTGAAGAAACACTGTCTCTATTTTAGAAAATACGATGAAAATAATTAAATAAATATTGATTTACATACATAAATAAATAAAAGACGGCCATCCTACCACGATGTAAATAAATCAATAGCTGAACAAATAATTAAATAAAGTCTGGACACTTTGGCTAGTGTCTGTAACACTGGAACTTTGGGTGGCATAGGCAGTTGGATCACGAGGCCAAGAGATCAAGGCCATCCTGGCCAACATGGTGACATTCCATGTCTACTAAAATAAAATATAGTAGCCAGGCGCGGTGGCACTCTTCGGTGGTCCCAGATACTCCGAAGTCTGAGGAGGAAGAATTGCTTGATCCCAGGGGCTGGAGGTTGCAGGAGCCAGGATTGCGCCACTGCACTCCAGTTTGCTGAGAGAGCAAAAAATCTGTCTAAAATCAATCAATGAATCAATCAATCAATCAGTTAATCAAGAAATGCAAGACAGCCTCTATATCATCATATAAATAGCTAAGAAAATGAATAAATGCAAGCCTGCACAGAAATACACAAGTATGTAAATAAATGTTGAAAGCCTGGGTCTAAATAAATAAATGAGTAAATGTGAATCTGCCTCAAAATAATTATATAGCTAGATTGATAAATACATAAATTCAAGCCTGCCTCTAAATTGAGAATTAAATGTGACCTGCTTTTCCATAATTATGTCAGCTAATAAATAAAAGTCTGCCTCTAAATAAATCAATTAATAGATACATCAATCAATCAATGAATATCCCTGTTTATAGGGTAATGCTTGAAATCTACACCAGTTGGGAATCTGAGCCATATATATATATACATAAATAAATGAATACATAAATCAATCAATGAATAGCCCTGCTTGAGGCTAATGCTTGAAATCTACACCAGTTGGGAACCTGAGCCAGCTATGTCACCTGAGGTCAGGAAGGACATCGACAAAAGCCTTGCCAAGAAGCTGAAAGAATCCCTGTCTCTATTTAAAAAATAATAAGGTGAATATTACCAGCCATGGTAGAATGCACCTCTCGTCCCAGGTACTCAAGAGGATCAGGCAAAAGCATCGCTTTCACCCAAGAGTCAAGGGATGCAATAAGCAAATATTGCACAACTGTACTACAGCCTGGTGACAGAGCAAGAATCCGTCTAAAATAAAAAACAAATTAACAAATTCGAGACTGTGTCTAAGGAAATAAATGCAAGCCTGCCTCTAAATCATTATAAAGGTAGGTAAGTAAATAAACAAATAAACCCAAGGCTGCACACTAAAACATAAATATAAAACTTAGTGATGTGAGCCTGCGACTGAATAAATGAATGAGTAAATGTCAGGCTGCCTCTAAATAAATATATATTTAGATGAATAAATGAATCCAATTCTGCCTCAAAATATACCAATAAACAAATAAGTAAATAAATATTCAAATAACTAACTGCGACCTGCATCTCCAAAAGTACATCAGTAAATAAATAAATGCAAGTTTGCCTCTAAATAACTTGATTAATAAGAGGGTAGCCTAATCAATAAATGCATAGCCACTCTTGGTGGCTCATGTTTTCAATCCTCTGTGCATTTGAATCCTGAGCCGGGTACATCACCTGAGCTCAGGACATCAAGGCCAGCTTGGCCAAGATGGTGAAGAAACACTGTCTCTATTTTAGAAAATACGATGAAAATAATTAAATAAATATAGATTTATATACATAAATAAATAAAAGACGGCCAGCCTTCCACGATGTAAATAAATCAATAGCTGAACAAATAATTAAATAAAGTCTGGACACTTTGGCTAGTGTCTGTAACCCCGGAACTTTGGGTGGCATAGGCAGGTGGATCACGAGGTCAAGAGATCAAGGCCATCCTGGCCAACATGGTGACATTCCATGTCTACTAAAATAAAATATAGTAGCCAGGCGTGGTGGCACTCTTCGGTGGTCCCAGATACTCCGAAGGCTGAGGAGGAAGAATTGCTTGATCCCAGGGGCTGGAAGATGCAGGGAGCCAAGATTGGGCCAGTGCACTCCAGCCTGCTGACAGAGCGAGGCTTTCTCTAAAATAAATAAATGAATACATAAATAAGTAGATAAATGTGAGACCTCCTATAAATCATGATACAGACAGTTTAGAAAATGAATAAATGCAAGCCTGCACACAAATACCTGAGTATATTAATAAATGATGCCATTCTGGGTCTAAATAAATAAATGGATAAATGTCAGGCTGCCTCTAAAGAAGTAGATAGCTAGAGAGATGAATACATAAATCCAAGCTTGCCTCCAAATATGTAAATAAATAAGACCTGCTTCTCCATAAGTCCGTCAGAAAATACATAAATGCAACTCTGCCTCTAAATAAATAAATAAATGAATACATAAATAAATAAATAAATAAATGCAAGCCTGCCTCTAAATCAATCAATGAATAGCCCTGCTTGAGGCTAATGCTTGAAATCTACACCAGTTGGGAACCTGAACCAGATATGTCACCTGAGGTCAGGAATGACATCGAAAAAAGCCTTGCCAAGAAGCTGAAAGAATCCCTGTCTCAATTTAAAAAAAGAATAAGATGAATACAACAAAATAAATCAATGAAAATATCAATAGATAAATGCCAGTCAGTCTGCCTAACTCTAGTTAAATAAATCAGTAATTACGTCTATAAATAAAGTCCAGCCAACATGGCTCAACCTTGTAATCCTAGCACTTTGGGAGGACGAGACTGTTGGAACACGAGGTGAAGAGATCAAGACCATCCTGGCCAACATGGAGAAACCTGGTCTCTTGTAGCAATACAAAAATGTAATCCAGGTGTTGTGGCATGCTCCTGGGGTCCCAGCTATGAGGTAGGCTGGGGAAGAAGAATTGCTGGATCGAAGGAGGGGTGTTGCGAGGAGGCAGGATTGTGCCATTGCACTCCAGTTTGCTGACAGAGCAAAAATCTGTCTAAAATCAATCAATCAATCCATCAGTTAATCAAGAAATGCAAGACAGCCTCTATATCATCAGACAAATAGCTAAGAAAATGAATAAATGCAAGCCTGCACAGAAATACACAAGTATGTAAATAAATGTTGCCAGCCTGGGTCTAAATAAATAAATGAGTAAATGAGAATCTACCTCAAAATAATTATATAGCTAGATTGATAAATACATAAATTCAAGCCTGCCTCTTAATTTAGAATTAAATGTGACCTGATTTTCCATTAGTATGTCAGCTAACAAATAAAAGTCTGCCTCTAAATAAATCAATTAATAGATAAATAAATCAATCAATGAATAGCCCTGCTTGGAGGATAATGCTTGAAATCTAAACCAGCTGGGAACCTGAGCCATATATATATCAACTGAGTTCAGGACACCAAGACCAGCCTGGCAAAGATAAGAAAACATACCCAGTCTCAATTTAAAAAATAATAAAAGGAAAATAATTAAATCAAAAATAGATAAATGTATACATATATATGTGTGTATACATACATATATGCATATACATATATACATATATGTACATATACGTATACATATTTACATGCCAGAAGACCTGCATGCCTCTAGGTAAATAAAGAAATAAGTAAAGAAAGGCCGGGCACAGTGGATGACGCCTGTAATCACAAATTTCGGGGAGTCCAAGGCAGGCGAATCACGAGGGAAAGAGATCGAGACATTCTGGACAACATGGTGAAACCTCATCTCTACTGAAAATACAAAAATATTAGCAGGCGTGGTAAAATGCACCTCTCGTCCGAGGTACTAAAGAGGCTCAGGCAAAAGCATCGCTTTCACCTAGGAGTCAAAGGATGCAATAAGCAAAGTTTGCACAACTGCACTCCAGCCTGGTGAAAGAATCCCTTTCTCTATTTACAAAAATAATGAGAAGAATACAACTTAATAAATCAATGAAAATATCAATAAATAAATGCCAGTCCGTCTGCCTACCTCTAAATAAATAAATCAGTAATTACGTCTATAAATGAATTCCAGCCAACATGGCTCAACCTTGTAACCCCAGCACTTTGGGAGGATGAGACTGATGGAACATGAGGTGAAGAAGTAATCCAGGTGTGGTGGCACGCTCCTGGAGTCCCAGCTAGGAGGTAGGCTGGGGAAGAAGAATTCCTGGAACAAAAGAGTGCGGTTGCGAGGAGCCAGGATTGGGCCTCTGCACTCCAGTTTGCTGACAGAGCAAAAATCTGTCTAAAATCAATCAATCAATCAATCAATCAATCAATCAATCAGTTAATCAAGAAAAGCAAGATAGCCTCTATATCATCATATAAATAGCTAAGAAAATGAAGAAATGGAAGGCTGCACAGAAATACACAAGTATATAAATAAATGTTTCCAACCTGGGTCTAAATAAATAAATGAGTAAATGCGAATCTGTCTCAAAATAATTATATACCTAGATTGATAAATACATAAATTCAAGTATGCCTCTTAATCTAGAATTAAATATGACCTGCTTTTCTATAATTATGTCACCTAATAAATAAAAGTCTGCCTCTAAATAAACCAATTATTAGATACATAAATCAATCAATGAATAGCCCTGCTTGGAGGTTAATGCTTGAAATCTACACCAGTTGTGAAACTGAGACATATATATATCAAATGAGTTCAGGACACCAAGACCAGCCTGGCCAAGATAAGAAAAGAAACTCTGTCTCAATTTAACAAATAAAAAGGTGAAAATAGTTAAATCAAAAATAGATAAATGTATACATATATATGTGTGTATACATACATATATACATATATATATATACACATATATGTACATATACGTATACATATGTAAATGCCAGAAGACCTGCATGCCTCTAGGTAAATAAAGAAATAAGTAAAGAAAGGCCAGGCATGGTGTATGACGCCTGTAATCCCAATCTTCGGGGAGAGCAAGGCAGGCGAATCAGTAAATAAATAAATGCAAGTTTGCCTAAAAATAAATTGATTAATAAGAGTGTAGCCTAATCAATAAATGCATAGCCACGCTTGGTGGCTCATGTTTTCAATCCTCTGTGCATTGGAATCCTGAGCCAGGTACATAACCTGAGCACAGGACATCAAGGTCAGCTTGGCCAAGATGGAGAAAAAAATTCTGTCTCTATTTTAAAAAATATGATGAAAATAATGAAATAATAATAGATTTCTATACAGAAATAAATGAAAGACGGACTGCCTGCCACTATGTAAATAAATAAAAAGCTGAACAAATAATTAAATAACGTCTGGACACGGTGGCTCATGCCTGTAACCCTGGCACTCTGGGTGGCATAGGAAGTTGGATCACGAAGTCAATAGATCAAGGTCATCCTGGCCAACATTGTGACATTCCATGTCTACTAAAAATAAAATATAGTAGCCAGGTACGGTGGCACTCTTTGGTGGTCCCAGATACTCTGGAGGCTGAGGAGGAAGAATTGCTTAATCTCAGGGGCTGGATGTTGCACTGAGACAATACTGGGCCAGTGTACTCCAGCCTGCTGAAAGAGCTAGGCTTTCTCTAAAATAAATGAATGAATACATTAATAAGTAGATAAATGTAAGACCTCCTATAAATCATGACCCAGAACGTTTAGAAAATGAATACACGAAAGCCTGCACACAAATACCTAAGTATATTAATAAATGATGCCATTCAGGGTCTAAATAAATGAACGGAAAAATGACAGGCTGCCTCTCAAGAAGTAGATAGCTAGACAGATGAATACATAAATCAAAGCTTGCCTACAAATATGTAAATAAATAAAACGTGCTTCTCCATAAGTCCATCAGAAAATAAATAAATAGAACTCTGCCTCTAAACAAATCAATTCAAAGATAAATAAATCAATACATAAGCAGCCACACTTGCTGACTCATGTTTTTAATCCCCCACTCACTAAGAGCCTGAGCCAGCTATGTCACCTGAGGTCAGGGAAGACATCGACAAAAGCCTTGCCAAGAAGCTGAAAGAATCCCTGACTCTATTTACAAAAATAATGAGAAGAATAAAACTTAATAAATCAATGAAAATATCAATAAATAAATGCCAGTCAGTCTGCCTACCTCTAAATAAATAAATCAGTAATTACGTCTATAAAAAAAGTCCAGCCAACATGGCTCAACCTTGTAATCCCAGCACTTTGGGAGGACGAGACTGGTGGAACACGAGGTGACGAAATCAAGACCATTCTGGCCAACATGGTGAAACCTGGTCTCTTGGAGAAATACAAAAATATAATCCAGGTGTGGTGGCACGCTCCTGGCGTCCCAGCTAGGAGGTAGGCTGGGAAGAAGAATTGCTTGATCCCAGGGGCTGGAGGTTGCAGGAGCCAGGATTGCGCCACTGCACTCCAGTTTCCTGAGAGAGCAAAAATCTGTCTAAAATCAATCAATCAATCAATCAATCAGTTAATCAAGAAATGCAAGACAGTCTCTATATCATCATACAAATAGCTAAGAAAATGAATAAATGCAAGCCTGCACAGAAATACACAAGTATGTAAATAAATGTTGCCAGCCTGGGTCTAAATAAATAAATGAGTAAATGTGAATCTGCCTCAAAATAATTATATAGCTAGATTGATAAATACATAAATTCAAGCCTGCCTCTAAATCTAGAATTAAATGTGACCTGCTTTTCCATAAGTATGTCAGCTAATAAATAAAAGTCTGCCTCTAAATAAATCAATTAATAGATACATAAATCAATCAATGAATAGCCCTGCTTGGAGGCTAATGCTTGAAATCTACACCAGTTGGGAACCTGAGCCATATATATATCAACTGAGTTCAGGACACCAAGACCAGCCTGGCCAAGATAAGAAAACATACCCTGTCTCAATTTAAAAAATAATAAGGTGAAAATAATTAAATCAAAAATAGATAAATGTATACATATATATGTGTGTATACATACATATAAATATATATATACACATATATGTACATATACGTATACATATGTACATGCCAGAAGACCTGCATGCCTCTAGGTAAATAAAGAAATAAGTAAAGAAAGGCCGGGCATGGTGGATGACGCCTGTAATCCCAACCTTCAGGAGACCAAGGCAGGCGAATCACGAGGGCAAGAGATCGAGACATTCTGGACAACATGGTGAAACCTCATCTCTACTGAAAATACAAAAATATTACCAGGCGTGGTAGAAATCACCTCTCGTCCCAGGTACTCAAGAGGCTCAGGCAAAAGCATTGCTTTCAACAAGGAGTCAAGGGATGCAATAAGCAAATTTTGCACAACTGCACTCTGGCCTGGTGACAGAGCAAGAATCCGTCTAAAATACAAAACAAATTAACAAATGCGATCCTGTGTCAAAGTAAATAAATGCAAGCCTGCCTCTAAATCATTATATAGGCAGGTAAGTAAATAAACAAATAAACGCAAGGCTGCACACTAAACATAAATATAAAATTTAATGATGTGAGCCTGCGTCTGAATAAATGAATGAGTAAATGTCAGGCTGCCTCTAAATAAATGCATAGTTAGATGAATAAATAAACCCAATTCTGCCTCAAAGTATACCAATAAACAAATAAGTAAATAAATATACAAATAACTAACTGTGACCTGCTTTTCCATAAGTATGTCAGCTAATAAATAAAAGTCTGCCTCTAAATAAATCAATTAATAGATACATAAATCAATCAATGAATAGCCCTGCTTATAGGCTAATGCTTGAAATCTACACCAGTTGGGAACCTGAGCCATATATATCAACTGAGTTCAGGACACCAAGACCAGCCTGGCCAAGATAAGAAAACATACCCTGTCTCAATTTAAAAAATAATAAGGTGAAAATAATTAAATCAAAAATAGATAAATGTATACATATATATGTGTGTATACATACATATATACATATATGTACATATACGTATACATATGTACATGCCAGAAGACCTGCATGCCTCTAGGTAAATAAAGAAATAAGTAAAGAAAGGCCGGGCATGGTGGATGATGCCTGTAATCCCAACCTTCGGGGAGACCAAGGCAGGCGAATCACGAGGGCAAGAGATCGAGACATTCTGGACAACATGGTGAAACCTCATCTCTACTGAAAATACAAAAATATTACCAGGCGTGGTAGAATGCACCTCTCGTCCCAGGTACTCAAGAGGCTCAGGCAAAAGCATCGCTTTCACCCAGGAGTCAAGGGATGCAATAAGCAAAGGTTGCACAACTGCACTCCAGCCTGGTGACAGAGCAACAATCCGTCTAAAATAAAAACAAATTAACAAATGCGAGCCTGTGTCTAAGTAAATAAATGCAAGCCTGCCTCTAAATCATTATATAGGTAGGTAAGTAAATAAACAAATAAACGCAAGGCTGCACACTAAACATAAATATAAAATTTAATGATGTGAGCCTGCATCTGAATAAATGAATGAGTAAATGTCAGGCTGCCTCTAAATAAATACATAGTTAGATGAATACATAAATCCAATTCTGCCTCAAAATATACCAATAAACAAATAAGTAAATAAATATACAAATAACTAACTGTGACCTGCTTCTCCATAAGTACATCAGTAAATAAATAAATGCAAGTTTGCCTCTAAATAAGTTGATTAATAAGAGGGTAGCCTAATCAATAAATGCATAGCCACGCTTGGTGGCTCATGTTTTCAATCCTCTGCATTTGAATCCTGAGCCGGGTACATCACCTGAGCTCAGGACATCAAGGCCAGCTTGGCCAAGATGGTGAAGAAACCCTGTCTCTATTTTAAAAATATGATGAAAATAATTAAATAAATATAGATTTATATACATAAATAAATGAAAGACGGCCTGCCTGCCACTATGTAAATAAATCAATAGCTGAACAAATAATTAAATAAAGTCTGGACACGGTGGCTAGTGCCTGTAACCCCAGCACTTTGGGTGGCATAGGCAGGTGGATCACGAGGTCAAGAGATCAAGGCCATCCTGGCCAACATGGTGACATTCCATGTCTACTAAAAATAAAATATATTAGCCAGGCGTGGTGGCACTCTTCAGTGGTCCCAGATACTCCGGAGGCTGAGGAGGAAGAATTGCTTGATCCCAGGGGCTGGAGGTTGCAGTGAGCCAAGATTGGGCCAGTGCACTCCAGCCTGCTGACAGAGCGAGGCTTTCTCTAAAATAAATAAATGAATACATAAATAAGTAGATAAATATGAGACCTCCTATAAATCATGATACAGACAGTTTAGAAAATGAATAAATGCAAGCCTGCACACAAATACCTAAGTATATTAATAAATGATGCCATTCTGGGTCTAAATAAATAAATGGATAAATGTCAGGCTGCCTCTAAAGAAGTAGATATGTAGACAGATGAATACATAAATCCAAGATTGCCCTCAAATATGTAAATAAATAAGACGTGCTTCTCCATAAGTCCGTCAGAAAATAAAGGCAACTCTGCCTCTAAATCAATCAATTGAAAGATAAAGAATTCAATACATAAGCAGCCACACTTGCTGACTCATGTTTTAATCCCCACGGTCACTGGGAGCCTGAGCCAGCTATGTCACCTGAGGTCAGGAAGGACATCGACAAAAGCCTTGCCAAGAAGCTGAAAGAATCCCTGTCTCTATTTACAAAAATAATAAGATGAATACAACTAAATAAATCAATGAAAATATCAATAAATAAATGCCAGTCAGTCTGCCTACCTCTAATTAAATAAATCAGTAATTACGTCTATAAATAAAGTCCAGGCAACATGGCTCAACCTTGTAATCCCAGCACTTTGGGAGGACGAGACTGTTGGAACACGAGGTGAAGAGATCAAGACCATCCTGGCCAACATGGAGAAACCTGGTCTCTTGTAGAAATACAGAAATATAAGCCAGGTGTGGTGGCACGCTCCTGGGGTCCCAGCTAGGAGGTAGGCTGGGGAAGAAGAATTGCTGGAACAAAAGAGGGGTGTTGTGAGGAGCCAGGATTGCGCCACTGCACTCCAGTTTGCTGAGAGAGCAAAAACCTGTCTAAAATCAATCAATCAATCAATCAGTTAATCAAGAAATGCAAGACAGCCTCTATATCATCATATAAATAGCTAAGAAAATGAATAAATGCAAGCCTGCACAGAAATACACAAGTATGTAAATAAATGTTGAAAGCCTGGGTCTAAATAAATAAATGAGTAAATGTGAATCTGCCTCAAAATAATTATATAGCAAGATTGATAAATACATAAGTTCAAGCCTGCCTCTTAATCTAGAATTAAATGTGACCTGCTTTTCCATAAGTACGTCAGCTAATAAATAAAAGTCTGCCTCTAAATAAATCAATTAATAGATACATAAATAAATCAATGAATAGCCCTGCTTATAGGCTAATGCTTGAAATCTACACCAGTGGGGAACCTGAGCCATATATATCAACTGAGTTCAGGACATCAAGGCCAGCTTGGCCAAGATGGTGAAGAAACCCTGTCTCTATTTAAAAAATAATAAGGTGAAAATAATTAAATCAAAATAGATAAATGTATACATATATATATATATACATATACATATACATATATACATATATACACATATATGTACATATACGTATACATATGTACATGCCAGAAGACCTGCATGCCTCTAGGTAAATAAAGAAATAAGTAAAGAAAGGCCGGGCATGGTGGATGACGCCTGTAATCCCAACTTTGGGAGACCAAGGCAGGCGAATCACGAGGGCAAGAGATCGAGACATTCTGGACAACATGGTGAAACCTCATCTCTACTGAAAATACAAAAATATTACCAGGCGTGGTAGAATGCACCTCTCGTCCCAGGTACTCAAGAGGCTCAGGCAAAAGCATCGCTTTCACCCAGGAGTCAAGGGATGCAATAAGCAAAGTTTGCACAACTGCACTCCAGCCTGGTGACAGAGCAAGAATCCGTCTAAAATAAAAACAAATTAACAAATGCGAGCCTGTGTCTAAGTAAATAAATGCAAGCCTGCCTCTAAATCATTATATAGGTAGGTAAGTAAATAAACAAATAAACGCAAGGCTGCACACTAAAACATAAATATAAAATTTAATGATGTGAGCCTGCGTCTGAATAAATGAATGAGTAAATGTCAGGCTGCCTCTAAATAAATACATAGTTAGATGAATACATAAATCCAATTCTGCCTCAAAATATACCAATAAACAAATAAGTAAATAAATATACAAATAACTAACTGCGACCTGCTTCTCAAAAGTACATCAGTAAATAAATAAATGCAAGTTTGCCTCTAAATAAGTTGATTAATAAGAGGGTAGCCTAATCAATAAATGCATAGCCACGCTTGGTGGCTCATGTTTTCAATCCTCTGCATTTGAATCCTGAGCCGGGTACATCACCTGAGCTCAGGACATCAAGGCCAGCTTGGCCAAGATGGTGAAGAAACCCTGTCTCTATTTAAAAAATAATAAGGTGAAAATAATTAAATAAAAATAGATTTATATACATAAATAAATGAAAGACGGCCTGCCTGCCACTATGTAAATAAATCAATAGCTGAACAAATAATTAAATAAATCAGTAATTACGTCTATAAATAAAGTCCAGGCAACATGGCTCAACCTTGTAATCCCAGCACTTTGGGTGGCATAGGCAGGTGGATCACGAGGTCAAGAGATCAAGGCCATCCTGGCCAACATGGTGACATTCCATGTCTACTAAAAATAAAATATATTAGCCAGGCGTGGTGGCACTCTTCGGTGGTCCCAGATACTTAGGAGGCTGAGGAGGAAGAATTGCTTGATCCCAGGGGCTGGAGGTTGCAGTGAGCCAAGATTGGGCCAGTGCACTCCAGCCTGCTGACAGAGCGAGGCTTTCTCTAAAATAAATAAATGAATACATAAATAAGTAGATAAATGTGAGACCTCCTATAAATCATGATACAGACAGTTTAGAAAATGAATAAACGCAAGCCTGCACACAAATACCTAAGTATATTAATAAATGATGCCATTCTGGGTCTAAATAAATAAATGGATAAATGTCAGGCTGCCTCTAAAGAAGTAGATAGCTAGACAGATGAATACATAAATCCAAGCTTGCCTCCAAATATGTAAATAAATAAGACCTGCTTCTCCATAAGTCCGTCAGAAAATAAATAAATGCAACTCTGCCTCTAAATCAATCAATTGAAAGATAAATAAATCAATACATAAGCAGCCACACTTGCTGACTCATGTTTTAATCCCCCGCTCACTGGAAGCCTGAGCCAGCTATGTCACCTGAGGTCAGGAAGGACATCGACAAAAGCCTTGCCAAGAAGCTGAAAGAATCCCTGTCTCTATTTAAAAAAATAATAAGATGAATACAACTAAATAAATCAATGAAAATATCAATAAATAAATGCCAGTCAGTCTGCCTACCTCTAATTAAATAAATCAGTAATTACGTCTATAAATAAAGTCCAGGCAACATGGCTCAACCTTGTAATCCCAGCACTTTGGGAGGACGAGTCTGTTGGAACACTAGGTGAAGAGATCAAGACCATCCTGGCCAACATGGAGAAACCTGTCTCTTGTAGAAATATAAAATATAAGCCAGGTGTGGTGGCACATTCCTGGGGTCCCAGATACTGGAGGCTGAGGAGGAAGAATTGCTTGATCCCAGGGGCTGGAGGTTGCAGGAGCCAGGATTGCGCCACTGCACTCCAGTTTGCTGAGAGAGCAAAAATCTGTCTAAAATCAATCAATCAATCAATCAGTTAATCAAGAAATGCAAGACAGCCTCTATATCATCATATAAATAGCTAAGAAAATGAATAAATGCAAGCCTGCACAGAAATACACAAGTATGTAAATAAATGTTGCCAGCCTGGGTCTAAATAAATAAATGAGTAAATGTGAATCTGCCTCAAAATAATTATATAGCTAGATTGATAAATACATAAATTCAAGCCTGCCTCTAAATCTAGAATTAAATGTGACCTGCTTTTCCATAAGTATGTCAGCTAATAAATAAAAGTCTGCCTCTAAATAAATCAATTAATAGATACATAAATCAATCAATGAATAGCCCTGCTTGGAGGCTAATGCTTGAAATCTACACCAGTTGGGAACCTGAGCCATATATATATCAACTGAGTTCAGGACACCAAGACCAGCCTGGCCAAGATAAGAAAAGATACCCTGTCTCAATTTAAAAATAATAAGGTGAAAATA
Source organism: Saguinus midas (assembly GCA_021498475.1). Classification (NCBI taxonomy): domain Eukaryota; kingdom Metazoa; phylum Chordata; class Mammalia; order Primates; family Cebidae; genus Saguinus; species Saguinus midas. The sequence goes on along the minus strand of CM038404.1, from coordinate 32,111,987 downwards.
GTTAAATCAAAAATAGATAAATGCATATATATATATGTGTGTATACATACATATATACATATACATATATACATATATGTACATATACGTATACATATGTACATGCCAGAAGACCTGCATGCTTCTAGGTAAATAATGAAATAAGTAAAGAAAGGCCGGGCATGGTGGATGATGCCTGTAATCCCAAACTTCGGAAAGACCAAGACAGGCGAATCACGAGGGAAAGAGATCGAGACATTCTGGACAACATGGTGAAACCTCATCTCTACTGAAAATACAAAAGTATTACCAGGCGTGGTAAAATGCACATCTCGTCCCAGGTACTCAAGAGTCTCAGGCATAAGCATCGCTTTCACCTAGGAGTCAAGGGATGCAATAAGCAAAGATTGCACAATTGCACTCCAGCCTAGTGACAGAGCAACAATCTGTCTAAAATAAAAAAATAATTCAGAAATGCGAGCCTGAGTCTAAGTAAATAAACGCAAGCCAGCCTCTAAATCATTATATAGGTAGGTAAGTAAATAAACAAATAAACGCAAGGCCGCACACTAAACATAAATATAGAATTTAATGATGTGAGCCTGCGTCTGAATAAATGAATGAGTAAATGTCAGGCTGCCTCTAAATAAATACATAGTTAGATGAATACATAAATCCAATTCTGCCTCAAAATATACCAATAAACAAATAAGTAAATAAATATACAAATAACTAACTGCGACCTGCTTCTAAAAACTACATCAGTAAATAAAGAAATGCAAGTTTGCCTCTAAATAAGTTGATTAATAAGAGGGTAGCCTAATCAATAAATGCATAGCCACGCTTGGTGGCTCATGTTTTCAATCCTCTGCGCATTTGAATCCTGAGCCGGGTACATCACCTGAGCTCAGGATATCAAGGCCAGCTTGGCCAAGATGGTGAAGGAAACCCTGTCTCTATTTTAAAAATACGATGAAAATAATTAAATAAATATAGATTTATATACATAAATAAATGAAAGACGGCCTGCCTGCCACTATGTAAATAAATCAATAGCTGAACAAATAAATAAATAAATCTGGACACGGTGGCTAGTGCCTGTAACCCCGGCACTTTGGGTGGCATAGGCAGGTGGATCACGAGGTCAAGAGATCAATGCCATCCTAGCCAACATGGTGACATTCCATGTCTACTAAAAATAAAATATAGTAGCCAGGCGAGTTGGCACTCTTCGGTGGTCCCAGATACTGGAGGCTGAGGAGGAAGAATTGCTTGATCCCAGGGGCTGGAGGTTGCAGTGAGCCAAGATTGGGCCAGTGCACTCCAGCCTGCTGACAGAGCGAGGCTTTCTAAAATAAATAAATGAATACATAAATAAGTAGATAAATGTGAGGCCTCCTATAAATCATGATACAGACAGTTTAGAAAATGAATAAATGCAAGCCTGCACACAAATACCTAAGTATATTAATAAATGATGCCATTCTGGGTCTAAATAAATAAATGGATAAATGTCAGGCTGCCTCTAAAGAAGTAGATAGCTAGACAGATGAATACATAAATCCAAGCTTGCCTCCAAATATGTAAATAAATAAGACCTGCTTCTCCATAAGTCCGTCAGAAAATAAATAAATGCAACTCTGCCTCTAAATCAATCAATTGAAAGATAAATAAATCAATACATAAGCAGCCACACTTGCTGACTCATGTTTTTAATCCCCCACTCACTGGGAGCCTGAGCCAGCTATGTCACCTGAGGTCAGGAAGGACATCGACAAAAGCCTTGCCAAGAAGCTGAAAGAATCCCTGTCTCTATTTTAAAAAATAATAAGATGAATACAACTAAATAAATCAATGAAAATATCAATAAATAAATGCCAGTCAGTCTGCCTACCTCTAATTAAATAAATCAGTAATTACGTCTATAAATAAAGTCCAGGCAACATGGCTCAACCTTGTAATCCCAGCACTTTGGGAGGACGAGACTGTTGGAACACGAGGTGAAGAGATCAAGACCATCCTGGCCAACATGGAGAAACCTGGTCTCTTGTAGAAATACAAAAATATAAGCCAGGTGTGGTGGCACGCTCCTGGGGTCCCAGCTAGGAGGTAGGCTGGGAAGAAGAATTGCTTGATCCCAGGGGCTGGAGGTTGCAGGAGCCAGGATTGTGCCACTGCACTCCAGTTTGCTGAGAGAGCAAAATCTGTCTAAAATCAATCAATCAATCAATCAGTTAATCAAGAAATGCAAGACAGCCTCTATATCATCATATAAATAGCTAAGAAAATGAATAAATGCAAGCCTGCACAGAAATACACAAGTATGTAAATAAATGTTGAAAGCCTGGGTCTAAATAAATAAATGAGTAAATGTGAATCTGCCTCAAAATAATTATATAGCTAGATTGATAAATACATAAATTCAAGCCTGCCTCTAAATCTAGAATTAAATGTGACCTGCTTTTCCATAAGTATGTCAGCTAATAAATAAAAGTCTGCCTCTAAATAAATCAATTAATAGATACATAAATCAATCAATGAATAGCCCTGCTTGGAGGCTAATGCTTGAAATCTACACCAGTTGGGAACCTGAGCCATATATATATCAACTGAGTTCAGGACACCAAGACCAGCCTGGCCAAGATAAGAAAAGATACCCTGTCTCAATTTAAAAATAATAAGGTGAAAATAATTAAATCAAAAATAGATAAATGTATACATATATATGTGTGTATACATACATATATACATATACATATATACACATATATGTACATATACGTATACATATGTACATGCCAGAAGACCTGCATGCCTCTAGGTAAATAAAGAAATAAGTAAAGAAAGGCCGGGCATGGTGGATGACGCCTGTAATCCCAACCTTCGGGAGACCAAGGCAGGCGAATCACGAGGGCAAGAGATCGAGACATTCTGGACAACATGGTGAAACCTCATCTCTACTGAAAATACAAAAATATTACCAGGCGTGGTAGAATGCACCTCTCGTCCCAGGTACTCAAGAGGCTCAGGCAAAAGCATCGCTTTCACCTAGGAGTCAAGGGATGCAATAAGCAAAGATTGCACAACTGCACTCCAGCCTGGTGACAGAGCAAGAATCCGTCTAAAATAAAAACAAATTAACAAATGCGAGCCTGTGTCTAAGTAAATAAATGCAAGCCTGCCTCTAAATCATTATATAGGTAGGTAAGTAAATAAACAAATAAACGCAAGGCTGCACACTAAAACATAAATATAAAATTTAATGATGTGAGCCTGCGTCTGAATAAATGAATGAGTAAATGTCAGGCTGCCTCTAAATAAATACATAGTTAGATGAATACATAAATCCAATTCTGCCTCAAAATATACCAATAAACAAATAAGTAAATAAATATACAAATAACTAACTGCGACCTGCTTCTCCATAAGTACATCAGTAAATAAATAAATGCAAGTTTGCCTCTAAATAAGTTGATTAATAAGAGGGTAGCCTAATCAATAAATGCATAGCCACGCTTGGTGGCTCATGTTTTCAATCCTCTGCATTTGAATCCTGAGCCGGGTACATCACCTGAGCTCAGGACATCAAGGCCAGCTTGGCCAAGATGGTGAAGGAAACCCTGTCTCTATTTTAAAAATACGATGAAAATAATTAAATAAATATAGATTTATATACATAAATAAATGAAAGACGGCCTGCCTGCCACTATGTAAATAAATAAATAACTGAACAAATAATTAAATAAAGTCCAGGCAACATGGCTCAACCTTGTAATCCCAGCACTTTGGGTGGCATAGGCAGGTGGATCACGAGGTCAAGAGATCAAGACCATCCTGGCCAACATGGTGACATTCCATGTCTACTAAAATAAAATATATTAGCCAGGCGTGGTGGCACTCTTTGGTGGTCCCAGATACTCTGGAGGCTGAGGAGGAAGAATTGCTTGATCCCAGGGGCTGGAGGTTGCAGTGAGCCAAGATTGGGCCAGTGCACTCCAGCCTGCTGACAGAGCGAGGCTTTCTCTAAAATAAATAAATGAATACATAAATAAGTAGATAAATATGAGACCTCCTATAAATCATGATACAGACAGTTTAGAAAATGAATAAATGCAAGCCTGCACACAAATACCTAAGTATATTAATAAATGATGCCATTCTGGGTCTAAATAAATAAATGGATAAATGTCAGGCTGCCTCTAAAGAAGTAGATAGCTAGACAGATGAATACATAAATCCAAGCTTGCCTCCAAATATGTAAATAAATAAGACCTGCTTCTCCATAAGTACATCAGTAAATAAATAAATGCAAGTTTGCCTCTAAATAAGTTGATTAATAAGATGGCAGCCTAATCAATAAATGCATAGCCACGCTTGGTGGCTCATGTTTTCAATCCTCTGCATTTGAATCCTGAGCCGGGTACATCACCTGAGCTCAGGACATCAAGGCCAGCTTGGCCAAGATGGTGAAGGAAACCCTGTCTCTATTTTAAAAACTACGATGAAAATAATTAAATAAATATAGATTTATATACATAAATAAATGAAAGACGGCCTGCCTGCCACTATGTAAATAAATAAATAACTGAACAAATAATTAAATAAAGTCTGGACACGGTGGCTAGTGCCTGTAACCCCAGCACTTTGGGTGGCATAGGCAGGTGGATCACGAGGTCAAGAGATCAAGGCCATCCTGGCCAACATGGTGACATTCCATGTGTACTAAAAATAAAATATAGTAGCCAGGCGCGGTGGCACTGTTTGGTGGTCCCAGATACTCCAGAGGCTGAGGAGGAAGAATTGCTTGATCCCAGGGGCTGGAGGTTGCAGTGAGCCAAGATTGGGCCAGTGCACTCCAGCCTGCTGACAGAGCGAGGCTTTCTCTAAAATAAATAAATGAATACATAAATAAGTAGATAAATGTGAGACCTCCTATAAATCATGATACAGACAGTTTAGAAAATGAATAAACGCAAGCCTGCACACAAATACCTAAGTATATTAATAAATGATGCCATTCTGAGTCTAAATAAATAAATGGATAAATGTCAGGCTGCCTCTAAAGAAGTAGATAGCTAGACAGATGAATACATAAATCCAAGCTTGCCTCCAAATATGTAAATAAATAAGACCTGCTTCTCCATAAGTCCGTCAGAAAATAAATAAATGCAACTCTGCCTCTAAATCAATCAACTGAAAGATAAGTAAATCAATGAAAATATCAATAAATAAATGCAACTCTGCCTCTAAATCAATCAATGAATAGCCCTGCTTGAGGCTAATGCTTGAAATCTACACCAGTTGGGAACCTGAGCCAGCTATTTCACCTGAGGTCAGGAAGGACATCGACAAAAGCCTTGCCAAGAAGCTGAAAGAATCACTGTCTCTATTTAAAAAATATTAAGATGAATACAACTAAATAAATCAATGCAAATATCAATAAATAAATGCCAGTCAGTCTGCCTACGTCTAATTAAATAAATCAGTAATTACGTCTATAAATAAAGTCCAGGAAACATGGCTCAACCTTGTAATCCCAGCACTTTGGGAGGACGAGACTGTTGGAACACGAGGTGAAGAAATCAAGACCATCATGGCCAACATGGAGAAACCTGGTCTCTTTTAGAAATACAAAATATAGGCCAGGTGTGGTGGCACGCCCCTGGGGTCCCAGCTAGGATGTAGGCTTGGGAAGAAGAATTGCTGGAACGAAAGATGGGAGTTGCAAGGAGCCAGGATTGCGCCACTGCACTCCAGTTTGCTGAGAGAGCAAAAATCTGTCTAAAATCAATCAATCAATCAATCAGTTAATCAAGAAATGCAAGACAGACTTTATACCACCATATAAATAGCTAAGAAAATGAATAAATGCACGCCTGCAAAGAAATTCACAAGTATGTAAATAAATGTTGCCAGCCTGGGTCTAAATAAATAAATGAGTAAATGTGAATGTGCATCAAAATAATTATATAGCTAGAATGATAAATACATAAATTCAAACCTACCTCTAAATCAAGAATTAAATATTACCTGCTTTTCCATAAGTATGTCAGCTAATAAATAAAAGTCTGCCTCTAAATAAATCAATTAATAGATATATAAATCAATCAATGAATAGCCCTGCTTGGAGGCTAATGCTTGAAATCTACACCAGTTGGGAACCTGAGCCATATATATATCAACTGAGTTCAGGACACCAAGACCAGCCTGGCCAAGATAAGAAAAGATAACCTGTCTCAATTTAAAAAATAATAAGGATAAATAATTAAATCAAAAATAGATAAATGTATACATATATGTGTGTATACATACATATATACATATACATATATACACATATATGTACATATACGTATACATATGTACATGCCAGACCTGCATGCCTCTAGGTAAATAAAGAAATAAGTAAAGAAAGGCCGGGCATGGTGGATGACGCCTGTAATCCCAACCTTTGGGGAGACCAAGGCAGGCGAATCACGAGGGCAAGAGATCGAGACATTCTGGACAACATGGTGAAACCTCATCTCTACTGAAAATACAAAAATATTACCAGGCGTGGTAGAATGCACCTCTCGTCCCAGGTACTCAAGAGGCTCAGGCAAAAGCATCGCTTTCACCCAGGAGTCAAGGGATGCAATAAGCAAAGATTGCACAACTGCACTCCAGCCTGGTGACAGAGCAAGAATCTGTCTAAAATAAAAAACAAATTAACAAATGCGAGCCTGTGTCTAAGTAACTAAATGCAAGCCTGCCTCTAAATCATTATATAGGTAGGTAAGTAAATAAACAAATAAATGCAAGGCTGCACACTAAGACATAAATATAAAATTTAATGATGTCAGCCTGCGTCTGAATAAATGAATGAGTAAATGTCAGGCTGCCTCTAAATAAATACATAGTTAAATAAATACATAAATCCAATTCTGTCTCAAAATATACCAATAAACCAGTAAATAACTATACAAATAACTAACTGCGACCTACGTCTCTATAAGTACATAAGCAAATAAATAAAAGCAAGTTTGCCTCTAAATAAGTTGATTAATAAGAGGGTAGCCTAATCACTAATGGCATAGCCACGCTCGGTGGCTCATGTTTTCCATCCTCTGCGCATTTGAATCATTGAGCTGTGTACATCACCTGAGGTCAGGAAATCAAGGCCAGCATGGTCAAGATGGTGAAGGAAACTCTGTCTCTATTTTTAAAAATACGATGAAAATAATTAAATAAATATAGATTTAAATACATAAATAAATGAAAGATGGCCTACCTGCCACTATATAAATAAATCAATAGCTGAAAAAATAATTAAATAAATGTTGCCAGCCCGGGACTAAATAAATGAGCAAATGTGAATCTGCCTCAAAATAATTATATAGCTAGATTGATAAATACATAAATTCAAGCCTAACTCTAAATTGAGAATTAAATGTGACCTGCTTTTCCATAAGTATGTCAGCTAATAAATAAAAGTCTGCCTCTAAATAAATCAATTAATAGATACATCAATCAATCAACAAATAGCCCTGCTTATAGGCTAAAGCTTGAAATCTATGCCAGTTGGGGACCTGAGCCATATAGATATCAACTGAGTTCAGGACACCAAGGCCAGCCTGGCCAAGACAAGAAAATATAACCTGTCTCAATTTAAAAATAATAAGGTGAATATTACCAGCCATGGTAGAATGCACCTCTCGTCCCAGGTACTCAGGAGGCTCAGGCAAAAGCATCACTTTCACCCAAGAGTCAAGAGATGCAATAAGCAAAGGTTGCACAACTTCACTCCAGCCTGGTGACAGAGCAAGAATCCGTCTAAAATAAAAAAACAAATTAACAAATGCGAGCCTGTGTCTAAGTAAATAAATGCAAGCCTGCCTCTAAACCATTATATAGGTAGGTAAGTAAATAAACAAATAAACGCAAGGCTGCACACTAAAACATAAATATAAAACTTAGTGATGTGAGCCTGCGACTGAATAAATGAATGAGTAAATGTCAGGCTGCCTCTAAATAAATTTATATTTAGATAAATAAATGAATCCAATTCTGCCTCAACATATACCAATAAACAAATAAGTTAATAAATATACAAATAACTAACTGTGACCTGCGTCTCCAAAAGTACAAAAGTAAATAAATAAATGCAAGTTTGCCTCTAAATAAGTTGATTAATAAGAGGGTAGCCTAATCAATAAATGCATAGCCACGCTTGGTGGCTCATGTTTTCAATCCTCTGTGCATTTGAATCCTGAGCCGGGTACATCACCTGAGCTCAGGACATCAAGGCCAGCTTGGCCAAGATGGTGAAGGAAACACTGTCTCTATTTTAGAAAATACGATGAAAATAATTAAATAAATATAGATTTATATACATAAATAAAAAAATAACGGCCAGCCTTCCACGATGTAAATAAATCAATAGCTGAACAAATAATTAAATAAATTCTGGAAACTTTGGTTAGTGTCTGTAACCCTGGAACTTTGGGTGGCATAGGCAGGTGGATCATGAGGTCAAGAGATCAAGGCCATCCTGGCCAACATGGTGACATTCCATGTCTACTAAAAATAAAATATAGTAGCCAGGCATGGTGGCACTCTTCGGTGGTCCCAGATACTGCGAAGGCTGAGGAGGAAGAATTGCTTGATCCCAGGGGCTGGAAGATGCAGGGAGCCAAGATTGGGCCAGTGCACTCCAGCCTGCTGACAGAGCGAGGCTTTCTCTAAAATAAATAAATGAATACAAAAATAAGTAGATAAATGTGAGACCTCCTTTAAATCATGATACAGACAGTTTAGAAAATGAATAAACGCAAGCCTGCACACAAATACCTGAGTATATTAATAAATGATGCCGTTCTGGGTCTAAATAAATAAATGGCTAAATGTCAGGCTGCATCTAAAGAAGTAGATAGCTAGAGAGATGAATACATAAATCCAAGCTTGCCTCCAAATATGTAAATAAATAATACCTGCTTCTCCGTAAGACCATAGGAATATAAATAAATGCACCTCTGCCTCTAAATCAATCAATTGAAAAATAAATAAATCAATACATAAGCAGCCACACTTGCTGACTCATGTTGTAATCCCCCGCTCACTGGGAGCCTGAGCCTGCTATGTCACCTGAGGTCTGGAAGGACATCGACAAAAGCCTTGCCAAGAAGCTGAAAGAATCCCTGTCTCTATTTAAAAAAAAATAAGATGAATACAACAAAATAAATCAATGAAAATATCAATAGATAAATGCCAGTCAGTCTGCCTAACTCTAGTTAAATAAATCAGTAATTACGTCTATAAATAAAGTCCAGCCAACATGGCTCAACCTTGTAATCCTAGCACTTTGGGAGGACGAGAATATTGGAAAACGAGGTGAAGAGATCAAGACCATCCTGGCCAACATGGAGAAACCTGGTCTCTTGTAGCAATACAAAAATGTAATCCAGGTGTGGTGGCACGCTCCTGAGGTCCAAGCTATTAGGTAGGCTGGGAAGAAGAATTGCTGGGACGAAGCAGGGGGGTTGCAAAGAGCCAGAATTGCGCCATTTCACTCCAGTTTGCTGAGAGAGCAAAAATCTGTCTAAAATCAATCAATCAATCCATCAGTTAATCAAGAAATGCAAGACAGCCTCTATATCATCAGACAAATAGCTAAGAAAATGAATAAATGCAAGCCTGCACAGAAATACACAAGTATGTAAATAAATGTTGCCAGCCTGGGTCTAAATAAATAAATGAGTAAATGAGAATCTGCCTCAAAATAATTATATAGCTAGATTGATAAATTCATAAATTCAAGCCTGCCTCTTAATCTAGAATTAAATGTGACCTGCTTTTGCATAAGTATGTCAGCTAACAAATAAAAGTCTGCCTCTAAATAAATCAATTAATAGATATATAAATCAATCAATGAATAGCCCTGCTTGGAGGCTAATGATTGAAATCTACACCAGTTGTGAACCTGAGCCATATATACATCAACGGAGTTCAGGACACCAAGACCAGCCTGGACAAGATAAGAAAACATACCCTGTCTCAACTTAAAAATAATAAGGGGAAAATAATTAAATCAAAAATAGATAAGTGTATATATATATATATATGTGTGTGTGTATACATACATATATACATATACATATATACATATATGTACATATACGTATACATATGTACATGCCAGAAGACCTGCGTGCCGCTAGGTAAATAAAGAAATGAGTAAAAAAGGCCAGGAATGGTGGATGACGCCTGTAATCCCAAACTTCGGGGAGACCAAGGCAGGAGAATCACGAGGGAAAGAGATCGAGACATTCTGGTCAACATGTTGAAACCTCATCTCTACTGAAAATACAAAAATATTACCAGGCGTGGTAGAATGCACCTCTCGTCCCAGGTACTCAAGTGCCTCAGGCAAAAGCATCGTTTTCACCTAGGAGTCAAGGGATGCAATAAGCAAGGATTGCACAACTGCATTCCAGCCAGGTGACAGAGCAACAATCCGTCTAAAATAAAAAAATGATTCACAAATGCGAGCCTGAGTCTAAGTAAATAAACGCAAGCCAGCCTCTAAATCATTATATAGGTAGGTAAGTAAATAAACAAATAAATGCAAGGCTGCACACTAAAACATAAATATAGAATTTAATTATGTGAGCCTGCATCTGAATAAATGAATGAGTAAATGTCAGGCTGCCTCTAAATAAATACATAGTTAGATGAATACATAAATCCAAATCTGCCTCAAAGTATACCAATAAACAAATAAGTAAATAAATATACAAATAACTAACTGTGACCTGCTTCTCCATAAGTACATCAGTAAATAAATAAATGCAAGTTTGCCTCTAAATAAGTTGAGAAATAAGAGGGTAGACAAATCAATAAATGCATAGCCACGATTGGTGGCTCCTGTTTTCAATCTTCTGCATTTGAATCCTGAGCCGGGTACATCACCTGAACTCAGGACATCAAGGAAAGCTTGGCCAAGATGGTGAAGAAAACCCTGTCTCTATTTTAAAAATACGATGAAAATAATTAAATAAATATAGATTTATATACATAAACAAGTGAAAGACATCCAGCCTGCCACTATGTAAATAAATCAATAGCAGAACAAATAAATAAATAAGGTCGGGAGACCGTGGCTACTGCCTGTAACCCTGGCATTTTTGGTGGCATTGGCACGTGGATCACGAGGTCAAGAGATCAAGGCCATCCTGGCCAACATGGTGACATTCCATGTCTACTAAAAATGAAATATATTAGCCAGGTGTGGTGCCAGTCTTTGGTGGTCCCAGATACTCCAGAGGCTGAGGAGGAAGAATTGCTTGATCTCAGGGGCTGGATGTTGCACTGAGACAAGAATGGGCCAGTGCACTCCAGCCTGCTGACAGAGCGAGGCTTTCTCTAAAATAAATAAATGAATACATAAATAAGTAGATAAATGTGAGTCCTCCTATAAATCATGACACAGAACGTTTAGAAAATGAATAAACGCAAGCCTGCACACAAATACCTAAGTATATTAATAAATGATGCCATTCTGGGTCTAAATAAATAAACGGAAAAATGTCAGGCTGCCTCTAAAGAAGTAGATAGCTAGACAGATGAATACATAAATCCAAGCTTGCCTCCAAATATGTAAATAAATAAGACCTGCTTCTCCATAAGTCCGTCAGAAAATAAATAAATGCAACTCTGCCTCTAAATCAATCAATTGAAAGATAAATAAATCAATACATAAGCAGCCACACTTGCTGACTCATGTTTTTAATCCCCTGCTCACTGGGAGCCTTAGCCAGCTATGTCACCTCAGGTCAGGAAGGACATCGACAAAAGCCTTGCCAAGAAGCTGAAAGAATCCCTGTCTCTATTTACAAAAATAATGAGAAGAATACAACTTAATAAATCAATGAAAATATCAATAAATAAATGCCAGTCAGTCTGCCTACCTCTAAATAAATAAATCAGTAATTACGTCTATAAATAAAGTCCAGCCAACATGGCTCAACCTTGTAATCCCAGCACTTTGGGAGGACGAGACTGATGGAACACGAGGTGATGAAATCAAGACCATTCTGGCCAACATGGAGAAACCTGGTCTCTTGGAGAAATACAAAAATATAATCCAGGTGTTGTGGCATGCTCCTGGCATCCCAGCTAGGAGGTAGGCTGGGAAGAAGAATTGCTGGAACAAAAGAGGGCTGTTGCGAGGAGCCAGGATTGTGCCACTGCACTCCAGTTTGCTGAGAGAGCAAAAATCTGTCTAAAATCAATCAGTCAATCAATCAATCAATCAATCAATCAATCAGTTAATCAAGAAAGGCAAGACAGCCTCCATATCATCACATAAATAGCTAAGAAAATGAATAAATGCAAGCCTTCACAGAGATACACAAGCATATAAATAAATGTTTCCAACCTGGGTCTAAAGAAACACATGAGTAAATGTGAATCTGTCTCAAAACAATTATATAGCTAGATTGATAAATACATAAATTCAAGCATACCTCTAAATCTAGAATTAAAAGTGACCTGCTTTTTTATAAGTATGTCAGCTAATAAATAAAAGTCTGTCTCTAAATTAATCAATTATTAGATACATAAATCAATCAATGAATAGCCCTGCTGGGAGGCTAATGCTTCAAATCGACACCAGTTTGGAAACTGAGCCATATATATATCAACTGAGTTCAGGACACCAAGACCAGCCTGGCCAAGATAAGAAAAGATACCCTGTCTCAATTTAACAAATAAAAAGGTGAAAATAATTAAATCAAAAATAGATAAATGTATACATATATATGTGTGTATACATACATATATACATATATATACATATATGTACATATACGTATACATATGTACATGCTAGAAGACCTGCATGCCCCTAGGTAAATAAAGAAAGGCTGGGCACCGTGGATGACGCCTGTAATCCCAATCTTCGGGAGAGAAAGGCAGGCGAATCAGGAGGGCAAGAGATCGAGACATTTCGGAAAACATGGTGAAACCTCATCTCTACTGAAAATACAAAAATATTACCAGGTGTGGTAGAATGCACCTCTCATCCCACGTACTCAAGAGAATCAGGCAAAAGCATCGCTTTCACTCAGGAGTCAAGGGATGCAATAAGCAAAGATTGCACAACTGCACTCCAGCCTGGTGACAGAGCAAGAATCCATCTAAAATAAAAAAGAAATTCACAAATGCGAGCCTGTCTATAAGTAAATAAATGCAAGCCAGCCTCTAAATCATTATAAAGGTAGGTAAGTAAATAAACAAATAAACGTAGGGCTGCACACTAAAACATAAATATAAAATTTAATGATGTGAGCCAGCGTCTGCATAAATGAATGAGTAAATATCAGGCTGCCTCTAAATAAATACATAGTTAGATGAATACATAAATCCAATTCTGCCTCAAAATATACCAATAAACAAATAAGTAAATAAATATACAAATAACTAACTGCGACCTGCTTCTCCATAAGAACATCAGTAAATAAATAAATGCAAGTTTGCCTCAAAATAAGTTGATTAATAAGAGGGTAGCCTAATCAATAAATGCATAGCCACGCTTGGTGGCTCATGTTTTCAATCCTCTGCATTGGAATCCTGAGCCGGGTACATAACCTGAGGTCAGAAAGGACATCAACAAAAGCCTTGCCAAGAAGCTGAAAGAATCCCTGTCTCTATTTTAAAAAATACGATGAAAATAATTAAATAAATATAGATTTATATACATAAATAAATGAAAGACGGCCTGCCTGCCACTATGTAAATAAATCAATAGCTGAAAAAATAATTAAATAAAGTCTGGACACAGTGGTTCGTTCCTGTAACGCCGGCACATTGGGTGGCATAGACAGTTGGATCACGAAGTCAAGAGATCAAGGCCATCCTGGCCAACATGGTGACATTCCATGTCTACTAAAAATAAAATATAGTAGCCAGGCACGGTGGCAGTCTTCGGTGGTCCCAGATACTCCGGAGGCTGAGAAGGAAGAATTGCTTGATCCCAGGGCCTGGAAGATGCAGTGAGCCAAGATTGGGCCAGCGCACTGCAGCCTGCTGACAGAGCGAGGCTTTCTCTAAAATATATAAATGAATACATAAATAAGTAGATAAATGTGAGGCCTCCTATAAATCATGATACAGACAGTTTAGAAAATGAATAAATGCAAGCCTGCACACAAATACCTAAGTATATTAATAAATGATGCCATTCTGGGTCTAAATAAATAAATGGATAAATGTCAGGCTGCCTCTAAAGAAGTAGATAGCTAGACAGATGAATACATAAATCGAATCTTGCCTACAAATATGTAAATAAAGAAGACCTGCTTCTCCATAAGTCCGTCAGAAAATAAATAAATGCAACTCTGCCACAAAATCAATCAATTGAAAGATAAATAAATCAATACATAAGCAGCAACACTTGCTGACTCATGTCTTTAATCCCCACTCACTTGGAGCCTGAGCCAGCTATGTCACCTGAGGTCAGAAAGGACATCAACAAAAGCCTTGCCAAGAAGCTGTATGAATCCCTGTCTATATTTACAAAAATAATGAGAGGAATACAACTAAAAATATCAATGAAAATATCAATAAATAAATGCCAGTCAGTCAGCCTACCTCTAATTAAATAAAACAGTAATTACGTCTATAAATAAGTCCAGGAAACATGGCTCAACCTTGTAATCCCAGCACTTTGGGAGGACGAGACTGTTGGAACAGGAGATAAAGAGATCAAGACCATCCTGGCCAACATGGAGAAACCTGGTCTCTTACAGAAATACAAAAATATAAGCCAGGTGTGGTGGAACGCTCCTGGGGTCCCAGCTAGGAGGTAGACTGGGGAAACAGAATTGCTGGAACAAAGAGGGGGTTGCAAGGAGCCAGGATTGCGCCACTGCACTCCAGTTTGCGGAGAGAGCAAAAATCTGTCTAAAATCAATCAATCAATCAATCAGTTAATCAAGAAATGCAAGACAGCCTCTATATCATCATACAAATAGCTAAGAAAATGAATAAATGCAAGGCTGCACAGAAACACACAAATATGTAAATAAATTTTGCCAGCCTGGGTCTAAATAAATAAATGAGTAAATGTGAATCTGCCTCAAAATAATTATATAGCTAGATTGATAAATACATAAATTCAAGCCTGCCTCTTAATTTAGAATTAAATGTGACCTGCTTTTCCATAAGTATGTCAGCTAATAAGTAAAAGTCTGCCTCTAAATTAGTCAATTAATAGATACATAAATCAATCAGTGAATAGCCCTGCTAGGAGGGAAATGCTTGAAATCTACACCAGTTGGGAACCTGAGCCATATATGTATCAGCTGAGTTCAGGACACCAAGACCAGCCTGGCCAAGGTAAGAAAAGATATCCTGTCTCCATTTAAAAAATAATAAGTTGAAAATAATTAAATCAAAAATAGATAAATACATACATATATATGTGTTTATACATAGATATATACATATACATATATACACATATATGTACATATATGTATACATATGTACATGCCAGAAGACATGCATGACTCAAGGTAAATAAAGAAAAAATTAAAGAAAGGCCGGGCACGGTGAGTTATTTTCACCTTATTATTTTTTAAATTGAGACAGGGTAACTTTTCTTATCTTGGCCAGGCTGGTATTGATGTCCTGAACTCAGTTGATATATATATGGCTCAGGTTCCCAACTGGTGTAGATTTCAAGCTTTAGCCTCCAAGTAGGGCTATTCATTGATTGATTTATGTATCTATTAATTGATTTATTTAGAGGCAGACTTTTATTTATTAGCTGACATAGTTATGGAAAAGCAGGTCACATTTAATTCTAGATTTAGAGGCAGGCTTGAATTTATGTATTTATCAATCTAGCTATATAATTATTTTGAGGCAGATTCACATTTACTGATTTACTCATTTAGACCCAGGCTTTCAACATTTATTTACACACTTGTATATTTCGTTGCAGGCTTGCATTTATTCATTTTCCTAGCTATTTATATGATGATATAGAGGCTGTCTTGCATTTCGTTATTAACTGATTGATTGATTTTAGACAGATTTTTGCTCTCTCAGCAAACTGAGGTGCAGTGGCGAAATCCTGGATCCTCGCAAAGGCCCTCTTTCATTCCAGCAATTCTTCTTCCCTAGCCAACCTTCTTGCTGAGACCCCAGGAACGTGCCACAACACCTGGCTTTTATTTTTCTATTTCTACAGGAGACCAGGTTTCTCCATGTTGGCCAGGATGGTCTTGATCTCTTCACCTCCTGTTCCAACAGTCTCATCCTCCCAAAGTGCTGGAATTTCAAGGTTGAGCCATGTTGCCTGGACTTTATTTAGAGACGTAATTTCTGATTTATTTAATTAGAGGTAGGCAGACTGACTGGCATTTATTTATGGATATTTTCATTGATTTATTTAGTTGTATTCATCTTATTATTTTTGTCAATAGACACAGGGATTCTTTCAGCTTCTTGGCAAGTCTTTTGTCGATGTCCTTCCTGTCCTCACATGACATAGCTGGCTCAGGTTCCCAGTGACCGGGGGATTAAAAACATGAGTCAGCAAGTGTGGATGCTTATGTATTGATTTATTTACCTTTCAATTGATTGATTTAGAGGAATAGTTGCAATAATTTATTTTATGACGGACTTATTGAGAAGCAGGTCTTATTTATTTACATATTTGGAGGCAAACTTGGATTTATGTATTCATCTGTCTAGCTATCTACTTCTTAGGAGGCAGCATGTCATTTATCCATTTATTTATTTAGACCCAGAATGGCATCATTTATTAATATACTCATGTATTTGTTTGCAGGCTTGCGTTTATTCATTTTCTAAACTCTCTGTATCATGATTTATAGGAGGTCTCATATTTATCTACTTATTTATGTATTCATTTATTTATTTTAGAGGAAGCCACGCTCTGTCAGCAGGCTGGAGTGCACTGGCCCAATCTTGGCTCACTGCAACCTCCAGCCCCTGGGATCAAGCAATTCTTCCTCCTCAGCCTCCGGAGTATCTGGGACCACCGAAGAGTGCCACCACGCCTGGCTAATATATTTTATTTTTAGTAGACATGGAATGTCACCATGTTGGCCAGGATGGCCTTGATCTCTTGCCCTCGTGATCCACCTGCCTATGCCACCCAAAGTGATGAGGTTTCAGGCACTAGCCACCGTGTCCAGACTTTATTTAATTATTTGTTCAGCTATTGATTTATTTAGAGGCAAACTTGCATTTATTTATTGATATTTTCATTGATTTATTTATCTTTCAATTGATTGATTTAGAGGCAGGCTTGAATTTATGTATTTAAATCTATATTTATTTAATTATTCTCATGATATTTTTTAAAATAGAGACAGAGTTTCCTTCACCATCTTGTTCATGCTGGGCTTGATATCCTCAGCTCAGGTGATGTACCCGGCTCAGGATTCTATTCGCAGAGGATTGAAAACATGAGCCACCAAGCGTGGCTATGCATTTATTGATTAGTCTACCCTGTTATTAGTCAACTTATTTAGAGGCAAACTTGCATTTATTTATTTACTGATGTACTTATAAAGAAGCAGGTCGCAGTTAGTTATTTGTATATTTATTTCCTTATATTTTTATTGCTATACTTTGAGGCAGAATTGGATTTATGTATTCATTTAATTATGTATTTATTTATAGGCAGCCTGACATTTACTCATTCATTTATTTAGACCCAGAATGGCATCATTTATTAATATACTTAGGTATTTGTGTGCAGGCTTGCATTTATTTACTTATTTGTTTATTTACTTACCTACCTATATTATGATTTAGAGGCTGGCTTGCATTTATTTACTTAGACACAGGCTCGCATTTGTTATTTTGTTTTCTTTTTAGACGGATTGTTGCTCTGTCACCACGCTGGAGTGCAGTTTTGCAAACTTTCTAATTACATCCCTTGAGACCTAGGTGAAAGCAATGCATTTGCCTGAGCCTCCTGAGTACCTGGTACGAGAGGTGCATTCTACAACACCTGGTAATATTTTTGTATGTTCAGTAGCCATGAGGTTTCCCCAGGTTGTCCAGCATGTCTCGATCTCTTGCCCTCATGATTCGCCTGTCTTGGTCACCCCGAAAGTTTGGATAACAGGCGTCATCTATCGTGCCCGTCCTTTCTTTACTTATTTCTTTATTTACCTAGAGGCATGCAGGTCTTCTGGCATGTACATATGTATACGTATATGTACATATATGTGTATATATGTATATGTATATATGTTTGTATACACACATATATGTGTACATTTATATATTTTTGATTTAATTATTTTCACCTTATTTTTTTTAAATTGAGACAGGCTATGTTTCCTTATCTTGACCAGGCTGGTCTTGCTGTCCTGAACTCAGTTGATATATATATGGCTCAGGTTCTCAACTGGTGTAAATTTCAAGCATTAGCCTGCAAGCAGGGCTATTCATTTATTGATTTATGTATCTATTAATTGATTTATTAAGAGGCAGACTTTTATTTATTAGCTGACATACTTATGGAAAAGCAGGTAACATTTAATTCTAGATTTAGAGGCAGGCTTGAATTTATGTATTTATCAATCTAGCTATATAATTATTTTGAGGCAGATTCACATTTACTCATTTATTTATTTAGACCCAGGCTGGCAACATTTTTTACATACTTGTGTATTTCTGTGCAGGCTTGCATTTATTCCTTTTCTTAGCTATTTATATGATGATTTAGAGGCTGTCTTGCATTTCTTGATTAAGTGATTGATTGATTGATTTTAGACAGATTTTTGCTCTCTCAGAAAACTGGAGTGCAGTGGCGCAATCCTGGCTCTTTGCAACCCACCTCGTTGGTTACAGCAATTCTTCTTCCCCAGCCTATCTCCTAGCTGGAACCCCAGGAGCATGCCACCACTCCTGGCTTATATTTTGTATTTCTACAAGAAACCAGGTTTCTCCATGTTGGCCAAGATGGTCTTGTTCTCTTCACCAGGTGTTCCAACAGTCTCCTCCTCCCAGTTTCTGGGATTACAAGGTTGAGCCATTATGCCTGGACTTTATTTATAAACATAATTACTGATTTATTTAATTAGAGGTAGGCAGACTGACTGGCATTTATTTCTTGATATATTAATTGATTTATTTAGTTGTATTCATCTTATTATTTTTGTAAATATTGACAGGGATTCTTTCAGCTTCTTGGCAAGGCTTTTGTCGATGTCCTTCCTGACCTCAGGTGACATAGCTGGCTCAGGCTTCCAGTGAGTGGGGGATTAAAAACATGAGTCAGCAATTCTGGCTGCTTATGTATTGAATTATTTATCTTTCAATTGATTGATTTAGAGGCAGAGTTGCATTTATTTATGTTCTGACAGACTTATGGAGATGCAGGTCTTATTTATTTACACATTTGGAGGCAAGCTTGGATTTATGTATTCATCGGTCTAGCTATCTACTTCTTTAGAGGCAGCCTGACATTTATTCATTTATTTATTTAGACCCAGAATAGCATCATTTATTAATCTACTTAAGTATTTGTGTGCAGGCTAGAATTTATTCATTTTCTAAATTGTCAGTACCATGATTTATAGGAGGCCTCACATTTATCTACTTATTCATGTATTCATTTTTTTTTATTTTAGAGTAACCCTCACTCTGTCAGGAGGCTGGAGTGCACTGGCTCAATCTTGGCTCACTGCATCTTCCAGCCCCTGGGATCAAGCAATTCTTCCTCCTCAGCCTCCAGAGTATCTGGGACCAATGAAGTGTGCCACCGCACCTGGCTACTATATTTTATTTCCAGTAGACATGGAATGTCACCATGTTTTTCAGGACGGCATTGATCTCCTGACCTCGTTATCCACCTGCCTATGCCACCCAAAGTACCGGGGTTACAGGCACTAGTCACCATGTCCAGACGTTATTTAACTATTTGTTCAGCTTTTGATTTATTTACATAGTGGCAGGCAGGCTGTCTTTTACTTATTTATGTATATAAATCTATATTTATTTAATTATTTTCATCGTATTTTTAAAATAGAGACAGGGTTTCCTTCACCATCTTGGCCAAGCTGGCCTTGATGTCCTGAGCTCAGGTGATGTACACGGCTCAGGATTCAAATGCGCAGTGGATTGAAAACATGAGCCACCAAGTGTGGCTATGCATTTATTGATTAGGCTACCCTCTTATTAATCAACCTATTTACAGCTAAACTTGCATTTATTTATTTATTGATGTACTTTTTGGTAAGCAGGTCGCAGTTAGTTATTTGTATATTTACTTATTTGTTTATTGGTATATTTTGAGGCAGAATTGGATTTATGTATTCATCTAACTATGTATTTATTTAGAGGCAGCCTGACAATTACTCATTCATTTATTCAGCCCCAGGCTCACATCATTAAATTTTATATTTTTGTTTTAGTGTGCAGACTTGCATTTATTTGTTGATTTACTTACCTACCTATATAATGATTTAGAGGCAGGCTGGCATTTATTTACTTAGACACAGGCTCGCATTTGTTAATTGTTTTTTATTTTAGACGGATTCTTGCTCTGTGACCAGGCTGGAGTGCATTTGTGCAAACTTCGCTTATTTCATCCCTTGACTCCTGGGTGAAAACGATGCTTTGACCTGAACCTTTGAATACCTGGGACGAGAGGTGCCTTCTACCACGCCTGGTAATATTTTTGTATTTTCAGTAGAGATGAGGTTTCACCATTTTGTCCAGAATGTCTCGATCTCTTGCCCTCGTGATTCGCCAGCCTTAGTATCCCCAGAAGTTGGGATTACAGGCATCATCCACCATGCCGGGCCTTTCTTTACTTATTTCTTTATTTACCTAGAGGCATGCAGGTCTTCTGGCATGTACATATGTATACGTAAATGTACATATATGTGTATATATGTATATGTATATATGTATAAATACAAACGTATGTATATATACATTTATCTATTTTTGATTTAATTATTTTCACCTAATTATTTTTTAAATTGAGACAGGGTAACTTTTCTTATCTTGGCCAGGCTGGTCTTGGTGTCCTGAACTCAGTTGATATATATATGGCTCAGGTTCCCAACTGGTGTAGATTTCAAGCATTAGCCTCCAAGTAGGGCTATTCATTGATTGATTTATGTATCTATTAATTAATTTATTTAGAGGCAGACTTTTATTTATTAGCTGACAATCTTATGGAAATGCAGGTCACATTTAATTATAGATTTAGAGGCAGGCTTGAAATTATGTATCTATCAATCTAGCTATATAATTATTTTGAGGCAGATTCACATTTACTCATTTATTTATTTAGACCCAGGCTTTCAACATTTATATACATACTTGTGTATTTCTGTGCAGGCTTGCATTTATACATTTCCTTAACTATTTATATGATGACATAGAGGCTGTCTTGCATTTCTTGATAAACTGATTGATTCATTTTAGACAGATTTTTGCTCTCTCAGAAAACTGGGGTGCAGTGGTGCAATCCTGGAACCTCGCAACACCACTCTTTCATTCCAGCAAATCTTCTTCCCCAGCCAACCTTCTGTCTCGGAACCCAGGAACATGCCACCACACCTTGCTTCTGTTTTTGTATTTCTACAAGAGACCAGCTTTCTCCATGTTGGACAGGATGGTCTTGATCTCTTCACCTCCTGTTCCAACAGTCTCGTCCTCCCAAAGTCCTGGGATTACAAGGTTGAGCCATGTTGCCTGGACTTTATTTAGAGACGCAATTACTGAGTTATTTAATTAGAGGTAGGCAGACTGACTGGCATTTATTTATTGATATTTTCATTGATTTATTTCGTTGTATTCATCTTATTATTTTTGTTAATAGAGACAGGAATTCTTTCAGGTTCTTGGCAAGGCTTTTATCGATGTCCTTCCTGACCTCACGTGACATAGCTGGCTCAGGTTCCCAGTGACTGGGGGATTATAAACAAGAGTCAGCAAGTATGGCTTCTTATGTATTAATTTATTTAGAGGCAGACTTTTATTTATTAGCTGACAATCTTATGGAAATGCAGGTCACATTTAATTATAGATTTAGAGGCAGGCTTGAATTTATGTATCTATCAATCTAGCTATATAATTATTTTGAGGCAGATTCACATTTACTCATTTATTTATTTAGACCCAGGCTTTCAACATTTATATACATACTTGTGTATTTCTGTGCAGGCTTGCATTTATTCATTTTCTTAACTATTTATATGATGATATAGAGGCTGTCTTGCATTTCTTGATAAACTGATTGATTCATTTTAGACAGATTTTTGCTCTCTCAGAAAACTGGGGTGCAGTGGTGCAATCCTGGAACCTCGCAACACCACTCTTTCATTCCAGCAAATCTTCTTCCCAGCCAACCTTCTGTCTGGAACCCAGGAACATGCCACCACACCTGGCTTCTGTTTTTGTATTTTTAGTAGAGACCAGGTTTCTCCATGTTGGCCAGGATGGTCTCGATCTCTTCACTTCGTGTTCCAACCGTCTCGTCCTCATAAAGTGCTGGGATTACAAGGCTGAGCCATGTTGCCTGGACTTTATTTATAGACGTAATTACTGATTTATTTAATTAGAGGTAGGCAGACTGACTGGCATTTATTTATTGATATTTTCATTGATTTATTTCGTTGTATTCATCTTATTAATTTTGTTAATAGAGACAGGAATTCTTTCAGGTTCTTGGCAAGGCTTTTATCGATGTCCTTCCTGACCTCACGTGACATAGCTGGCTCAGGTTCCCAGTGACCGGGGGATTATAAACAAGAGTCAGCAAGTATGGCTGCTTATGTATTAATTTATTTACCTTTCAATTGATTGATTTAGAGGCAGAGTTGCATTTATTTATTTTCTGACGGACTTATGGAAAAGCAGGTCTTATTTTTTTACATATTTGGAGGCAAACTTGGATTTATATATTCATCTGTCTACCTATCTACTTCTTTAGAGGCAGCCTGACATTTATACATTATTTTATTAAACCCAAAATGGCATCATTTATTAATATACTTAGGTATTTGTGTGCAGGCTTGTGTTTATTCATTTTCCAAACGGTCTGTATCATGATTTATAGGAGGTCTCATATTTATCTACCTATTTATGTATTCATTTATTTATTTTAGAGAAAGCCGCGCTCTGTCAGCAGGCTGGAGTGCACTGGCCCAATCTTGTCTCACTGCAAACTCCAGCTTCTTTGATCAAGCTATTCATCTTCCTCAGCCTCCGGAGAATCTGGCACCACCGAAGAGTGCCACCACGCCTGGCTAATATATTTTATTTTTAGTAGACATGGAATGTCACCATGTTGGCCAGGATGGCCTTGATCTCTTGACCTCGTGATCCACCTGCCTATTCCACCCAAATTGCTGGGGTTTCAGGCACTAGCCACCGTGTCCAGACTTTATTTTATTATTTGTTCAGCTATTGATTTATTTACATAGTGGCAGGCAGGCCGTCTTTCATTTATTTATGTATTTAAATCTTTATTTATTTAATTATTCTCATCATATTTTTTAAAATAGGGACAGTGTTTTCTTCACCATCTTGTCCATGCTGGGCTTGATATCCTGAGCTCAGTTGATGTACCTGGCTCAGGATTCTATTGGCAGAGAAATGAAAACACGAGCCACCAAGCATGGCTATCCATTTATTGATTAGTCTACCCTGTTATTAATCAACTTATTTAGAGGAAAACTTGCATTTTTTTATTTACTGATGTACTTATAAAGAAGCAGGTCACAGTTAGTTATTTGTATATTTATTTACATGTTTATTAGAATATTTTGTGTCAGAATTCGATTTATGTATTCATTTAACTATGTATTTATTTAGAGGCAGCCTGACATTTACTCATTCATTTATTGAGATGCAGGCTCACATCATTAAGTTTTATATTTATGTCTTAGTGTGCAGCCTTGCGTTTATTTGTTTATTTACTTTCCTACCTATATAATGATTTAGAGGCAGGCTTGCATTTAATTTCTTAGACACAGGCTCGCATTTGTTAATTTGTTTTTTATTTTAGACAGATTGTTGCTCTGTCCCCAGGCTGGAGTGCAATTGTGCAATCGTAGCTTATTGCATCCCTTGACTCCTAGGTGAAAGCGATGCTTTTGCCTGAGCCTCTTGAGTACCTGGGAAGGGAGGTGCATTCTACCACGCCTGGTAATATTTTTGTATTTTCAGTAGAGATGAGGTTTCACCATCTTGTTTAGAATGTCTCGATCTCTTGCCCTTGTGATTCGCCTGCATTGGTCTCCCTGAAGGTTGAAATTACAGTCGTCATCCACCGTGCCTGGCCTTTCTTTACTTATTTCTTCATTTACCAAGGGGCATGCAGGTCTTCTGGCATGTACATAGGTGTACGTATATGTACATATATGTGTATATATGTATATGTATTTATGTATGTATAAACACATAAATATGTATACATTTATGTATTTCTGATTTTATTATTTTCACCTTATTATTTTTTAAATTGGAGCAGGGTGCCTTTTCTTATTTTGGCCAGGCAGTTCTTCATATCCTGAACTCAATTGATATATATATGGCTCAGGTTCCCAACTGGTGTAGATTTCAGGCATTAGCCTCTAAGTAGGGCTATTCATTGATGGATTTATCTATCTCTTAATTGATTTATTTAGAGGCAGACTTTTATTTATTAGCTGACATATTTATTGAAAAGCAGGTCATATTTTATTCTAGATTAAGAGGCAGGCTTGAATTTATGTATCTATCAATCTAGCTGTATAATAATTTTGAGGCAGATTCACATTTATTCATTTATTTATTTAGACCCAGGCTTTCAACCTTTATTTACATACTTGTGTATTTCTGTTCAGGCTTGCATTTATTCATTTTCTTAGCTATTTATATGATGATATAGAGGGTGTCTTGCATTTCATGATTAACTGATAATCTGATTGATTGATTTTAGACAGATTGTTGCTCTGTCACCAGGCTGGAGTGCAATTGTGCAATCGTAGCTTATTGCATCCCTTGACTCCTAGGTGAAAGCGATGCTTTTGCCTGAGCCTCTTGAGTACCTGGGAAGGAGGTGCATTCTACCACGCCTGGTAATATTTTTGTATTTTCAGTAGAGATGAGGTTTCACCATGTTGTCCAGAATGTCTCGATCTCTTGCCCTTGTGATTCGCCTGCCTCGGCCTCTAAAGATGTTGGGATTACAGGCGTCATCCACCGTGCCTGGCCTTTCTTTACTTATTTCTTTATTTACCTAGAGGCATGCAGGTCTTCTGGCATGTACATATGTATACGTATATGTACATATATGTATATATATATGTATATATGTATGTATACACACATATATGTATACATTTATCTATTTTGATTTAATTATTTTCACCTTATTATTTTTAAATTGAGACACGCTACCTTTTCTTATCTTGGCCAGGCTGGTCTTGGTGTCCTGAACTCAGTTGATATATATATGGCTCAGGTTCCCAACTGGTGTAGATTTCAGGCATTAGCCTCTAAGTAGGGCTATTCATTGATGGATTTATCTATCTCTTAATTGATTTATTTAGAGGCAGACTTTTATTTATTAGCTGACATATTTATTGAAAAGCAGGTCATATTTTATTCTAGATTAAGAGGCAGGCTTGAATTTATGTATCTATCAATCTAGCTGTATAATAATTTTGAGGCAGATTCACATTTATTCATTTATTTATTTAGACCCAGGCTTTCAACATTTATTTACATACTTGTGTATTTCTGTTCAGGCTTGCATTTATTCATTTTCTTAGCTATTTATATGATGATATAGAGGGTGTCTTGCATTTCATGATTAACTGATAATCTGATTGATTGATTGATTGATTGATTGATTTTAGACAGATTTTTCGTCTCTCAGCAAACTGGAGTGGAGTGGTGCAATCCTGGCTCCTCGCAAACTCCTTTTTCGTTCCAGCAATTCTTCCCCAGCCTACCTCCTAGCTGGGACCCTAGGAGCGTGCCGGCACACCTGGCTTATGTTTTTTTATTTCTCCAAGGGACCAGGTTTCTCCATGTTGGCCTGGATGATTGTGAACTCTTCACTTCGTGTTCCAACCGTCTCGTCCTCCCAAAGTGCTGGGTTTACAAGGTTGAGCCATGTTGTCTGGACTTTTTTTATAGATGTAATTACTGATTTATTTAACTAGAAGTAGGCAGGGTGACTGGCATTTATTTATTGATATTTTCACTGGTTTATTTAGTTGTATTCACCTTATTATTTTTTTTAATAGAGACAGGGATTCTTTCAGCTTCTTTGCAAGGCTTTTGTCGATATCCTTCCTGACCTCAGGGGACATAGCTGGCTCAGGTTCCCAGTGAGCGGGGGATTAAAAACATGAATCAGCAAGTGTGGCTGCTTATGTATTGATTTATTTATCTTTCAATTGATTGATTTAGAGGCAGAGTTGCATTTATATATTTTCTGACGGACTTATGGAGAAGCAGGTCTTATTTATTTACATATTTGGAGGCAAGCTTGGATTTATGTATTCATCTGTCTAGCTATCTACTTCTTTAGAGGCAGCCTGACATTTATCCATTTATTTATTTAGACCCACAATGGCGTCATTAGGTATTTGTATGCAGGCTTGCATTTATTCATTTTCTAAACTGTCTGTATCATAATTTATAGGAAGTCTCACATTTATCTACTTATTTTTGTATTCAATTATTTATTTTAGAGAAAGCCTCACTCTGTCAGCAAAATGGAGTGCACTGGCCCAAACTTAACTCACTGCATCTTCCAGCCCCTGGGATCAAGCAATACTTCCTCCTCAGCCTCTGGAGTATCTGGGAACAATGAAGAGTGCCACCGTGTATGGCTACTATATATTATTTTTAGTAGACATGGAATGTCACCATGTTGGCCAGGATGGCCTTGATCTCTTGACCTCATGATCCACCAGCCTATGCCACCCATAGTGCCGGGGTTACAGGCACTAGCCACATTCTCCCAACCTTACTTAATTATTTGTTCAGCTATTGATTTATTTTCATAGTGGCAGGCAGGCTGTCTTTTATTTATTTATGTATATAAATCTATATTTATTAAATTATTTTCATTGTACTTTTTAAAATTGAGACAGTGTTTCCTTCACCATCTTGGCCAAGCTGGCCTTGATATCCTGAACTCAGGTGATGTACGCTGCTCAGGATTCAAATGCGCAGAAGATTGAAAACATGAGCCACCAAGCGTGGCTATGCATTTATTGATTAGGCTACCGTCTTATTAATCAAATGATTTAGAGGCAAACTTGCATTTATTTATTTACTGATGTACTTTTGCATAAGCAGGTCGCAGTTAGTTATTTCTATATTTATTTACTTATTTGTTTATTGGTATACTTTGAGGCAGAATTGGATTTATGTATTCATCTAACTATGTCTTTATTTAGAGGCAGCCTGACATTTACTCATTCATTTATTCAGACACAGGCTCACATCACTAGGTTTTATATTTATGTCTTAGTGTTCAGCCTTGCGTTTATTTGTTTATTTACTTACCTACCTACATAATGATTTAGAGGCAGGCTTGCCTTTTACTTATCCACAGGCTCACATTTGTTAATTTGTTTTGTATTTTAGAGGGATTCTTGCTCTGTCACCAGGCTGGAGTGCAGTAATGCAATCTTCGGTTATTGCATCCCTTGACTCCTGGATGAAAGCGATGCTTTTGCCTGAGCCTCTTGAGTACCTGGGACTAGAGGTGCATTCTACCACGCCTGGTAATATTTTTGTATTTTCAGTAGAGATGAGATTTCACCATGTTGTCCAGAATGTCGCGATCTCTTGCCCTCGTCATTCGCCTGCCTTGGTCTCCCGGAAGGTTGGGATTATAGGCGTCATCCACCATGCCCGGCCTTTCTTTACTTATTTCTTTATTTACCTTGAGGCATGCAGGTCTTCCAGGATGAACATATGTATTCGTATATGTACATATATGTGTATATATGTATTTGTATATATGTATGTGTACACACATATATGTATACATTTATCTATTTTTGATTTAATTATTTTCACCTTATTATTTTTTTAATTTAGACAGTGTATGTTTTCCTATCTTATCCAGGCTGGTCTTGGTGTCCTGAACTCAGTTGATATATATATGGCTCAGGTTCTCAACTGGTGTAGATGTCAAGCATTGTCCTATAAGCAGGGCAATTCATTGATTGATTTATGTATCTATTAATAGATTTGTTTGGAGGCAGAATTTTATTTATTAGGTTACATACTTATGGAAATGCAGGTCACATTAAATTCTCAATTTAGAGGCACACTTGAATTTATGTATTTATCAATCTAGCTATATAATTATTTTGAGGCAGATTCACATTTGCTCATTTATTTAGACCCAGGCTGGCATCGTTTGTTTACATACTTGTGTATTTCTGTGCAGGTTTGCATTTATTTACTTATTTGTTTATTTACTTACCTACCTATATAATGATTTAGAGGCAGGCTTGCATTTATTTACTTAGACACAGGCTCGCATTTGTTAATTTGTTTTTATTTTAGACGGATTCTTGCTCTGTCACCAGGCTGGAGTGCAGTTGTGCAATCTTCGCTTATTGCATCCCTTGACTCCTGGGTGAAAGCGATGCTTTTGCCTGAGCCTCTTGAGTACCTGGGACGAGAGGTGCATTCTACCACGCCTGGTAATATTTTTGTATTTTCAGTAGAGATGAGGTTTCACCATGTTGTCCAGAATGTCTCGATCTCTTGCCCTCGTGATTCGCCTGCCTTGGTCTCCCCGAAGGTTGGGATTACAGGCGTCATCCACCATGCCCGGCCTTTCTTTACTTATTTCTTTATTTACCTAGAGGCATGCAGGTCTTCTGGCATGTACATATGTATACGTATATGTACATATATGTGTATATATGTATATGTATATATGTATGTATACACACATATATGTATACATTTATCTATTTTTGATTTAATTATTTTCACCTTATTATTTTTTAAATTGAGACAGGGTATGTTTTCTTATCTTGGCCAGGCTGGTCTTGGTGTCCTGAACTCAGTTGATATATATATGGCTCAGGTTCCCAACTGGTGTAGATGTCAAGCATTATCCTATAAGCAGGGCAATTCATTGATTGATTTATGTATCTATTAATTGATTTATTTAGAGGCAGACTTTTATTTATTAGCTGACATACTTATGGAAAAGCAGGTCACATTTAATTCTAGATTTAGAGGCAGGCTTGAATTTATGTATTTATCAATCTAGCTATATAATTATTTTGAGGCAGATTCACATTTACTCATTTATTTATTTAGAGGCAGGCTTGCATTTATTTATTTACATACTTGTGTATTTTTGTGCAGGCTTGCATTTATTCATTTTCTTAGCTATTTATATGATGATATAGAGGCTGTCTTGCATTTCTTGATTAACTGATTGATTGATTGATTGATTGATTGATTTTAGACAGATTTTTGCTCTCAGCAAACTGGAGTGCAGTGGTGCAATCCTGGTTCTTCACAACACCCTCTTTTATTCCAGCAATTCTTCTTCCCAGCCTACCTCCTAGCTGGGACCCCAGGAGCGTGCCAGCACACCTGGCTTTTATTTTTATATTTCTATAAGAGACCAGGTTTCTCCATGTTGGCCAGGATGGCCTTGATCTCTTGACCTCGTGATCCACCTGCCTATGCCACCCAAAGTGCTGGGATTACAAGGTTGAGCCATGTTGCCTGGACTTTATTTATAGACGTAATTACTGATTTATTTAATTAGAGGTAGGCAGACTGACTGGCATTTATTTATTGATATTTTCATTGATTTATTTAGTTGTATTCATCTTATTATTTTTGTAAATAGAGACAGGGATTCTTTCAGCTTCTTGGCAAGGCTTTTGTCGATGTCCTTCCTGACCTCAGGTGACATAGATGGCTCAGGCTCTCAGTGAGTGGGGGATTAAAAACATGAGTCAGCAAGTGTGGCTGCTTATGTATTGATTTATTTATCTTTCAATTGATTGATTTAGAGGCAGAGTTGCATTTATTTATTTTCTGACGGACTTATGGAGAAGCAGGTCTTATTTATTTACATATTTGGAGGCAAGCTTGATTTATGTATTCATCTGTCTAGCTATCTACTTCTTTAGAGGCAGCCTGACATTTATCATTTATTTATTTAGACCCAGAATGGCATCATTTATTAATATACTTAGGTATTTGTGTGCAGGCTTGCGTTTATTCATTTTCTAAACTGTCTGTATCATGATTTATAGGAGGTCTCACATTTATCTACTTATTTATGTATTCATTTATTTATTTTAGAGAAAGCCTCGCTCTGTCAGCAGGCTGGAGTGCACTGGCCCAATCTTGGCTCACTGCATCTTCCAGCCGCTGGGATCAAGCAATTCTTCCTCCTCAGCCTCCAGAGTATCTGGGACCACTGAAGATTGCCACCACGCCTGGCTACTATATTTTATTTTTAGTAGACATGGAATGTCACCATGTTGGCCAGGATGGCCTTGATCTCTTGACCTCGTGATCCACCTGCCTATGCCACCCAAAGTGCCGGGGTTACAAGCACTAGCCACCGTGTCCAGACTTTATTTAATTATTTGTTCAGTTATTTATTTATTTTCATAGTGGCAGGAAGGCCGTCTTTCATTTATTTATGTATATAAATCTATATTTATTTAATTATTTCCATCGTGTTTCTTAAATTGAGACAGGATTTCCTTCACCATCTTGGCCAAGCTGGCCTTGATGTCCTGAGCTCAGGTGATGAACCCGGCTCAGGGTTCAAATGTGAAGAGAATTGAAAACATGAGCCACCAAGTGTGGCTATGCATTTATTGAATAGGCTACCCTCTTATTTATCAACTTATTTAGAGGCAATCTTGCATTTATTTACTGATGAACTTATGGAGAAGCAGGTCGCAGTTAGTTATTTGTATATTTATTTACTTATTTGTTTATTGGTATATTTTGAGGCAGAATTGGATTTATGTATTCATCTAACTATGTATTTATTTAGAGGCAGCCTGACATTTACTCATTCATTTATTCAGACGCAGGCTCACATCATTAAGTTTTATATTTATGTTTTAGTGTGCAGCCTTGCATTTATTTATTTATTTGTTTATTTACTTAACTACCTATATAATGATTTAGAGGCAAACTTGCATTTATTTATTTTCTGATGGACTTATGGAGAAGCAGGTCAGTTAGTTATTTGTATATTTATTTACTTATTTGTTTATTGGTATATTTTGAGGCAGAATTGGATTTATGTATTCATCTAACTATGTATTTATTTAGAGGCAGCCTGACATTTACTCATTTATTTATTTAGAGGCAGCCTGACATTTACTCATTCATTTATTTATGTATATAAATCTATATTTATTTAATTATTTGTTCAGTTATTTATTTATTTGTTTATTTACTTAACTACCTATATAATGATTTAGAGGCAGGCTTGCATTTATTTACTTAGACACAGGCTCGCATTTATTAATTTGTTTTTATTTTAGATGGATTCTTGCTCTGTCACCAGGCTGGAGTGCAGTTGTGCAATCTTTGCTTATTGCAACCCTTGACTCCTGGTGAAAGCGATGCTTTTGCCTGAGCCTTTGAGTATCTGGGACGAGAGGTGCATTTTACCACGCCTGATAATATTTTTGTTTTTTCAGTAGAGATGAGGTTTCACCATGTTGTCCAGAATGTCTCGATCTCTTGCCCTCGTGATTCACCTACCTTGGTCTTCCTGATGTTTGAAATTACAGGCGTCATCCACCATTCCTGGCCTTTCTTTACTTATTTCTTTATTTACCTAGATGCATGCCAGTCTTCTGGAATGTACATATATATACATATATGTACATATATGTATATATATATGTATATATGTATGTATACACACATATATGTATACATTTATCTATTTTGATTTAATTATTTTCACCTTATTATTTTTTAAATTGTGAGAGGGTATGTTTTCTTATCTTGGCCAGGCTGGTCTTGGTGTCCTGAACTCAGTTGATATATATATGGCTCAGGTTCCCAACTGGTGTGGATTTCAAGCATTATCCTCCAAGCATGGCTATTCATTGATTGATTTATGTATCTATTAATAGATTTGTTTGGAGGCAGAATTTTATTTATTAGGTTACATACTTATGGAAATGCAGGTCACATTAAATTCTCAATTTAGAGGCACACTTGAATTTATGTATTTATCAATCTAGCTATATAATTATTTTGAGGCAGATTCACATTTGCTCATTTATTTAGACCCAGGCTGGCATCGTTTGTTTACATACTTGTGTATTTCTGTGCAGGTTTGCATTTATTCATTTTCGTAGCTATTTCTATGATGATATAGCGGCTGTCTTGCATATCTTGATTAACTGATTGATTGCTTGATTGATTGATTTTTGATAGATTTTTGCTCTCTCAGCACACTAAAGTGCAGTGGCGCAATCCTGGCTCCTCGCAACCCCCCTCTTTTATTCCAGCAATTTTTTTCCACAGCCTACCTCCTAGCTTTGACCCCAGCAGCGTTCCATCACACCTGGCTTATACTGTTGTATTTCTCCAAGAGACCAGGTTTCCCCATGTTGGCCAGGATGGCCTTGATCTCTTCACCTCGTGTTCCAATAGTCTCGTCCTCCCAAAGGGCTGGGATTACAGGGTTGAGCCATGATGCGTGGACTTTATTTATAGACGTAATTGCTGTTATATTTAATTAGAGGTAGGCAGACAGACTGGCATTTATTTATTGATATTTTCATTGATTTATTTAGTTGTATTCATTATTATTTTTAAAATAGAGACAGGATTCTTTCAGCTTTTGGCATGGCTTTTGTCGATGTCCTTCCTGACCTCAGGTGACATAGCTGGCTCAGGCTCCCAGTGAGTGGGGATTAAAACATGAGTCAGCAAGTGTGGCTGCTTATGTATTGATTTATTTATCTTTCAATTGATTGATTTAGAGGCAGAGTTGCATTTATTTATTTATATTTATTTACTTATTTGTTTATTGGTATATTTTGAGGCAGAATTGATTTATGTATTCATCTGTCTAGCAATCTACTTCTTTAGATGCAGCCTGACATTTATCCATTGATGTCAGGATTACAAGGTTGAGCCATGTTGCCTGGAGTTTATTTATAGACGTAATTACTGATTTATTTAATTAGAGGTAGGCAGACTGACTGTCATTCATTCATTTATATTTTCATTTATTTATTTAGTTGTATTCATCGTATTATTTTTGTAAATAGAGACAGGGATTCTTTCAGCCTCTTGTCAAGGCTTTTGTGGATGTTTCTCCTGACCTCTGGTGACATAGCTCGCTCAAGCTCCCAGTGAGCAGGGGATTAAACATATGAGTCAGCAAGTGTGGCTCTTTATGTATTGATTTATTTATCTTTCAATTGATTGACTTAGGCAGAGTTGAATTTATTTATTTTCTGACAGACTTATGGAGAATCAGGTCTTATTTATTTACATATTTGGAGGCAAGCTTGGATTTAATTATTCATCTGTCTAGCTATCTACTTCTTTAGAAGTAGATAAATAAATGACATTTATCCATTTATTTATTTAGACCCAGAATGGCATCATTTATTAATATAATTAGGTATTTGTGTGCAGGCTTGCATTTATTCATTTTCTAAACTGTCTGCATCATGATTTATAGGAGGTCTCACATTTATCTACTTATTTATGTATTTATTTATTTATTTTAGAGAAAGCCTCGCTCTGTCAGCACGCTGGAGTGCACTGGCCCAATCTTGGCTCAATGCATCTTCCAGCCCCCGGGATCAAGCAATTCTTCCTCCTCAGCCTCCGGATTATCTGGGACCACCAATGAGTGCCACTGCGCCTGGCTATGATATTTTATTTTTAGTAGACATGGAATGTCACCATGTTGGCCCGGATAGCCTTGATCTCTTGACCTCGTGATCCACCTGCCTATGCAACCCAAAGTGCCAGGGTTACAGGAACTACTCACCGTTTCCTGACTTTATTTAATTATTTGTTCATCACATTTACTCATTTATTTATTTAGACCCAGTCTGGCAACATTTATTTACATACTTGTGTATTTTTGTGCAGGCTTGCAATTATTAATTTTCTTACCTATTTATATGATGATATAGAGGCTGTCTTGCATTTCT
The DNA here is from genome assembly GCA_021498475.1 of Saguinus midas. Classification (NCBI taxonomy): domain Eukaryota; kingdom Metazoa; phylum Chordata; class Mammalia; order Primates; family Cebidae; genus Saguinus; species Saguinus midas. The sequence continues at coordinate 32,077,800 of CM038404.1, read as the reverse complement.
TGATTAACTGATTGATTGATTGAATGATTTTAGACAGATTTTTGCTCTCTCAGCAAACTGGAGTGCAGTGGTGCAATCCTGGTTCTTCACAACACCCCTCTTTTATTACATCAAATCTTCTTTCCCAGCCTACTTCCTTGCTGGAACCCCAGGAGCGTGCCAGCAAACCTGGCTTTTATTTTTATATTTCTATAAGAGACCAGGTTTCTCCATGTTGGCCAGGATAGTCTTGATCTCCTAACCTCATGTTCCAACAGTCTCCTCCTCCCAAAGTGCTGGGATTACAAGTTTGAGCCATTTTGCCTGGACGATATTAAAAGACGTAATTACTGATTTATTTACTTAGAGGTTGGCAGACTGATTGGCATTTATTTATTGATATTTTCATTGATGTATTTAGTTGTATTCATCTTATTATTTTTGTAATTGGAGAAAACGTTTCTTTCAGCTTGTTGGCAAGGCTTTTTTTCGATGTCCTTCCTGACCTCAGGTGACATAGATGGCTCAGGCTCTCAGTGAGTGGGGGATTTAAAATATGAGTCAGCAAGTGTGGCTGCTTATGTATTCATATATTTTCCTTTCACTTGATTGATTTAGAGGCTGAGTTGCATTTATTTATTTACTGACGGACTTATGGAGAAGCAGGTCTTATTTATTTACATATTTGGAGGCAAGCTTAGATTTATGTATTCATCTGTCTATCTATCTACTTCTATAGAGTCAGCCTGACATTTATCCATTTATTTATTTAGACCCAGAATGGCATCATTTTTAAATATACTTAGGTATTTGTGTGCAGCCTTGCGTTTATTCATTTTCTAAACTGTCTGTATCATGATTTATAGGAGGTCTCACATTTATCTACTTATTTATGTATTTATTTATTTATTTTACAGGAAGCCTCGCTCTGTCAGCAGACTGGAGTGCACTGGCCCTATCTTGGCTCATTGCCACCTCCAGCCCCTGGGATCAAGCAATTCTTCCTCCTCAGCCTCCAGAGTATCTGGGACCACTGCAGATTGCCACCACGCCTGGATTCTATATTTTATTTTTAGTAGACATGGAATGTCACCATGTTGGCCAGGATGGCCTTGATCTCTTGACCTCGTGATCCACCTGCCTATGCCACCCAAAGTGCCAGGGTTACAGGCACTAGCCACCGTGCCCAGACTTTATTTAATTATTTGTTCAGTTATTTATATATTTTCATAGTGGTAGTAAGGCCGTCTTTCATTTATTTTTGTATATAAATCTATATTTATTTAATTATTTCCATCGTGTTTCTTAAATTGAGACAGGATTTCCTTCACCATCTTGGCCAAGCTGGCCTTGATGTCCTGAGCTCAGGTGATGAACCCGGCTCAGGGTTCAAATGTGAAGAATTGAAAACATGAGCCACCAAGCGTGGCTATGCATTTATTGATTAGGCTACCTCTTATTAATCAACTTATTTAGAGGCAAACTTGCATTTATTTATTTTCTGACGGACTTATGGAGAAGCAGGTCTTATTTATTTACATATTTGGAGGCAAGCTTAGATTTATGTATTCATCTGTCTATCTATCTACTTCTATAGAGTCAGCCTGACATTTATCCATTTATTTATTTAGACCCAGAATGGCATCATTTTTAAATATACTTAGGTATTTGTGTGCAGCCTTGCGTTTATTCATTTTCTAAACTGTCTGTATCATGATTTATAGGAGGTCTCACATTTATCTACTTATTTATGTATTTATTTATTTATTTTACAGGAAGCCTCGCTCTGTCAGCAGACTGGAGTGCACTGGCCCTATCTTGGCTCATTGCCACCTCCAGCCCCTGGAATCAAGCAATTCTTCCTCCTCAGCCTCCAGAGTATCTGGGACCACTGCAGATTGCCACCACGCCTGGATTCTATATTTTATTTTTAGTTTACATTGAATGTCACCACGTTGGCCAGGATGGCCTTGATCTCTTGACCTCGTGATCCACCTGCCTATGCCACCCAAAGTGCCGGGGTTACAAGCACTAGCCACCGTGCCCAGACTTTATTTAATTATTTGTTCAGTTATTTATATATTTTCATAGTGGTAGTAAGGCCGTCTTTCATTAATTTTTGTATATAAATCTATATTTATTTAATTATTTCCATCGTGTTTCTTAAATTGAGACAGGATTTCCTTCACCATCTTGGCCAAGCTGGCCTTGATGTCCTGAGCTCAGGTGATGAACCCGGCTCAGGGTTCAAATGTGAAGAGAATTGAAAACATGAGCCACCAAGCGTGGCTATGCATTTATTGATTAGGCTACCCTCTTATTAATCAACTCATTTAGATGCACACTTGCATTTATTTATTTAATGATGTACTCATTGAGAAGCAGGTCGCAGTTACTTATTTGAATATTTATTTATTTATTTGTTTATTGAGGCAGAATTGGATTTATGTATTCATCTAACTATGTATTTATTTAGAGGCAGCCTGACATTTACTCATTCATTTATTCAGACGCAGGCTCACATCATTAAGTTTTATATTTATGTTTTAGTGTGCAGCCTTCCGTTTATTTGTTTATTTACTTAACTACCTATATAATGATTTATAGGCAGGCTTGCATTTATTTACTTAGATACAGGCTCGAATTTGTTAATTAGTTTTTTATTTTAGACGGATTCTGGCTCTGTCAACAGGCTGGAGTGCACTTGTGCAATCTTTGCTTATAGCATCCCTTGAATCCTGCGTGAAAGCGATGCTTTTGCCTGAGCCTTTGAGTATCTGGGACGAGAGGTGCATTTTACCACGCCTGATAATATTTTTGTTTTTTCAGTAGAGATGAGGTTTCACCATGTTGTCCAGAATGTCTCGATCTCTTGCCCTCGTGATTCACCTACCTTGGTCTTCCTGATGTTTGAAATTACAGGCGTCATCCACCATTCCTGGCCTTTCTTTACTTATTTCTTTATTTACCTAGATGCATGCCAGTCTTCTGGAATGTACATATATATACATATATGTACATATATGTGATATATGTATATGTATATATGCATATATATGCATACATTTATCTATTTTTGATTTAATTATTTTCACCTTATTATTTTTTAAATTGTGAGAGGGTATGTTTTCTTATCTTGGCCAGGCTGGTCTTGCTTTCCTGAACTCAGTTGATATATACACGGCTCAATTTCCCAACTGGTGTGGATTTCAAGCATTATCCTCCAAGCATGGCTATTCATTGATTGATTTATCTATCTATTATTTTATTTATTTAATGGGAGATTTTCTTTATTAGCTGACATACATATGGAAAGTCAGGTCACATTTAATTCTAGATTTAGAGGCAGGTTTGTATTTATGTATTCATCAACCTAGTTATATAATTATTTTGAGGCAGATTCACATTTACTCACTTATTTATTTATACCCAGGCTGGCAACATTTATTTACATACCTGTGTATTTCTCTGCAGGCTTGCAGTTATCCATTTTCTTAGCTATTTATATGATGATATAGAGGCTGTCTTGCATTTCTTGATTAACTGATTGATTGGTTGATTGATTGAATTTAGACAGATTTTTGCTCTCAGCAAACTGGAGTGCAGTGGCGCAATCCTGGCTCCTCCCAACCACCCTCTTTTGTTCCAGCATTTCTTCTTCCCCAGCCTACCTCCTAGCTGGAAGCCCTGGAGCATGCCCCCACACCTGGCGTTTATTTTTATATTTCTACAAGGGACCAGGTTTCTCCATGTTGGCCAGGATGGTCTTGATCTCTTCACCTCGTGTTCCAACAGTCTCGTCCTCCCAAAGTGCTGGGATTACAAGGATTAGCCATATTGCCTGGACTTTATTTAGAGACGTAATTACTGTTTTATTTAATTAGAGGTAGGCAGACAGACTGGCATTTATTTATTGATATTTTCATTGATTTATTTAGTTGTATTCGTATTATTATTTTTGAAAATATAGACAATGATTCTTTCAGCTTTTTGGCATGGCTTTTGTCGATGTTTTTCCTGACCTCAGGTGACATAGCTGGCTTAGGCTCCCAGTGAGTGGGGGATTAACAATATGAGTCAGCAAGTGTGGCTGCTTATGTATTCATTTATTTATCTTTCTGTTGATTGATTTAGAGGCAGAGTTGCATTTATTCATTTTCTTAGCTATTTATATGATGATATAGAGGCTGTCTTGCATTTCTTGATTAACTGATTGATTGGTTGATTGATTGAATTTAGACAGATTTTTGCTCTCAGCAAACTGGAGTGCAGTGGCACAATCCTGGCTCCTCCCAACCACCCTCTTTTGTTCCAGCAATTCTTCTTCCCAGCCTACCTCCTAGCTGGAAGCCCTGGAGCATGCCACCACACCTGGCTTTATTTTGTATTTCTACAAGGGACCAGGTTTCTCCATGTTGGCCAGGATGGTCTTGATCTCTTCACCTCGTGTTCCAACAGTCTCGTCCTCCCAAAGTGCTGGGATTACAAGGATTAGCCATATTGCCTGGACTTTATTTAGAGACGTAATTACTGTTTTATTTAATTAGAGGTAGGCAGACAGACTGGCATTTATTTATTGATATTTTCATTGATTTATTTAGTTGTATTCGTATTATTATTTTTGAAAATATAGACAATGATTCTTTCAGCTTTTTGGCATGGCTTTTGTCGATGTTTTTCCTGACCTCAGGTGACATAGCTGGCTTAGGCTCCCAGTGAGTGGGGGATTAACAATATGAGTCAGCAAGTGTGGCTGCTTATGTATTCATTTATTTATCTTTCTGTTGATTGATTTAGAGGCAGAGTTGCATTTATTCATTTTCTGATGGACTTATGGAGAAGCAGGTCCTATTTATTTACATATTTGGAGGCAAGCTTGGATTTATGTATTCATCTGTCTAGATATCTACTTTCTTAGAGGCAGCCTGACATTTATAAACTTATTTATTTAGACCCAGAATGGCATCATTTATTAATATACTAAGGTATTTGTGTGCAGGCTTGCGTTTAATCATTTTCTAAAATATCTGTATCATGATTTATAGGAGGTCTCACATTTATCTACTTATTTATGTATTCATTTATTTATTTAGAGAAAGGCTCGCTCTGTCCGCAGGCTGGAGTGCACTGGCCCAATCTTGGCTCATTGCCACCTCCAGCCCCTGGGATCAAGCAATTCTTCCTCCTCAGCCTCCGGAGTATCTGGGACCACCGAAGACTGCCATCGTGTCTGGATAATATATTTTATTTTTAGTAGACTTTGAATGTCACCATGTTGGCCTGGATGGCCTTGATCTCCTGACCTCGTGACACACATGTCTATGCCACCCAAAGTGCTGGGGTTACAATCAGTAGCCACTGTGTCCAGACTTTATTTAATTATTTGTTCAGTTATTTATTTATTTATATTGTGGAAGGCAGGCCGTCTTTCATTTATTTATGTATATAAATCTATATTTATTTAATTATTTTCATCGTAGTTTTTAAAATAGAGACAGCATTTCCTTCACCGTCTTGGCCAAGCTGGCCTTGATGTCCTGAGCTCAGGTGCTGTACCTGGCTCAGGATTCAAATGCGCAGAATATTGAAAACATGAGCCACCACGGGTGGCTATGCATTTATTGATTAGGCTGCCATCTAATTAATCAACATATTCAGAGGCAAAATTGCATTTATTTATTTACTGATGTACATATGGAGAAGCAGGTCGCAGTTAGTTATTTGTATATTTATTTACTTATTTGTTTATTGGTATACTTTGAGGCAGGTTTAGATTTATGTATTCATCAAACTATGTATTTATTTAGAGGCAGCCTGACATTTACTCATTCATTTATTCAGACGCAGGCTCACATCCTTAAGTTTTCTATTTATATTTTAGTGTGCAGCCTTGAGTTTATTGGTTTATTTACTTACGTACCTATGTAATGATTTAGAGGCAGGCTTGCATTTAGTTACTAAGACACAGGTTCACATTTGTTAATTTGTTTTTTATTTTAGACGGATTCTTGCTCTGTCACCAGGCAGGAGTGCAGTTGTGCAATTTTTGCTTATTGCATCCCTTGACTCCTGGGTGAAAGCGATGCTTTTGCCTGATCATCTTGATTGCCTGGTATGAGAGGTGCATTCTACCACACCTGGTAATATGTTTGTATTTTCAGTAGAGATGAGGTTTCACCATGTTTTCTGAAATGTCTCGATCTCTTGCCCTCGTGATTCGCCTGCCTTTCTCTCCACGGAGATTGGTATTACAGGCGTCATCCACCGTACCCAGCCTTTATTTACTTATTTCTTTATTTACCTAGAGGCATGCAGGTCTTCTGGCATGTACATATGTATACGTATATGTACATATATGTGTATATATATGTATATATGTATGTATATACACATATATATGTATACATTTATCTATTCTTGATTTAATTATTTTCACCTTTTTATTTGTTAAATTGAGACAGGGCATCTTTTCTTATCTTGGCCAGGCTGGTCTTGGTGTCCTGAACTCAGTTGATATATATATGGCTCAGTTTCCAAACTGGTGTAGATTTCAAGCATTAGCCTCCAAGCAGGGCTATTAATTGATTGATTTATATATCTAATAACTGATTTATTTAGAGGCAGACTTTTATTTATTAGCTGACATCCTTATGGAAATGCAGGTCACGTTTAATTCTAGATTTAGAGGCATGCTTGAATTTATGTATTTATCCATCTAGCTATATAATTATTTTGAGACAGATTTACATTTACTCATTTATTTATTTAGACCCAGGTTGGAAACATTTATTTATATACTTGTGTATTTCTGTACAGGCTTGCATTTATTCATTTTCTTAGCTATTTATATGATGATATAGAGGCTGTCTTGCTTTTCTTGATTAGCTGATTAATTGATTGATTGATTGATTTTAGGCAAATTTTTGCTCTCTCAGCAAACTAGAGTGCAGTGTCGCAATCCTGGCTCCTCGCAACCGCACTCTTTTCTTCCAGCAATTCTTCTTCCCCAGCCTACCTCCTAGCTGGGGCGCCAGGAGCGTGCCACCACACCTGGATTATATTTTTGTATTTCTCTAAGAGACCAGGTTTTTCCATGTTGGCCAGGATGGTCTTGATTTCTTCATCTCTTGTTCCAACAGTCTCGTTCTCCCAATGTGCTGGGATTACAAGGTGTAGCCATGTAATTACTGATTTATTTATTTAGAGGTAGGCCAACTGACTGGCATTTATTTATTGATATTTTCATTGATTTATTTAGTTGTATTCTTCTCATTATTTTTGTAAATAGAGACAGTTTTATTTATTTAGACCCAGGCTTTCAACATTTTTTTACATACTTGTGTATTTCTGTGCAGGCTTGTATTTATTCATTTTTTTTGCTATTTATATGATGATATAGTGGCTGTCTTACATTTCTTGATAACTTGATTGATTGATTGATTTTAGCCAGACATTTGCTCTCTCAGCAAACTGGAGTGCAGTGGCACAATCCTGGCTCCTTGCAACTCCCCTCTTTCATTCCAGCAATTCTTCTTCCACAGCCTACCTCCTAGCTGAGACCCCAGGAGCGTGCCACCACACCTGGATTACATTTTTGTATTGCTACAAGACTCCAGGTTTCTCCATGTTGGCCAGGATGGTCTTGATCGCGTCACATCGTTTTACAACAATCTCGTCCTCCCAAAGTGCTAGGATTACAAGTTTGAGCCATGTTGACTGGACTTTATTTATAGACGAAATTACTGATTAATTTAACTAGAGTTAGGCAGACTGACTGGCATTTATTTATTGATATTTTCATTGATTTATTTAGTTGTATTCATCTTATTATTTTTTTAAATAGAGACAGGTATTCTTTCAGCTTCTTGGCAAGGCTTTTGTTGTTGTCCTTCCTTACCTCAGGTTACATAGCTGGCTCTGGCACCCATTGAGTGGGGGATTTAAATCATGAGTCAGCAAGTGTGGCTGCTTATGTATTGATTTACTTATCTTTCAACTGATTGACTTAGAGGCAGAGTTATATTTATTTATTTTCTGACGGACATATGGAGAAGCAGGTCTAATTTATTTACATATTTGGAGGCAAGATAGGATTTATGTATTCATTTGTCTAGCTATCTACTTCTTTAGATGCAGCCTGACATTTATCCATTTATTTATTTAGACCCAGAATGGCATCATTTATGAATATACTCAGGTATTCGCGTGCAGGCTTGCATTTATTCATTTTCTAAACTCTCTGTATCATGATTGATAGGAGGTCTCACATTTATCTATTTATTTATGTATTCATTTATTTATTTTAGAGAAAGCCTCGCTCTGTCAGCAGGCTGGAGTTCACTGGCCCAATCTTGGCTCACTGCATCTTCCAGCCCCTGGGATAAAGCAATTCTTTTTCCTCATCCTTTGAAGTATCTGGAACCACTGAAGAGTGCCACCGCGCCTGGCTACTATATTTTATTTTGTAGACATGGAATGTCACCATGTTGGCCAGGATGGCCTTGATCTCTTGACCTCGTGATCCACCTGCCTATGCCACCAAAAGTTCCGAGGTTACAGGCACTAGCCACCGTGTCCAGACTTTATTTAATTATTTGTTCAGCTATTGATTTATTTACATCGTGGTAGGCTGGCCATCATTTATTTATTTATGTATATAAATCTGTGTTTATTTAATTATTTTCGTCGTATTTTCTAAAATTGAGAAAGTGTTTTCTTCACCATCTTGGCCAAGCTGGCCTTGATGTCCTGGGCTCAGGTAATGTACCCGGCTCAGGATTCAAATGCACAGAGGAATGAAAACATGAGCCAACAAGTGTGGCTATGCATTTATTGATTAGGCTACCCTCTTCTTAATCAACTTATTTAGAGGCAAACTTGCATTTATTTATTTACTTTTGGAGAAGCAGGTCGCAGTTAGTTATTTGTATATTTATTTACTTATTTGTTTATTGGTATATTTTGAGGCAGAATTGGATTCATGTATTCATCTAAATATATATTTATTTAGAGGCAGCCTGACATTTACTCATTCATTTATTCAGTCTCAGGCTCACATCACTAAGTTTTATATTTATGTCTTAGTGTGCAGCCTTCCGTTTATTTATTTATTTACTTACCTACCTATATAATGATTTAGAGGCAGGCTTGCATTTATTTACTTAGACACAGGCTCGCATTTGTTATTTTTTTTTTATTTTAGACGGATTCTTCCTCTGTCACCAGGCTGGAGTGCAGTTGTGCAACATTTGCTTATAGCATCCCTTGACTCTTGTGTGAAAGCGATGCTTTTCCCTGAGCCTCTTGAGTACCTGGGATGAGAGGTATATTCTACCACGCCTGGTAATATTCACCTTATTATTTTTAAATTGAGACAGGGTATATTTTCTTATCTTGGCCAGGCTGGTCTTGGTGTCCTCAACTCAGTTGATATATATATGGCTCAGGTTCCCAACTGGTGTAGATTTCAAGCATTATCCTATAAGCAGGGATATTCATTGATTTATTTATGTTTCTATTAATTGATTTATTTAGAGTCAGACTTTTATTTATTAGCTGACATACTTATGGAAACGCAGGTCACATTTAATTCTCAATTTAGAGGCAGGCTTGAATTTATTTATTTAGCAATCTAGCTATATAATTATTTTGAGGCAGATTCACCTTAGCTCATTTATTTAGTCCCAGTCTGGAAACATTTATTTAATTATATTTTCAGCTATTGATTTATTTATATAGTGGCAGGCAGGCCGTCTTTCATTTATTTATGTATTTAAACTTATATTTCTTTAATTATTTTCATCGTATTTTTAAAAATAGAGACAGGGTTTCCTTCACCATCTTGTCCATGCTGGCCTTGATATTCTGAGCTCAGGTGATGTACCCAGCTCAATGATTCAAATGCGCAAAGGATTGAAAACATGAGCCACCTAGCATGGCTATGCATTTATTGATTAGGCTACCCACTTATTAATCAACTTATTTAGAGGCAATCTTGCATTTATTTATTTACTTATGTACTTATAAAGACGCATGTCGCAGTTTCTTATTTGTATATTTCTTTACTTGTTTATTGGTATATTTTGAGGCAGAATTGGATTTATGTATTCATCTAACTATGTATTTATTTAGTGGCAGCCTGACATTTACTCATTTATTTATTCAGACGCAGGCTCACATCATTAAGTTTTATATTTATGTTTTAGCGTGCAGCCTTGCGTTTATTTGTTTATTTACTTACGTACCAATGTAATGATTTAGAGGCAGGCTTGCATTTAGTTACTTAGACACAGGTTCATATTTGTCAATTTTTTTATTTTAGACGGATTGTTGCTCTGTCACCAGGCTGGAGTGTAGTTGTGCAATATTTGCTAATTGCATCCCTTGACTCCTGGGGTGAAAGCGATGCTTTTGCCTGAGCCTCTTGAGTACATGGGACAAGAGGTGCATTCTACAACGCCTGGTAATATTTCTGTATTTTCAGTAGAGATGAGTTTTCACCATGTTGTCCAGAATGTCTCGAACTCTTGCCCTCGTTATTCGCCTGCCTTGGTCTCCGAAGGTTGGGATTACAGGCGTCATCCACCGTGCCCGGGCTTTCTTTAATTTTTCTTTATTTACCTAGAGGCATGCAGGTCTTCTGGCATGTACATATGTATACGTGTATGTACATATATATGTATATATGTTTATGTATATAGGTATATACACACACATATGTATTCATTTATATATTTCTGATTTAATTATTTTCACCTTATTATTTTTAAATTGAGACAGGGTATGTTTCCTTATCTTGACCAGGCTGGACTTGGTGTCCTGAACTCAGTTGATATATATAAGGCTCAGGTTCTAAACTGGTGTAAATTTCAAGCATTAGCCTCCAAGCAGGGCTATTCATTGATTTATTTATGTATTTATTAATTCATTTATTAAGAGGCAGACTTTTCTTTATTAGCTGACATACATATGGAAAAGCAGGTCACATTTAATTCTAGATTTAGAGGCAGGCTTGAATTTATGTATTTATCAATCTAGCCATATAATTATTTTGAGGTAGATTCACATTTACTCATTTATTTCTTTAGACCCAGGCTGGCAACATTTATTTACATCCTTGTGTATTTCTGTGCAGGCTTGCATTTATTCATTTTCTTAGCTATTTGTATGATGGTATAGAGGCTGTCTTGCATTTCTTGATTAACTGATTGATTGATTGATTTTAGACAGATATTTGCTCTCTCAGGAAACTGGAGTGCAGTGGCGCAATCCTGGCTCTTTGCAACCCCCCTCTTTCATTCCAGCAATTCTTCTTCCCCAGCCTACCTCCTAGCTGGGACCCCAGGAGCGTGCCACCAAACCTGACTTATATTTTTGTATATCTCCAAGAGACCAGGTTTCTCCATGTTGGCCAGAATGGTGTTGATCTCTTCACCTCGTGTTCTAACAGTCTCGTCCTCCGAAACTGCTGGGATTACAAGGTTGAGCCATGTTGCCTGGACTTTATTTAGAGATGTTATTACTGATTTATTTAATTAGAGGGAGGCAGACTGTCTGGCATTTATTTATTGATATGTTTATTGATTTATTTACTTGTATTTATCTTATTATTTTTGATAATAGAGACAGGGATTCTTTCAGCTTCTTGGCACGGCTTTTGTCGATGTCCATCCCGACCTCACGTGACATAGCTGGCTCAGGTTCCCAGTGACCGGGGGAATAAAAACATGAGTGAGTAAGTGTGGCTGCTTATGTATTGATTCATTTACCTTTCAATTGATTGATTTAGAGGTAGAGTTGCATTTATTTATTTTATGACGGACTTATGGAGAAGCAGGTCTTATTTATTTACATATTTGGAGGCAAACTTGGATATATGTATTCATCTGTCTACCTATCTACTTCTTTGGAGGCAGCCTGACATTTATCCATTTTTTTATTTAGACCCAAAATGGCATCATTTATTAATATACTTAGGTATTTGTGTGCAGGCTTGCGTTTATTCATTTTCTAAACTTTCTGTGTCATGATTTTCATGAGGTCTCATATTTATCTACCTATTTATGTATTCATTTCTTTATTTTAAAGAAGCCTCGCTCTGTCAGCAGGCTGGAGTGCATTGGCCCAAACTTTTCTCACTGCAACCTCCAGCCCCTGGGATCGAGCAATTCTTCCTCCTCAGCCTCCGGAGTATCTGAGACCACCGAAGAGTGCCACCACGCCTGGCTAATATATTTTACTTTTAGTAGACATGGAATATCACCATGTTGGCCAGGATGGCCTTGATCTCTTGATCTCGTGATCCACCTGCCTATGCCACCCAAAGTGCCAGGGTTTCAGGCAATAGCCACCGTGTCCAGACTTTATTTAATTTTTTGTTCAGCTATTGATTTATTTACATAGTGGCAGGGAGGCCGTCTTTCCTTTATTTATGTATTTAAATTTATATTTATTAAATTATTCTTATCATATTTTTTAAAATAGAGACAGTGTTTCCTTCACCATCTTGTCCATGCAGGGATTGATATCCTGAGCTCAGGTGATGGACCCAACTCAGGATTCTATTTGCAGAGGATTGATAAAATGAGCCACCAAGCGTGGCTATGCATTTATTGATTAGTCTACCCTGTTATTAATCAACTTATTTAGAGGCAAACTTGCATTTATTTATTTACTGATGTACTTATAAAGAAGCAGGTCGCAGTTAGTTATTTCTATATTTATTTACTGGTTCATTGGTATATTTTGAGGCAGAATTCGATTTATATATTCATTTAAATATGTATTTATTTAGAGGCAGCCTGACATTTACTCATTCATTTATTGAGACCCAGGCTCACATCTTTAAGTTTTATATTTATGTCTTAGTGTGCAGCATTGCGTTTATTTGTTTATTTACTTACCTACGTATATAATGATTTAGAGGCAGGCTTGCATTTAGTTTCTTAGACACAGGCTCGCATTTGTTAATTTGTTTTTTATTTTAGACGGATTGTTGCTCTGTCCCCAGGCTGGAGTGCAGTTGTGCAATCTTTGCTTATTGCATCCCTTGACTCCTAGGTGAAAGCGATGCTTTTGCCTGAGCCTCTTGAGTACCTGGGACGAGAGGTGCATTCTACCACGCCTGGTAATATTTTTGTATTTTCAGTAGAGATGAGGTTTCACCATCTTGTCCAAAATGTCTCAATCTCTTGCCTTCGTGATTTGCCTGCCTTGCTCTCCATGAAGGTTGAAATTACAGGCGTCATCCACCGTACCCTGCCATTCTTTACTTATTTCTTTGTTTACCTAGAGTCATGCAGATCTTCTGGCATGTACATATGTATACGTATATGTACACATATGTGTATATATGTATATGTATTTATGTATGTATAAACACATTAATATGTATACATTTATCTATTTTTGATTTAATTATTTTCACCTTATTATATTTTAAAATGAGACAGGGTGTCTTTTCTTATTTTGACCAGGCTGGTCTTGTTGTCCTGAACTCAGTGGATATATATTTGGCTCAGGTTCCCAACTGGTGTAGATTTCAAGCATTAGCCTCCAAGCAGGGCTATTCATTGATTGAGTTTTGTATCTATTAATTGATTTATTTAGAGGCAGACTTTTATTTATTAGCTGACATACTTATGGAAAAGCAGGTCCCATTTAATTGTAGATTAAGAGGCAGGCTTGAATTTATGTATTTATCAATCTAGCTATATAATTATTTTGAGGCAGATTCACATTTACTCATTTATTTATTTAGACCCAGGCTGGCAACGTTTTTTTTTCATACTTGTGTATTTCTGTGCAGGCTTGCATTTATTCATTTTCATAGCTATTTATATGATGATATAGAGGCTGTCTCGGCTTCCTTGATAAACTGATTGATTGATTGATTGATTTTAGGCAGATTTTGGCTCTCTCAGCAAACTGGTGTGCAGTCGTGCAATCCTGGCTCCTCGCAACCCACCTTTTCGTTACAGCAATTCTTCTTCCAAAGCCTAACTCCTAGCTGGGGCCCCAGGAGCTTGCCACCAAACCTGGCTTATATTTTATTATTTCTACAAGAGACCATTTTTCTCCATGTTGGCCAGGATGGTATTGATCTATTCACCTCGTTTTCCAACAGTCTCATCCTCCCAAAGTGCTGGGATTACAAAGTTGAGCCATGTTGGCTGGACATTATTTATAGAAATAATTGCTTATTTATTTTACTAGAGTAGGCAGACTGACTGGCATTTATTTATTGATATTCTCATTGATTTATTTAGTTGTATTCTTCTCATTATTTTTGTAAATAGAGACAGGGATTCTTTCAGCTTCTTGGCAAGGTTTTTGTCGATGTCCATCCTGACCTCAGGTGACATAGCTGGCTCAGGCTCCCAGTGAGCGGGGGATAAAAATATTAGTCAGCAAGTGTGGCTGCTTATGTATTGATTTATTTATCTTTCAATTGATTGATTTAGAGGCAGAGTTGCATTTATTTATATTCTGACAGGCTTATGGAGAAGAAGGACTTATTTATTTACATATTTAGAGGCAAGCTTGGATTTATGTATTCATCTGTCTAACTATCTACTTCCTTAGAGGCAGGTGACATTTATCCATTTATTTATTTAGACCCAGACTGGCATCATTTATTAATATCCTTAGGTATTTGTGTGCAGGCTTGCATTTATTCATTTTCAGAACTGTCTGTATCATGATTTATAGGAAGTCTCATATTTATCTACTTATTTTTGTATTCAATTATTTATTTTAGAGAAAGCCTTACTCTGCCAGCAGGATAGAGTGCACTGGCCCAATCTTGGCTCACTGCATCTTTCAGCCCCTGGAATCAAGCAATACTTCCTCATCAGCCTCCGGAGTATCTGGGACCACTGAAGAGTGCCACCGCACATGGCTACTATGTATTATTTTTAGTAGACATGGAATGTCACCATGTTGGCCAGGATGGCCTGGATCTCTTGACCTCGTGATCCACCTGCCTATGCCACACAAAGTGCCGGGGTTACAGGCACTAGCCACATTCTCCTGACCTTATTTAATTATTTGTTCAGCTATTGATTTATTTACATAGCGGCAGGCAGGCCGTCTTTCATTTATTTATGTATATAAATCTATATTTATGTAATTATTTTCATTGTATTTTTTAAAATAGAGACAGGGTTTCCTTCACAATCTTGGCCAAGCTGGCCTTGATATCCTGAGCTCAGGTGATGTACCCTGCTCAGGATTCAAATGCGCAGAAGATTGAAAACATGAGCCACCAAGCGTGGCTATGCATTTATTGATTAGGCTACCCTTTTATTAATCAACTAATTTAGAGGCAAACTTGCATTTATTTATTTACTGATGTACTTTTGCAGAAGCAGGTCGCAGTTAGTTATTTCTATATTTATTTACTTATTTGTTTATTGGTATACTTTGAGGCAGAATTGGATTTTTGTATTCATCTAACTATGTATTTATTTAGAGGCAGCCTGACATTTACTCATTCATTCATTCAGACGCAGGCTCACATCACTAGGTTTTATATTTATGTTTTATTGTGCAGCCTTGCGTTTATTTGTTTATTTACTTACCTCCCTATATAATGATTTAGAGGCAGGCTTGCATTTATTTACTTATCCAGAGGCTCACGTTTGTTAATTTGTTTTGTATTTAAGAGGGATTCTTGCTCTGTCACCAGGCTGGAGTGCAGTTGTGCAATCTTCGGTTATTGCATCCTTTGACTCCTGGATGAAAGTGATGCTTTTGCATGATCCTCTTGAGGACCTGGGACTAGAGGTACATTCTACCACGCCTGGTAATATTTTTGTATTTTCAGTAGAGATGAGGTTTCACCATGTTGTCCAGAATGTCGCGATCTCTTGCCTTCGTGATTCGCCTCTCTTGGTCTCCCGGAAGTTTGGGATTATAGGCGTCATTCACCATGCCCGGCCTTTCTTTACTTATTTCTTAATTTACCTTGAGGCATGCAGGTCTTCTGGGATGAACATATGTATTCGTATATGTACATATATGTGTATATATATATTTGTATATATGTATGTATGCACACATATATATGTATACATTTATCTATTTTTGATTTAATTATTTTCACCTTATTATTTTTTAAATTTAGACAGGTTGTGTTTTCCTATCTTATCCAGGCGGGTCTTGGTGTCCTGAACTCAGTTGATATATATATGGCTCAGGTTCCCAACTGGTGTAGATGTCAAGCATTATCCTATACGCAGGGCAATTCATTGATTGATTTATGTATCTATTAATTGATTTATTTAGAGGCAGAATTTTATTTATTAGCTGACATACTTATGGAAAAGCAGGTCACATTTTATTCTCAATTTAGAGGCACGCTTGAATTTATGTATTTATCAATTTATCTATATAATTATTTTGAGGCAGATTCACATTTGCTCATTTATTTAGTACCAGGCTGGCAACATTTATTTACATATTGTGTATTTCTGTGCAGACTTGCATTTATTCATTTTCTTAGCTATTTGTATGATGATATAGAAGGTGTCTTGCATTTCTTGATTAACTGACTGATCGATTGATTTTAGACAGCTTTTTGCTCTCTCAGCAAACTGGAGTGCAGTGGCGCAATCCTGGCTTCTCGCAACCCCCCTTTTGTTGCAGGAATTCTTTTTCCCGAGCCTACCTCCTAGCTTGGACCCCAGGAGCGTGCCAGCACACCTGGCTTGCATTTTTGTATTTCTCCAAGAGACCAGGTTTCTCCATATTGGCCAGCGTGGTCTTGATCTCTTCACCTCGGGTTCCAACAGTCTCGTCTTCCCAAAGTGCTGGGATTACAAGGTTGAGCTATGTTGGCTGGACTTTATGTATAGACTTAATTACTGATTTATTTAATTAGAGGTAGGCTGACTGAATGTTATTTATTTACTGATATTTTCATTGATTTATATAGTTGTATTCTTCTCATTATTTTTGTAAATAGAGACAGGGATTCTTTCAGCTTCTTGGCAAGACTTTTGTCGATGTCCTTTCTGACCTCAGGTGACATAGCTGGCTCAGGCTCCCAGTGAGTGGGGGATTAAAAACATGAGTCAGCATGTGTGGCTTCTTATGTATTGCTTTATTTATGTTTCAATTAATTGATTTTGAGGCAGAGTTGCATTTTTTCATTTTCTCATGGACTTATGGAAAAGCACGTCTTATTTATTTACATATTTGAAGGCAAACGTGGATTTATGTATTCATCTGTCTAGCTATCTACTTCTTTAGAGACAGCCTGACATTTATCCATTTATTTATTTAGACCCAGAATGGCATCATTAGGTATTTGTATGCAGGCTTGCATTTATTCATTTTCTAAACTGTCTGTATCATGATTTATAGGAAGTCTCATATTTATCTACTTATTTTTGTATTCAATTATTTATTTTAGAGAAAGCTTTACTCTGTCAGCAGGATAGAGTGCACTGGCCCAATCTTGGCTCACTGCATCTTTCAGCCCCTGGGATCAAGCAATACTTCCTCCTCAGCCTCCGGAGTATCTGGTACCACTGAAGGGTGCCACCGCACAGGGCTACTATGTATTATTTTTAGTAGACATGGAATGTCACCATGTTGGCCAGGATGGCCTGGATCTCTTGACCTCGTGATCCACCTGCCTATGCCACACAAAGTGCCGGGGTTACAGGCACTAGCCAAATTCTCCTGACCTTATTTAATTATTTGTTCAGCTATTGATTTATTTACATAGTGCCAGACAGGCCGTCTTTCATTTATTTATGTATATAAATCTATATTTATGTAATTATTTTCATTGTATTTTTTAAAATAGAGACAGGGTTTCCTTCACCATCTTGGCCAAGCTGGCCTTGATATCCTGAGCTCAGGTGATGTACCCTGCTCAGGATTCAAATGCGCAGAAGATTGAAAACCTGAGCCACCAAGCGTGGCTATGCATTTATTGATTAGGCTACCCTCTTATTAATCAACTAATTTAGAGGCAAACTTGCATTTATTTATTTACTGATGTACTTTTGCAGAAGCAGGTCGCAGTTAGTTATTTGTATATTTAATTACTTATTTGTTTATTGCTATATTTTGAGGCAGAATTGTTTTTATGTATTCATCTAACTATGTATTTATTCAGAGGCAGCCAGAAATTTACTCCTTCATTTATTCAGTCGCAAGCACACATCACTAAGTTTTATATTTATGTTTTATTGTGCAGCCTTGTGTTTATATGTTTTTTTACTTACCTACCTATATAATGATTTAGAGGCAGGCTTGCATTTATTTACTTAGACACAGGCTCGCATTTGTTAATTTGTTTTTTTTATTTTAGACCGATTCTTGCTCTGTCACCAGGCTGGAGTGCAGTTGTGCACACTTCGCTTATTGCATCCCTTGACTCTTAGGTGAAAGCGATGCTTTTGCCTGAGCCTCTTGAGTTCCTGGGATGAGAGGTGCATTCTACCACGGCTTTTAATATTCACCTTATTATTTTTAATTTGAGACAGAGTATAATTTCTTATTTTGGCAAGGCTGGTCTTGGTGTCCTGAACTCAGTTGATATATAAATGGCTCAGGTTCCCAACTGGTGTAGATTTCAAGCATTAGACTCCAAGCAGGACTATTCATTGATTTATTTATGTATCTATTAATTGATTTATTTAGAGGCAGACTTTTGTTTATTAGCTGACATACTTATGGAAAAGCAGGTCACATTAAATCCTAGATTAAGAGGTACGCTTGAATTTATGTATTTATCAACCTAGCTCTATAATAATTTGAGGCAGATTCACATTCATTTATTCAGAAGCAGGCTCACATCATTAAATGTTATATTTTTGTTTTAGTGTGCAGCATTGAGTTTATTTGTTTATTTACTTACCTACCTATATAATGGTTTAGAGGCAGGCTGGCATTTATTTACTTAGACACAGGCTCGCATTTGTTATTTTGTTTTTTATTTAAGACGGATTCTTGCTCTGTCACTAGGCTGGAGTGCAGTTGTGCAAACTTCGCTTATTGCAACTCTGGAATCCTGGGTGAAAGCGATGCTTTTGCCTGAGCCTCTTGAGTACCTGGGATGATAGGTGCATTCTACCACGCCTGGTAATATTTTTGTATTTTCAGTAGAGATGTGGTTTCACCATGTTGTCCAGAATGTTTCCATCTCTTGCCTTCGTGATTCGAATGCCCTGGTCTCCACGATGGTTGCCATTACAGGCATCATCCACCATGCCCGGCCTTCTTTACTTATTTCTCTATTTACATACAGTAATGCAGGTCTTCTGGCATGTAAATATGTAAACGTATATGTCCATATATGTGTATATATGTATATGATATATGTATGTATACACACATATATATGTATACATTTATGTATTTTTGATATAATTATTTTCACCTTATTATTTTCTAAATTGAGACAGGGTATCTTTCTTATCTTGGCCAGGCTGGTCTTGGTGTACTGAACTCAGTTAATATGTAAATGACTCAGGTTCCCAACTGGTGTAGATTTCAAGCATTACACTCCAAGCTGGACTATTCATTGATTGATTTATGTATCTATTAATTGATTTATTTAAAGGCAGAATTTTATTTATTAGCTGACATCCTTATGGAAAATCAGGTCACATTTAATTCTAGATTAAGAGGTATGCTTGAATTTATGTATTTATCAATCTAGCTATGTATTTATTTAGAGGCAGCCTGACATTTACTCATTCATTTATTCAGACGCAGGCTCACATCATTAAATGTTATATTTTTGTTTTAGTGTGCAGCCTTGCGTTTATTTATTTACTTACCTACCTATATAATGATTTAGAGGCAGGCTGGCATTTATTTACTTAGACACAGGCTCGCATTTGTTAATTTGTTTTTATTTAAGACGGATTCTTGCTCTGTCACTAGGCTGGAGTGCAGTTGTGCAATCTTGGCTTATTGCATCTCTTGACTCCTGGGTGAAAGCGATGCTTTTGCCTGAGCCTCTTGAGTACCTGGGACGAGAGGTGCATTCTACCACGCCTGGTAATATTTTTGTATTTTCAGTAGAGATGTGGTTTCACCATGTTGTCCAGAATGTCTCGATCTCTTGCCTTCGTGATTCGAGTGCCCTGGTCTCCACGATGGTTGGGATTACAGGCGTCATCCACCGTGCCCGGCCTTTCTTTACTTATTTCTTTATTTACCTAGAGGCATGCAGGTCTTCTGGCATGTAAATATGTAAACGTATATGTCCATATATGTGTATATATGTATATGATATATGTATGTATACACACATATATGTATACATTTATGTATTTTTGATTTAATTATTTTCACCTTATTATTTTCTAAATTGAGACAGGGTATCTTTCTTATCTTGGCCAGGCTGGTCTTGGTGTCCTGAACTCAGTTGATATGTATATGGCTCAGGTTCCCAACTGGTGTAGATTTCAAGCATTAGACTCCAAGCTGGACTATTCATTGATTGATTTATGTATCTATTAATTGATTTATTTAAAGGCAGAATTTTATTTATTAGCTGACATCCTTATGGAAAATCAGGTCACATTTAATTCTAGATTAAGAGGTATGCTTGAATTTATGTATTTATCAATCTAGCTCTATAATAATTTGAGGCAGATTCACATTTACTCATTTATTTATTTATACCCAGGCTGGCAACATTTATTTACATACTTGTGTATTTCTGTGCAGGCTTCCATTTATTCATTTTCTTAGCTATTTATATGATGATATAGAGGCTGTCTTGCATTTCTTGATTAACTGATTGATTGATTGATTTTAAACAGATTTTGGCTCTCTCAGCAAACTGGAGTTCAGTGGCGCAATCCTGGCTCCTCGCAATCGCACACTTTCGTCCAGCAATTCTTCTTCCTCAGCCTACCTTCTAGCTGGGAGGCCAGGAGCGTGCCACCAAACCTGGATTATATTTTTATATTTCTCCAAGAGAACAGGTTTCTCCATGTTGGCCAGGATGGTCTTGATTTTTTCACCTCATGTTCCATCAGTCTCGTCCTCCCAAAGTGCTGAGGTTACAAGGTTGAGCCATGTTGGCTGGACTTTATTTATAGACGTAATTTCTGATTTTTTTATTTAGAGGTAGGCAGACAGACTGGCATTTATTTATTGATATTTCCATTGATTTATTAAGTAGTATTCTTCTCATTATTTTGTAAATAGAGACAGGGATTCTTTCAGCTTCTTGGCAAGGCTTTTGTCGATGTCCTTCCTGACCTCATGTGACATAGCTGGCTCAGGCTTCCAGTGAGCGGGGGATTAAAAACATGAGTCAGCAAGTGTGTCTGCTTATGTATTGATTTATTTATCTTTTAATTGATTGATTTAGAGTAATAGTTGCATTTATTTATTTTCTGACGAAGTTATGGATAAGCAGGTCTTATTTATTTACATATTTGTAGGCAAGCTTGGATTTATGTATTCATCTGTCTAGCTATCTAGTTCTTTAGAGGCAGCCTGTCATTTATCCGTTTATTTATTTAGACCCAGAATGGCATCCTTTATTAATATACTTAGGTATTTGTGTGCAGGCTTGCGTGTATTCATTTTCTAAACGTTCTGTGTCATGATTTATAAGGGGTCTCACATTTATCTACTTATTTATGTATTCATTTATTTATTTTAGAGAAAGCCTCGCTCTGTCAGCAAGCTGGAGTGCACTGGCCTAATCTTGTCTCAGTGCAAAATCCAGCTCCTGAGATCACGCAATTCTTCCTCCTCAGCCTCCAGAGTATCTGGGACCACCGAAGACTGCCACCACACTTGGCTAATATATTTCATTTTTATTAGACATGGAATGTCACCATGTTGGCCAGGATGGCTTTGATCTCTTGACCTCGTGATCCACCTGCCTATGCCACCCACAATGCCAGGGTTACAGGCACTAGCCACGGTTTTCCAACCTTATTTAATTATTTGTTCTGCTATTGATTTATTTACATAGTAGCAGCAGGCTGTCTTTCATTTATTTATGTATATAAATCTATATTTATATAATTATTTACATCATATTATTTAAAATAGAGACAGGGTTTCCTTCACCATATTGGCCAAGCTTTCCTTGATTTCCTGAGTTCAGGTGATGTACCCGGCTCAGGATTCAAATGCGCAGAAGATTGAAAACAGGAGCCACCAATCGTGGCTATGCATTTATTGATTTGGCTACCCTCTTATTTCTCAACATATTTAGAGGCAAACTTGCATTTATTTATTCACCGATGTACTTATGGAGAAGCAGGTCGCAGTTAGTTATTTTTATATTTATTTACTTATTTGTTTATTGGTATACTTTGAGGCAGATTTGGATTTATGTATTCATCTAACTATGTATTTATTTAGAGGCAGCCTGACATTTACTCATTCATTTATTCAGACGCAGGCTCACATCTTTAAATTCTATGTCTATGTTTTAGTGTGCAGCCTTGCGTTTATTTGTTTATTTACTTACGTACCTATATAATGATTTATAGGCTGGCTTGCTTTTATTTACTTAGACACAGGCTCGCATTTGTGAATTTGTTTTTTATTTTAGACGGATTGTTGCTCTGTCACCAGGCTGGAGTGCAGTTGTGCAATCTTGGCTTATTGCATCCCTTGACTCCTAGGTGAAAGCGATGCTTTTGCCTGAGCCTCCTGAGTACCTTGGACGAGAGGTGCATTCTACCACGCCTGGTAATATTTTAGTATTTTCAGTAGAGATGAGGTTTTACCCTGTTGTCCAGAATGTCTCGATCTCTTGCCCTTGTGATTCGCCTGTCTTGGTCTTGCCAAAATTTAGGATTTGCAGGCATAATGCACCATGCCCGGCCTTTCTTTACATATTTTTTATTTTCCTAGGGGCATGCAGGTCTTCTGGCATGTGCATATGTATACGTATATGTACATATATGTGTATATATGTATATGTATATACGTATGTATATACCCATATATATGTATACATTTATCTATTTTTGATTTAATTATTTTCACCTTATTATTTTTTAAATTGAGACCTGGCAAGTTTTCTTATCTTTGCCAGGCTGGTCTTGGTGTCCTGAACTCAGGTGATATATATATGGCTAAGGTTCCCACCTGGTGTAGATTTCAAGCATTAGCCTCCAAGAAGGGCTATTCATTGATTGCTTTATGAATCTGTTAATTTATTTATTTAGAGGCAGAATTTTATTTATTAGCTGTCATACTTATGGAAAAGCAGGTCACATTTAATTCCAGATTAAGAGGCAGTCCTGAATTTACGTATTTATCAATCTAGCTATATAATTATTTTGAGGCAGATTTACATTTACTCATTTATTTATTTAGACCCAGGCTTTCAACATTTATTTACATACTTGTGTATTTCTGTGCAGGCTTGCATTTATTCATTTTCTTAGCCATTTATATGATGATATAGAGGCTGTCTTGCATTTCTTGATTAACTGATTGATTGATTGATTGATTGATTTTAGACAGATTTTTGCTCTCTCAGCAAACTGGAGTTCAGTGGCACAATCCTGGCTCCTCGCAACACCCCTCTTTCGTTCCAGCAATTCTTCCTCAGCCTACCTCCTAGCTGGGACCCCAGGAGCGTGCCACCACACCTGGCTTATATTTCTCTGTTTCTACAAGAGACCAGGTTTCTCCATGTTGGCCAGGATTGTCTTGATCTCTTAACCCCGTGTTCCAACAGTCTCGTCCTCCCAAAGTGCTGGGATTACAAGGTTGTTTCATGTTGCCTGGACTTTATTTATAGACGTAATTACTGATTTATTTAATTAGAGGAAGGCAGATTGACTGGCATTTTTTTATTTATATTTTCAGTGATTTATTTAGTTGTGTTCATCTTCTTATTTTTTTTCTAAATAGAGACAGTGATTCTTTCAGCTTCTTGGCAAGGCTTTTGACGATGTCCTTCCTGACATCAGGTGACATAGCTGGCTCAGGCTCCCAGTGAGCGGGGGATTGAAAATATGAGTCAGCAAGTGTGGCTGCTTATGTATGGATTTATTTATCTTTCAGTTGATTGATTTAGAGGCAGAGTTGCATTTAATTATTTTCTAACAAACTTATGGAGAAGTAGGTCGTATTCCTTTACATATTTGGAGGCAAACTTGGATTTATGTATACATCTGTCTAGCTATCTACTTCTTTAGAGGCAGACTGACATTTATCCATTTATTTATTCAGACCCAGAATGGCATCATTTATTAATATACTTAGTTATTTGTGTGCAGGCTTGCCTTTACTCATTTATTAAGCTGTCTGTTTCATGATTTATAGGAGGTCTCACATTTGTCTACTTATTTATGTATTCATTTATTTATTTTAGAGAAAGCCTCGCTCTGTCATCAGGCTGGAGTGCACTGGCCCAATCTTGGCGCACTGCAACCTCTAGCCCCTGGAATCAAGCAATTTTTCCTCCACAGCCTCCGGAGTATCTGGGACCACCAAAAAATGCAACTGCGCCTGGCTAGTATATTTTAATTTTAGTACATATAAAATGTCACCATGTTTGCCAGGATGGCCTTGGTCTCTAAACCTCATTATCCACCTGTCTTTGCCACCCAAAGTGCCGAGGTTACAGGCACTAGTCACAGTGTCCAGACTTTATTTAATTAATTGTTCAGTTATTTATTTATTTTCATAGTGGCAGGCAGGTCGTCTTTCATTTATTTATGTATATAAATCAATATTTATTTAATTATTTCCATCGTATTTTTTAAAATAAATACAGGAATTCATTCACCATCTTGGCCATGCTGGCCTTGATGTCCTGAGCTCAGGTGATGTACCGGCTCATGATTCAAATGTGCAGAGGATTGAAAACATGAGCCACCAAGCGTGGCTATGCATTTATTGATTAGGCTACCCTCTTATTAATCAACTTATTTAGAGGAAAACTTCCATTTATTTACTTACTGATGTTCTTATGGAGAAGCAAGTGGTAGTTAGTTATTTGTATACTTATTTACTTATTTCTTTTGGTATATTTTTAGGCAGAATTGGATTTATGTATTCAACTAACTATGTATTTATTTAGAGGCAGCCTGACATTTACTCATTCATTTATTCAGACGCAGGCTCACATAATTAAATTTTATATATTTGTTTAGTGTGCAGCCTTGCGTTTATTAGTTTATTTACTTACCTACATATACAATGATATAGAGGCAGGCTGGCATTTATTTACTTAGACACAGGCTCGCATTTTTTAATTTGTTCTTTATTTTAGACGAATTCTTGCTCTATCACCAGGCTCTAGTGCAGTTGTGCAACCTTGGCTTATTGCATCCCTTGACTCCTGGGTGAAAGCGATGCTTTTGCCTGAGCCTCTTGAGTACCTGGGACGAGAGGTGCATTCTACCACGCCTGGAAATATTTTTGTATTTTCAGTAGAGATGAGGTTTCACCATGTTGTCCAGAATGTCTCGATCTCTTGCCCTCGTGATTCGCCTGCCTTGGTAACCCCGAAGTTTGCAATTACAGGCATCATCCATCATGCCCAGCCTTTTTTTACTTATTTCTTTATTTACCTAGAGGCATGCAGGTCTTCTGGCATGTACATATGTATACGTATATGTACATTTATGTGTATATATGTATATGCATATATGTATGTATACACACATATATAGGTATACATTTATCTATTTTTGATTTCATTATTTTCACCTTATATTTTAAATTGAGACAGGGTAACTTTTCTTATCTTGGCCAGACTGGACTTGGTGTCCTGAGCTCGGTTGATACATATATGGCTCAGTTTCCCAACGGGTGTAGATTTCAAGCATTAGCCTCCAAGTAGGGCTATTTATTGATTGATTTATGTATCTCTTAATTGATTTATTTAGAGACAGACTTTTATTTATTAGCTGACATCCTTATGGAAAAGCAGGTCATATTTAATTCCAGATTTAGAGGCAGGCTTGAATTTATGTATCTATCAATTTAGTTATATAATTATTTTGAGGCAGATTCACATTTACTCATTTATTTATTTAGACCCAGGCTTTCAACATTTATTTACATACTTGTGTATTTCTGTGCAGGCTTGCATTTATTCATATTCTTAGCTATTTATATGATGATATAGAGGATGTCTTGCATTTCATGATTAACTGATTATCTGATTGATTGATTGATTGATTGACTTTAGACAGATTTTTGCTCTCTCATCAAACTGGAGTGCAGTGGCGCAATCCTGGCTCCTTGCAACCCCCTCTTTCGTTCCAGCAATTCTTCCCCAGCCTACCTCCTAGCTGGGACCCTAGAAGCGTGCCAGCACACCTGCCTTATGTTTCTGTATTTCTCCAAGATACCAGGTTTCTCCATGTTGGCCAGGATGGTCTTGAACTCTTCACCTCGTGTTCCAACCAACTCATCCTCCCAAAGTGCTGGGTTTACAAGGTTGAGCCATGATGTCTGGACTTTATTTATAGATGTAATTACTGATTTATTTAACTAGAGGTAGGCAGAGTGACTGGCATTTATTTATTGATATTTTCATTGATTTATTTAGTTGTATTCACCTTATTATTTTTTTAATATAGACAGGGATTCTTTCAGCTTCTTGGCAAGGCTTTTGTTGATATCTTTCCTGACCTCAGGTGACATAGCTGGCTCAGGTTCCCAGTGAGTGGGGAGTTAAAAACACGAGTCAGCAAGTTTGGCCGCTTATGTTTTGATTTATTTATCTTTCAATTGATTGATTTAGAAGCAGAGTTGCATTTATTTATTTTCTGACGGACTTATGCAGAAGCAGGTCTTATTTATTTACATATTTGGAGGCAAGCTTGGATTTATGTATTCATCTGTCTAGCCATCTACTTCTTTAGAGGCAGCCTGACATTTATCGATTTATTTATTTAGACCCAGAATGGCCTCATTTGGTATTTGTATGCAGGCTTGCATTTATTCATTTTCAGAACTGTCTGTATCATGATTTATAGGAAGTTTCACATTTATCTACTGATTTTGGTATTCAATTATTTATTTTAGAGAAAGCCTCACTCTGTCAGCTGGATGGAGTGCACTGGCCCAATCTTGGCACACTGCATCTTCCAGCCCCTGGAATCAAGCAATACTTCCTTTTCAGCCTCCGGAGTATCTGGGACCACCAATGAGTGCCACCACGCATGGCTACTATATATTATTTTTAGTAGACATGGAATGTCACCATGTTGGCCAGGATGGCCTTGATCTCTTGACCTCGTGATCCACCTGCCTATGCCACCCAAAGTGCCAGAGTTACAGGCACTAGCCACATTCTTTCGACCTTATTTAATTATTTGTTCAGCTATTGATTTATTTAAATAGTGGCAGGCAGGCCGTCTTTTATTTATTTATTTATATAAATCTATATTTATGTAATTATTTTCATTGTATTTTTTAAAATAGAGACAGGGTTTCCTTCACCATCTTGGCCAAGTTGGCCTTGATATCCTGAGCTCAGGTGATGTACCTGCTCAGGATTCAAATGCGCAGAAGATTGAAAACATGAGAAACCAAGCGTGGCTATGCATTTATTGATTAGGCTACCCTTTTATTAATGAACTTATTTAAAGGCAAACTTGCATTTATTTATTTACTGATGTACTTTTGCAGAAGCAGGTCGTAGTTTGTTATTTCTATATTTATTTACTTATTTGTTTATTTGTATACTTTGAGGCAGAATTGGATTTATGTATTCATCTAACTATGTATTTATTTAGAGGCAGCCTGACATTTACTAATTCATTTATTCAGACACAGGGTCACATCATTAAATTCTATATTTATGTTTTAGTGTGCAGCCTTGTGTATATTTGTTTATTTACTTAACTAACTATATAATGATTTACAGGCAGGCTTGTATTTATTTTCTTATCCACAGGCTCACATTTGTTAATTTGTTTTGTATTTTATTGGGATTCTTGCTCTGACACCAGGCTGGATTGCAGTTGTGCAATCTTCGGTTATTGCATCCCTTGACTCCAGGATGAAAGCGATGCTTTTGCCTGAGCCTCTTGAGTACCTTGGACTGGAGGTGCATTCTACCACGCCTGGTAATATTTTTGTATTTTCAGTAGAGATGAGGTTTCACCATGTTTTCCAGAATGTCGCGATCTCTTACCCTCGTGATGTGCCTGCCTTGTTCTCCCGGAAGTTTGGGATTATAGGCGTCATCCAACATGCCCAGCCTTTCCTTACTTATATCTTTATTTACCTTGAGGCATGCACCTCTTCTGGGATGAACATATGTATTCGTATATGTACATATATGTGTATATATGTATTTGTATATATGTATGTATACACACATATATATGTATACATTTATCTATTTTTGATTTAATTATTTTCACCTTATTATTTTTTTAATTTAGACAGGGTATTTCTTCCTATCTTATCAAGGCTGGTCTTGTTGTCCTGAACTCAGTTGATATATATATGGCTCAGGTTCCCAACTGGTGTAGATGTCAAGCATTATCCTATAAGCAGGGCAATTCATTGATTGATTTATGTATCTATTAATTGATTTATTTAGAGGCAGAATTTTATTTATTAGCTGAGATACTTATGGAAAAGCAGGTCACATTTAATTCTCAATTTAGAGGCATGCTTGAATTTATGTATTTGTCAATCTATATATGTAATTATTTTGAGGCAGATTCACATTTGCTCATTTATTTAGTACCAGGCTGGCAACATTTATTTACATATTGTGTATTTCCGTGCAGACTTGCATTTATTCATTTTCTTAGCTATTTGTATGATGATATAGAGGCTGTCTATAATTTCTTGATTAACGGATTGATTGATTGATTGATTTTAGACAGATTTTTGCTCTCTCAGCAAACTGGAGTTCAGTGGCACAATCCTAACTTCTCGCAACCCCACTCTTTTGTTCCAGCAAATCTTCTTCCCCAGCCTACCTCCTAGCTGGGACCCCAGGAGCGTGCCACCACACCTGGCTTGTATTTTTGTATTTCTCCAAGAGACCAGGTTTCTCCATATTGGCCAGCATGGTCTTGATCTCTTCACCTCGGGTTCCAACAGTCTCGTCCTCCCAAAGTGCTGGGATTACAAGGTTGAGACATGTTAGCTGGACTTTAGGTATAGACCTAATTACTGATTTATTTAATTAGAGATAGGCAGACTGACTGTTATTTATTTATTGATATGTTTATTGATTTATTTAGTTGTATTCTTCCCATTATTTTTGTAAATAGAGACAGGGATTCTTTCAGCTTCTTGGCAAGACTTTTGTATATGTCCTTCCTGACCTCAGGGGACATAGCTGGCTCAGGCTCCCAGTGAGTGGAGGATTAAAAACATGAGTCAGCATGTGTGGCTGCTTATGTATTGCTTTATTTATGTTCAGTTGATTGATTTAGAGGAAGGGTTGCATTTATTTATTTTCTGACTGACTTATGGAGAAACAGGTCTTATTTATTTACATATTTGAAGGCAAGCTGGATTTATGTATTCATCTGTCTTGCTATCTACTTCTTTAGAGGCAGCCTGACATTTATCCATTTATTTGTTTACACCCAGAATGGCATCAATTATTAATATACTTAGGTATTTGTGTGCAGGCTTGCATTTATTTATTTTCTATATATTCTGTATCATGATTTATATGAGGTCTCACATTTATCTACTTATTTATGTATTCATTTATTTATTTTAGAGAAAGCCTCCCTCTGTCAGCAGGCTGCAGTGCACTGGCCCAATCTTGTCTCAGTGCAACATCCAGACCCTGAGATCAAGCAATTCTTCCTCCTCAGCCTCCGGAATATCTGGGACCACCAAAGAATGCCACGGCGCCTGGCTACTCTATTTTATTTTAATAGACATGGAATGTCACGATGTGGCCAGGATGGCCTTGAAATCTTGACCTCGTGATCCACATCCCTATGCCATCCAAAGTGCTGGGGTTACAGGCACTAGGCACCGTGTCCAGACCTTATGGAATTATTTGTTCAGCTATTGATTTATTTACATAGTGGCAGGCATGCCGTCTTTCATTTATTTTCGTATATAAATCTATATTTATTAAATTATTTTCATTGTATTTTTTAAAATGGAGACAGTGTTTCCTTCACCATCTTGGCCTAGCTGGTTTTGATGTCCTGAGAGCAGGTGATGTACGTGGCTCAGAATTCAAATGCGCAGAGGATTGAAAACATGAGCCTCCAAGCGTGGCTATTCATGTATTTATTAGGCTACCCTCTTATTAATCAATTTATTTAGAGGCAAACTTGCATTTATTTATTTACTGATGTACTTATGGAGAAGCAGGTCACAGTTAGTTATTTGTATATTTATTTACTTACTTGTTTATTGGTGTATTTTGAGGCAGAATTGGATTTATGTATTCATCTAACTATGTATTTATTTAGAGGCAGCCTGACATTTACTCATTGATATATTGAGATGCAGGCTCACATCATTATATTTTTTATTTATGTTTTAGTGTGCAACCTTGCGTTTATTTGTTTCTTTACTTACCTACCTATATAATGATTGAGAGGCAGGCTTGCATTTATTTACTTAGACACAGGCTCGCCTTTGTTAATTTGCTTTTTATTTTAGACGGATTCTTGCTCTGTCACCAGGCTGGAGTGCAGTTGTGCAACCTTCGCTTATTGCATCCCTTGAATACTGGGTGAAAGCGGTGCTTTTGCCTGAGCCTCTTGAGTATCTGGGACGAGAGGTGCATTCTACCATGTCTGGTAATATTTTTGTATTTTCATTTGAGATGAGGTTTCAAAATGTTTTCCAGAATGTCTCAATCTCTTGCCCTCGTGATTTGCCTGCCTTGGTCTCACCAAAGGCTGGGATTTGCAGTCATAATACACCATGCCCGGCCTTTCTTTACATATGTCTTTATTTACATATAGGCATGCAGGTCTTCTGGCATGTACACATGTATACGTATATGTACATATATGTGTATATATGTATATGTATATATATATAAATACAAACGTATATATATATATACATTTATCTATTTTTGATTAAATAATATTCCCCTTATTATTTTTTAAATTGAGACAGGGTAAGTTTTCTTATCTTGGCCAGGCTGGTCTTGGCGTCCTGAACTCAGTT
Source organism: Saguinus midas (assembly GCA_021498475.1). Taxonomy (NCBI): domain Eukaryota; kingdom Metazoa; phylum Chordata; class Mammalia; order Primates; family Cebidae; genus Saguinus; species Saguinus midas. Next base: position 32,046,723 of record CM038404.1, on the reverse strand, counting down.
GATATATATATGGCTCAGGTTCCCAAATGGTGTAGATTTCAAGCAGTAGCCTGCAAGCAGGGCTATTCATTCATTGATTTATGTATCTATTAATTGATTTATTTAGAGGCAGACTTTTATTTATTAGCTGACATACTTATGGAAAAGCAGGTCACATTTAATTCTAGATTTAGAGGCAGGTATAAATTTATGTATTTTTCAATCAAGCTATATAATTATTTTGAGGCAGATTCAAATTTACTCATTTATTTATTTTGACCAGGCTTTCAACATTTATATACCTACTCCTGTATTTCTGTGCAGGCTTGCATTTATTCATTTTCTTAGCTATATTTATGATTATATAGAGGCTGTCTTGCATTTCTTGATTAGCTGATTGATTGATTGATTGATTGATTTTAGACAGATTTTTGCTCTCTCAGCAAACTGGAGTGCAGTGGCGCAATCCTGGCTCCTCGCAACCCCACTCTTTTGTTCCAGCAATTCTTCTTCCCCAGCCTCCCTGCTAGCTGTGACCCCAGGAACGTCCCCCACACCTGGCTTATATTTCTGTATTTCTACAAGAGACCATTTTTCTCCATGTTTTCCAGGATGGTCTTGATCTATTCATCTCGTTTTCCAACAATCTCGACCTCCCAAAGTACTGGGATTACAAAGTTGAGCCATGTTGGCTGGACTTTATTTATAGACGTAATTTCTGATTAATGTTACTAGAGGTAGGCAGACTGACTGGCATTTATTTATTGATATTTTCATTGATTTATTTAGTTGTATTCTTCTCATTATTTTTGTAAATAGAGACAGGGATTCTTTCAGCTTCTTGGCAAGACTTTTGTCGATGTCCTTCCTGTCCTCAGGTGACATAGCTTGCTCAGGTTCCCAGTGACCGGGGGATTAAAGACATGAGTCAGCCAGTGTTGCTGCTTATGTATTGATTTATTTACCTTTCAATTGATTGATTTAGAGGCCGAGTTGCATTTATTTATTTTCTGACGGACTTATGGAGAAGCAGGTCTTATTTATTTACATATTTGGAGGCAAACTTAAATTTATGTATTCATCTGTCTACCTATCTACTTCTTTAGAGGCAGCCTGACATTTATCCATTTTTTTATTTAGACCCAAAATGGCATCATTTATTAATATACCTAGGTATTTGTGTTCAGGCTTGCGTTTATTCATTTTCTAAACTGTCTGTATCATGATTTATAGGAGGTCTCATATTTATCTACTTATTTATGTATTCATTTATTTATTTTATAGGAAGCTGCGCTCTGTCAGCAGACTGGAGTGCACTGGCCAAATCTTGGCTCATTGCAAACTCCAGACCCTGGGATCAAGCAACTCTTCCTCCTCAGCCTCTGGAGTATCTGGGACCACCAAAGAGTGCCACCAAGCCTGGCTAATGTATTTAATTTCAAGTAGACATGGAATGTCACCATGTTGGCCAAAAAGGCCTTGATTCTTGACCTCGTGATCCACCTGCCTATTCCACAGAAAGTGCCAGGGTTTCAGACACTAGCCACCGTGTCCAGACGTTATTTAATTCTTTGTTCACCTATTGATTAATTTACATAGTGGCAGGCAGGCCGTCTTTCATTTATTTATGTATTTAAATCTATATTTATTTAATTTTTCTCATATTTATTAAAATAGAGACAGGGTTTTCTTCACCATCTTGTCCATGCTGGGCTTGATATCCTGAGCTCAGGTGATGTACCCGGCTCAGGATTCAATTCGCAGATGATTGAAAACATGAGCCACCAAGCGTGGCTATGCATTTATTGATTAGGCTACCCTCTTATTAATCAACTTATTTAGAGGCAAACTTGCATTTGTTTATTTACTGATGTACTTATAAAGAAGGATGTCGCAGTTAGATATTTGTATATTTATTTACTTGTTTATTGGTATATTTTGAGGCAGAATTCGATTTATGTATTCATTTAACAATGTATTTATTTAAAGGCAGCCTGACATTTACTCATTCATTTATTCAGACACAGGCTCACATCATTAAGTTTTATATATATGTCCTAGTGTGCAGCCTTGCGTTTATTTGTTTATTTACTTACCTACCTATATAATGATTTAGAGGCAGCTTTCCATTTAGTTACTTTGACACAGGCTCGCATTTGTTAATTTGTTTTTTATTTTAGACGGATTCTTGCTCCGTCACCAGGCTGGAGTGTAGTTGTGCAATATTTGCTTATTGCATCCCTTGACTCCTGGGTGAAGGCGACGCTTTTGCCTGAGCCTCTTGAGTACCTGGGACGAGAGGTCCATTCTACCACGCCTGGTAATATTTTTGTATATTCAGTAGAGATAAGGTTTCACCATGTTGTCCAGAATGTCTCGAAATCTTGCCCTCGTGATTCGCCTGCCTTGATCTGCCCGAAGGTTGAAATTACAGGCGTCCTCCAACGTGCCCGGCCTTACTTTACTTATTTCTTTATTTACCTAGAGGCATGCAGGTCTTCTGGCATGTACATATGTATACGTATATGTACATATATGTGTATATATGTTTATGTATATATGTATGTATACACATATATATGTATGAATTTATCTATTTTTGATTTAATTATTTTCACCTTATTATTTTTTCAATTGAGACAGGGTATCTTTTCTTATCTTGGCCAGGCTGGTCTTGGTGTCCTGAATTCAGTTGATATATATATGTCCCAGGTTCCCAACTGGGGTAGATTTCAAGCATTAGCCTCCAAGCAGGGTTATTCATTGATTGATTTATGTATCTATTAATTGATTTATTTAGAGGCAGATTTTATTTATTAGCTGACATACTTATGGAAAAGCAGGTCACATTTAATTCTAGATTAAGAGGTAGGCTTGAGTTTACGTATTTATCAATCTAGCTATATAATTATTTTGAGGCACATTCACATTTACTCATTTATTTATTGAGACCCAGGCTGGCAACATTTATTTTCATACTTGTGTATTTCTGTGCAGGCTTGCATTTATTCATTTTCTTAGCTATTTATATGATGATATAGAGGCCATCTTGTTTTTCTTGATAAACTGATTGATTGATTGATTGATTTTAGCCAGATTTTTGCTCTCTCAGCAACCTGGTGTGCAGTGGCGCAATCCTGGCTCCTCACAACCCCCCTCTTTTGTTCCAGCAATTCTTCTTTCACAGCCTACCTCCTAGCTGGGACCCCAGGAGCGTGCCACCACACCTAGCTTATATTTTTGTATTTCTACAAGAGACCAGGTTTCTCCATGTTGGCGAGGATGGTCTTGATCTCTTTACCTCGTGTTCCAACAGTCTCGTCCTCCCACAGTGCTGGGATTACAAGGTTGAGCCATGTTGCCTGGACTTTATTTATAAACGTAATTACTGATTTATTTAACTAGAGGTAGGCAGACTGACGGGCATTTATTTATTGATATTTTTATTAATTTCTTTAGTTGTATTTTTCTCATTATTTTTGTAAATAGAGAGAGGGATTCTTTCAAATTCTTGGCAAGGCTTTTGTCGATGTCCTTCCTGACCTCAGGTGACATAGCCGGCTCAGGCTCCCAGTGAGCGGTGGATTAAAAACATGAGTCAGCAACTGTGGCTGCTTATGTATTGATTTATTTATCTTTCAATTGATTGATTTAGAGGCAGAGTTGCATTTATTTATTTTCTGACGGACTTATGGCGAAGCAGGTCTTAATTATTTACATATTTAGAGGCAAGCTTGGATTTATGTATTCATCTGTCTAGCTTTCTACTTCTTTAGAGGCAGCCTGACATTTTTCCATTGATTTCTTTAGACACAGAATGGCATCATTTATTGATATACTTAGGTACTTGTGTGCAGGCTTGCATTTATTCATTTTCTAAAGTGTCTGTATCATTATTTATAGGAGGCCTCACGTTTATCTTCTTATTTATGTATTCATTTATTCATTTTAGAGAAAGCCTCGATCTGTCACAGGCTGGAGTGCACTGGCCCAATCTTGGCTCACTGTATCTTCCAGCCCCTGGGATCAATCAATTCTTTCTCCTTAGCCTATGGAGTACCTGGGACCACCGAAGAGTGCCACCGTGCCTGGCTACTATATTTTATTTTTAGTGGAAATGGAATGTCATCATGTTGGCCAGGATGGCCTTAATCTCTTGATATCATGATCCACCTGCCTATGCCACCCAAAGTGCTGGGGTTTCAGGCACTAGCCACCGTGTCCAGACTTTATTTAATTATTTGTTCAGCTATTGATGTATTTACATAGTGGCAGGCAGGCCGTCTTTCATTTATTTATGTATTTAAATCTATATTTATTTAATTATTCTCATCATAATTTTTAAAATAGAGACAGGGTTTCCTTCACCATCTTGTCCATGCTGGGCTTGATATCCTGAGCTCAGGTGATGTACCGGGGTCAGGATTCAATTCACAGAGGATTGAAAACATGAGCCACCAAGCGTCACTATGCATTTATTGATTAGTCTACCCTCTTATTAAACAACTTATTTCGAGGCAAACTTGCATTTATTTATTTACTGATGTACTTTTGGAGACGCAGGTCGCAGTTAGTTATTTCTATATTTATTTACTTGTTTATTGGTATAATTTGTGGCAAAATTCGATTTATGTATTAATTTAACTATGTATTTATTTAGAGGCAGCCTGACATTTACTCATTCATTTATTCAGATGCAGGCTCACATCATTAAGTTTTATATTCATGTCTTAGTGTGCAGCCTTGCGTTTATTTGTTTATTTACTTACCTACCTATATAATGATTTAGAGGCAGGCTTCCATTTAGTTTCTTAGACACAGGCTCGCATTTGTTAATTTCTTTTTTACTTTAGACGGATTGTTGCTCTGTCACCAGGCTGGAGTGTAGTTGTGCAATCTTTGCTTATTGCATCCCTTGACTCCTGGGTGAAAGTGATGCTTTTGCCTGAGCCTCTTGCATACCTGGGATGAGAGGTGCATTCTACCACGCCTGGTAATATTTTTGTATTTTCAGTAGAGATGAGGTTTCACCATGTTGTCCAGAATGTCTGGATCTCTTGCCCTCGTGATTCGCCTGCATTGGTCTCCCCGAAATTTGAAATTACAGGCGTCATCCACTGTGCCCGGCCTTTCCTTACTTATTTCTTTATTTACCTAGAGGCATGCATGTTTTCTGGCATGTACATATGTATACGTATATGTACATATATGTGTATATATGTATATGTATTTATGTATGTATAAACACATAAATATGTATACATTTATCTATTTTTGATTTAATTATTTTCACCTTATTATTTTTTCAACTGTGACAGTGTGTCTTCTCTTATTTTGGCCAGGCTGGTCTTGGTTTTCTGAACTCAGTTGATATATATACGGCTCATGTTCCCAACTGGTGTAGATTTCAAGCATTAGCCTCCAAGCTGGGCTATTCATTGATTTGTGTATCTATTAATTGATTTATTTACAGGCAGACTTTTATTTATTAGCTGACATACTTACTGAAAAGCAGGTCATATTTTATTCTAGATATAGAGGCAGGCTTGAATTTATGTATTTATCAATCTAGCTAGATAATTCTTTTGAGGCAGATTCACATTTACTCATTTATTTATTTAGAACCAGGTTGGCAACATTTATTTACATACTTGTGTATTTCTGGGCAGGCTTGCATTTATTCATTTTCTTAGCTATTTATATGATGATATAGAGGCTGTCTTGCATTTCTTGATTAACTGATTGATTGATTGTTTGATTAATTGATTGATTTTAGACAGATTTTTGCTCTCTCAGCAAACTGGTTTGCTGTTGTGCCTTTCAGGCTCCTCGCAACCCACCTCTTTCGTTCCAGCAATTCTTCTTCCAAAGCCTACCTCCTAGCTGGGACCCCAGGAGCGTGCCAACAATCCTGGCTTATCTTTTTGTATTTCTACAAGAGACCATTTTTCTCCATGTTGGCCAGGATGGTCTTGATCTATTCACCTCGTTTTCCAACAGTCTCGTCCTCCCAAAGTGGTGGGATTACAAAGTTGAGCCATGTTGGCTGGACTTTATTTATAGACATAATTGCTGATTTATTTTACTACAGGTAGGCAGACGGACTGGCATTTATTTATTGATATTTTCATTGATTTATTACGTTGTATTCTTCTCATTATTTTTGTAAATAGAGACAGGGATTCTTTCAGCTTCTTGGCAAGGCTTTTGTCGATGTCCTTCCTGACCTTAGGTGACATAGCTGGCTCAGGCTCCCAGTGAGTGTGGGATTAAAAACATGAGTCAGCAAGTGTGGCTGCTTATGTATTGATTTATTTATCTTTCAATTGATTGATTTAGAGGCAGAGTTGCATTTACTTATATTCTGATGGGCTTATGGAGAAGCAGGTCTTATTTATTTACATATTTAGAGGCAAGCTTGTATTTATGTATTCATCTGTCTAGCTATCTACTTGTTTAGAGGCAACCTGACATTTATCCATTTATTTATTTACACCCAAAATGGCATCATTTTTTAATATACTTATGTATTTGTGTGCAGGCTTGCATTTATTTATTTACACCCAAAATGGCATCATTTTTTAATATACTTATGTATTTGTGTGCAGGCTTGCGATTCTTTATTTTCTATTTTTTTTTATTTGCGTTGGTTGATTTATGCTGTCAGCAAAATCTAAAGCATAAGTGATTGAAGGAGGCAGTTCTATTAGAATTTTTACATTGTGACTGAAAGGAAATAACATGTAAGTAATCGAGAGTTGACTGTATAGTTGACTACAGAGTAATTTGGGAAACCAGGCTGTTAGGATAATTTGACATTTTCACAAAAGCCAAATAAACCAACATGTCAGGATAATTCAACATTTTCACAAAAGTCAATAATTTTTGCTGTAGAATTAAGCATCTCAGATGTAATGCTTCAGGAAAATAGATATTTTTTTGAGAGAAAGAGAGGATATAGAGGGTCTTTTTTTGAAAGAAAAAGAGAGGAAGATAAAACAGATTGCAAACCAACAAAGGTAGAGTGGTATAAGGATCAATGCATCCAATCACCCAGATACATAAGACCCATAAGGAGATTCAGACTCAACAAAACAGAAAATTAATAAGGATATCCGGAATCTGAACTCAGATCAGTAACAAGTAAACTTAATAATCAAACTCTCAACGTTAGATAAATAAAATATACATTCTCCATTTTAAATACATAAAATAATGAGCGGCCATTATTAATAGCCATTTATAGAATAAAGCAATATTTCTGTTTTCTCTCCATCTTTATCTTCCTCTCTTTTTCTTTCAAAAAAAAGACCCTCTATATCCTCTCTTTCTCTCAAAAAAAGTATCTATTCATTTTCTAAACGTTCTGTGTCATGATTTATAGGAGGTCTCAAATTTATCTACTTATTTATGTATTCATTTATGTATTTTAGAGAAAGCCTCACTCTGTCAGCAGGCTGGAGTGCACTGGCCCAATCTTGGCTTACTGCATCTTCCAGCCCCTGGGATCAAGCAATTCTTCCTCCTCAGCCTCCGGAGTATCTTGGACCACCGAAGAGTGCCACCGTGCCTGGCTACTATATTTTATTTTTAGTAGACCTGTAATGTCACCATGTAGGTCAGGATGGCATTGATCTCTTGACCTCGTGATCCACCTGCCTATGCCACCCAAAGTGCAGGGGTTACAGGCACTAGTCACCGTGTCCAGACATTATTTAACTATTTGTTCAGCTTTTGATTTATTTACATAGTGGCAGGCAGGCCGTCATTTATTTATTTATGTATATAAATCTATATTTATTTAATTATTTTCATCGTATTTTTAAAATAGATACAGGGTTTCCTTCACCATCTTGGTCATGCTGGACTTTGTGTCCTGAGCTCAGGTGATGTACCAGGCTCAGGATTCAAATGCGCAGAGGATTGAAAACATGAGCCACCAAGCGTGGCTATGCATTTATTGATTAGGCTACCCTTTTATTAATCAATTTAGTTAGAGGCAAACTTGCATTTGTTTATTTACTGATGTACTTATGGAGAATCACGTCGCAGTTAGTTACTTGTATATTTATTTACTTATTTGTTTATTGGTATATTTTGAGGCAGAATTGGATTTATGTATTCATCTAACTATGTATTTATTGAGAGGCAGCCTGACATTTATTCATTCATTTATTCAGATGCAGGCTCACATCATTAAGTTTTATATTTATGTTTTAGTGTGCAGCCTTGCGTTTATTTGTTTATTTACTTACGTACCAATGTAATGATTTAGAGGCAGGCTTGCATTTAGTTACTTAGACACAGGTTCATATTTGTCAATTTTTTTTATTTTAGACGGATTGTTGCTCTGTCACCAGGCTGGAGTGCAGTTGTGACAACTTCGATTATTGCATCCCTTGACTCCTGGGTGAAAGCGATGCTTTTGCCTGATCGTCTTGTGTACCAGGGACGAGAGGTGCATTCTACCACGCCTGCTAATATTTTTGTATTTTCAGTAGAGATGAGGTTTCACAATGTTGTCCAGAATGTCTCGATCTCTTGACCTCGTGATTCGCCTGCCTTGGTCTTTCTGATGGTTGGGATTAGAGGTGTCATCCCCCATGTTCGGCCTTCCTTACTTATTTCTTTATTTACCTAGAGGCATGCAGGTCTTCTGGAATGTACATATATATATGTATATATGTATATGTATATATGTATGTATACACACCTATATATGTATACATTTATCTATTTTTGATTTAATTATATTCACCTTATTATTTTTTAAATAGAGACAGGGTATGTTTTCTTATCTTGGCCAGGCTGGTCTTGGTGTCCTGAACTCAGTTGATATATATATGGCTCAGGTTCCCAACTGGTGTAGATTTCAAGCATTAGCCTATAAGCAGGGCTATTCATTGATTGATTTATGTATCTATTAATTGATTTATTTAGAGGCAGACTTTTATTTATTAGCTGACATACTTATGGAAAAGCAGGTCACATTTAATTCTCAATTTAGAGGCAGGCTTGAATTAATGTATTTATCAATCCAGCTATATAATTATTTTGAGGCAGATTCACATTTGCTCATTTATTTAGTCCCAGGCTGGCAACATTTATTTACATACTTGTATATTTCTGTGCAGACTTGCATTTATTCATTTTCTTAGCTATTTGTCTGATGATATAGAGGCTGTCTTGCATTTCTTGATTAACTGATGGATTGATTGATTGATTTTAGACAGATTTTTGCTCTCTCAGCAAACTGGAATACAGTGGTGCAATCCTGGCTCCTCGCAACCCCACTCTCTTGTTCCAGCAATTCTTCTTTCCCAGGCTACCTACTAGATGGGACCCCAGGAGCGTGCCAGCACACCTGGCTTATATTTCTGTATTTCTCCAAGAGACCAGGTTTCTACATGTTGGCCAGGATGGTCTTGATCTCTTCACCTCGTGTTAAAACAGTCTCATCCTCCCAAAGTGCAGGGATTACAAGGTTGAGCCATGTTGGCTGGACTTTATTTATAGATGTAATTACTGATTTATTTAATTAGAGGTAGGCAGACTGACTGGCATTTATTTATTGATATTTTCATTGATTTATTTAGTTGTATTCTTCTCATTATTTTTGTAAATAGAGACAGGGATTCTTTCAGCTTCTTGGCAAGGCTTTTGTCGATGTCCTTCCTGACCTCAGGTGACATAGCTGGCTCAGGCTCCCAGTGAGCGGGGGATTAAAAACATGAGTCAGCATGTTTGACTGCTTATGTATTGAATTATTTATCTTTCAATTGATTGATTTAGAGGCAGAGTTGCATATATTTATTTTCTGACAGATTTATGGAGAAGCAGGTCTTATTTATTTACATATTTGAAGGCAAGATTGGATTTATGTATTCATTTGTCTAGCTATCTACTTCATTAGAGGCAGCCTGACATTTATCAATTTATTTACTTAGATCCAGAATGGCATCATTTATTAATATACTTAGGTATTTGTGTGCAGGCTTGCGTTTATTCATTTTCTAAACTGTCTGTATCATGATTTATAGGAGGCCTCACATTTATCTACTTATTTATGTATTCATTTATTTATTTTAGAGAAAGCCTCGCTCTGTCAGCAGGCTGTAGTACACTGGCCCAATCTTGGCTCACTGCACCTTCCAGCCCCTGGAATCAAGCAATTCTTCCTCCTCAGCCTACGGAGTATCTGGGACCACCAAAGAGTGCCACCGTGCCTGGCTTCTATATTTTATTTTTAGTAGACATGGAATGTCACCATGTTGGCCAGGATGGCCTTGATCTCTTGACCTCGTGATCCAACTGCCTATGCCACTCAAAGTGCTGGGGTTAAAGGCACTAGCCACCGTGTCCAGATTTTTTATTTATTTGTTCAGC